>JAFMOC010000266.1:255000-292500 GCA_019802505.1 Corydoras sp. C115
AGGTGATTACTTAACCACAAGCCTACAACTACAATCTATAATTGTAAAACTACAAAGTGCATGTATGATTAATCAAACTAAAAAATTAATAAAAGTGTAGGACCATGGAGGTGCATCTGATAAAGTGGCTGGTCATCTTACCTCAGTGATGTAAAAAAAAAAAGGTGTTTTTACATTTACAAAACATTTAGTCATTTAGCAGATGCTTTTATCCAAATGAGAACATCACAAGTCAGAAGTTATGAAGAAAACCAGCTACTGTGAGCGTGGTAGTTCAGTGGTTAGGGCGTCAGACTATCAATCTGAAACTTGGGGGTTCAAATCCCAGGTCCACTGAAGTTACCAATGTGGGTCCTTGAGCAAGACCCTTAACCCTCATTGCTCCAGGGATGTTGTGATGAACCCTGTGTTCACCTTGTAAGTCGCTTTGGATAAAAACATCTGCTAAATGTTCAACTGTAATGTAATATGTACACTGCAGAACTAAATGCACACTGTAGAGCAGGGACGTCCAATACGTCGATCGCGATGGAGGTTTGCAAAAAAAAAGCGGTTATCAGCGTTTATCACGCATCAACGCTTTTTCCCAGCAATGTCTGAAGCACTAATATACACACACACTTTAACACAGAATGTAATTCATTTTGAATCGCGATCTCTATTGCTGTGCAAGCGAGCGGTCTGCCACCCCCCCCCACGTCTCTCTCGCTGCTCCCAAAACGTGGCCTAAATCCGAAGCACTGCCTCGTGAATCATCTACATTAGAAAGTTTCTGTTTGTGTTTTTGCACTTTATTTGACTGACAAGATGAGCGAAGGACTTCACTCCAAAAGAACTAAAACGTACCACTTTCATTTAGAGTGGGAGGAGAAATACTTTTTACAATGTCAAACTCAAAATGCATTTGCTTGATTTGCCAAGTAGCCATTGCACTTCCATTGTGTTTGCTCGTTTGGGTGTACACTAAAACCAAGTTCTCTCCATGCTATTTGCTCTAATGTGTTTAATAAAAGAGCGATTTCTGTGAAAATGGCAATCTGAAGCCGTCCTTTCTATGCTGATTCGACAATATACTAACATGATGTGTGGAAACAGGTTTCAATATTCATTCATTCATTATCTCCCGCTTTATCCTATATTAGGGTCGCGGTGGGGTTCCCCATGCCCATCCAGGGGAGAACGTCTCGGGCGCTGGGCAGATACACCCAGAACAGGGCGCCAATCCATCGCTGGGCACACACTCACTCACACAGACACATGCTATATGGGGCAATTTTGAGAATTCAATTGACTTGATCCATGTTTTTGGACTGTGGGAGGAATCCGGAGAACCCGGAGGAAACCCACGCAGACACAGGGAGAACATGGAAACTCCACCCAGATGGGGATTCGAACCGGGAATCCCTAGCGCTGAGAGGCGAACGTGCTAACCACTAAGCCACCGTGCCGCCCAGGTTTCAATATAAAAGCCTAAAAAAAAAGATCAACCCTGGTAGATCTTGATGACCCGTCCAATGGAAAAGAAGATCTCGGGACAGAAAAGTGTGGGCACCCCTGGTCTAAAGTTTTTGCTAGATTTGGAACTCACCTTTGTGCTGTGTCAAATGTCTATTAGAACTAAAAGTAGCACAAGAAACCTGATTTAGTAACTCAAGCAAAGTCTAATAAGGTTACATTACCTAATAAGTCTAATAAAGTTACCATATTCTTACGCAAGACGTTCGTAATTGGAGCTTCTTACGCCAACAAGCATCTAAGTGGATTTTTTTTCAGAATTTGGCTTCTGCTTTGTGACGAAGAATCCCAGATTATAAAACTCGAGCAAAAAATAAAAATAAATACACAGAAAAAAACCCAAATAACAAACCATTAATTAAAAAATCTGATAACAGTAAATGACTAGAACTGTCTGTGTATTCAAAATAAATAAATCTTTATTAATGATTTGCTTTAGAGATATAAATTCCCCATGCATCCCGAATGAAGGTTAACACATTCCTTAAAAAAATGGAGTCATGTAAATCAATTAGTATTACAAATCCTGATCACAGGGACCAGCTATAAAATCACAAAAGGCACGGTGGGCATCCATCCGGCACTTGAAATTCTTTCCTTGTATTAGGCACAGGTGCGCATAAAAAAAAAAAAAAAAAAAGAAAAGCACTTTTTAAGACTCTAAAGGTTTATAGACAAATTAGTGGTTGCTGTGTTTGAATCATAAAAAGGCTTCAGTCAGAAGAGACAGGAGCGAGAGGAGCAAATTTTGTGCAAAGTTCAACCATGAGCTCCGTTTGCGTTATCCATCCACAAAGTCGATGTGGCGATCACGATATCAAAACATAAACACACACACACGGAAATGTGGAAATACATGTGATAAAAGGTCTCCCTAGTCAAAAAGTGGTGGGGTTGAAAACAGCAGTTGTGACTGATCGCTTCAAGTTGATAAAAAGTGAAAGGTATTGCACGGTTAGTACCTCACAGAGGCTGCAGTAGGCACACATACTCTGCACATAAACACATATGCACATACATAAGGAAATGCTTAACCCCAACCAGCACCCCGGCCACCTCATAAACAAAAAAAAACGTAGGGAAATTCTCGCACAATGTTTTACGACGAAAGAAAAAAAAAAAAAAAAAAAAAAAAAAAACACCCCCCTGTTAACCTCACTGCCATCATCAACACACACAGCTGTATAAATGGGGTATTGTGTGTTTACTCCCAATACGAAAAATAGAGGACTAGCAAGTTTTTGAAACACTCAGTTCACTAAATATGTCATTATTATTATTATGAAATCTATTAGAACTGATGCTAAATGTTAAAGCAACAGCTTTTGGATCCCGAACACTGTTTATAAATACGTCTGGTCTGAGGGAATAACAAATAAATACAATTAAGACATTTTAAAGTCTTCTACGTTTTGAAATAACTGTATTGGTAAGATTTATTAATCCTGCTATTTGACTATGAGGGCAATTGGGTTATACGTGCTTCCTTTAGCTAGTGATGTAGGCAAGTCTGTGGGTGGTAATTATATGCAAATTGGATTTAAACTTAAATTAATAGTGTGTGAATGAGCAAACTCATATTGGGTTCCAACTATTCGAATCAACGTAAAAGCTGGTTGTTGATGATGGAACTGACGATTGATTTGCTACCGTTGGTCAGATGTTTGTTTTTATTACATAATTATTCATACTCAGCAGCAGTAGGTGGTTGCAGGTGGTGCAGGTACATATTAAAATGCTGTATGTCTATTATTGTCAAATTAAATGGGATTCGAAGTAGGTAGCTTTCATATTTCTGGGTCATTGAAACCAATGGCAAAATTTAGGTTAGAACAGTGGTTACAAACGCCTCAGCAAACCAACACAAAGACATTTGGTGCGAAACAACAAGCTTTACAACACACATCATTGTTTCTGTTGGGGTCACTGATGGATACTAATGTGGCAATATTGCTAAAAGTTAACTAACCTGGAGGAGGGTAAACCATTGATGGATTAATGGAAGGTAAGTTAGTAACTCAGCAAAAATCAAATCCTCAGCAACGGCCAAAACCCCAGTCTTGGCAATAACCAATACTTGGCACGAATTCATATGGGCCAAACTTAAAATAAAATTAGACATGATCATGATTTCTAGCTCTTTGAATAAGACTTACAAACTAATATTTGTAAACCCAACCAGCATAAATATTCCTGCTTCTCGGAAATAATACGATATAAATCTAGATTGGTCCTACAACATCGGTTTAATCATGATTGTGCCCGGTATTACTTAACTTGATATTTTAAAAAACCACGAAGAACGTGGGAGGGTCTTATGTTATTTATTTGGGGTCTGCAGTTGTTGATAATGTAACTTGATGTCCGCTATTGAGGCTGGTGCAGATGTTGCTTTCCAGATCATTTCCAAGGTTTGGCAGATGTGCGTGCACTGGATGGTTTTGCAGTAGTGTGGGACAGACTCAGGGGACGACACTGAGCCAAGAGCAGGGCATGACTTCAGCAGTTTAAAGGCACATAGCATCCCTTATTTTTGTCTGCAAGAAAAAGAGAACAAATTTAATTTAATTCAACTGATGACAGACAACACTGTTGCTATGGGAACCAAAATAACCAGAACTATTACAACTAGCGTTCTTATAAATTTAATTAAAAGTTGACAGTTAACATCATAATAAAACAACAACAAAATTCAAAAGTGCAATAAGGTTCCAAAACAAGATTTTGGCAGCAACACAATATAATTAAAGTCATTTCCTCTTTATGATATAACACGTGCCCTTTGATTCCATCCATCCATCCATTATCTTCCGCTTTATCCTCTACTAGGGTCACGGTTGGGTTCCCCATGCCCATCCAGGGGAGAACGTTTCAGGCGCTGGGCAGATACACCCAGGACAGGATGTCAATCTGTCTCTGGGTACACACTCATTAACATATTCACGCACACAAAAACACACTCTACCAATTGACCTTGATTCCTGTTTTTGGACTGTGGGAGGAAACCGGAGAACCCAGAGGAAACCCACGCGGACACAGGGAGAACATGGAAACTCCACCCAGATTGGGATTCCATCCATCCATCCATTGACTTCCGCTTCATCCTATATTTGGGTTGCGGGGGGGTACCCATGCCCATCCAGGGGAGAACGTTTTGGGCGCTGGGCGATACAACCAGGACAGGGTGCCAATCTATCGCTGGGCACACACTCACTCACACAAACACACTCTATATGGGGCAATTTGGAGGATTCAATTGACTTGATCCATGTTTTTGGACTGTGGGAGGAAACCGGAGAACCCGGAGGAAACCCATGCGGAAACGGGGAAAACATGGAAACTCCACCCAGATTGGGATTCGAACTGGAAATCCCTAGTGCTGAGAGGAGAACATGCTAACCACTAAGCCACCATGCAACCCCCCCTTGATTCTGTAATACATACTACTTTACACACTGGCCACTTTATTAGATACACCTCCCTGTTTACATGACATTACATTTGGTCATTTGGCAGACAGTTTTTTTAATACAGACTTATTAAAAAACCCTAAGGGTTAACAGCCTTGCTCAGGGGCCCACATTGGCAACTTTTTGGTGGGCTATAAAATACTAAATACAGTGTCTGTGTCCCAAAAGTTCCTGGACCAGGTCCATATTAGGACTGCGGGAAAAAAATCATTGGTGCTCCTCTGCCCACCCTGCAGGAAACGGGCAGAGGAAATCATCACGGACAGAGTGGCTCAGTGGTTAGGATGTTGGGCTATCAATCTGAAGGTTGGGGGTTCAAAGCCCAGGTCCACTGAAGTTACCAATGTGGGTCCTTGAGTAAGACTCTTAACCCTCATTGCTCCAGGGATGTTGTGATGAACCCTGTGCTCACCTTGTAAGTCGCTTTGGATAAAAGCGTCCAATAAATGACCAAATGTAAATGTACCCCTCACACCCCGGACATTAAAACAACCAGACATTCACCATGACGCGTATAAACAGCTGATAAACTCTCTGCACAAGCACAAAACTGTACAAACAAAATCAATGTCTATATTGCACTCTTATTTTTGCACTACAGCACACAATGCACCTTTATCGTATCATATTTTATATTATACAGACACACACTGTACAGTATATTTGTAAATGTAAATACAGTAAATACAGTAAGGGCGGCACGGTGGCTTAGTGGTTAGCATGTTCTCCTCTGCACTAGGGATTCCCGGTTCGAATCCCAATATGGATGGAGTTTCCATGTTCTCCCCGTGTCCGCGTGGGCTTCCTCTGGGTTCTCCGGTTTCCTCCCACAGTCCAAAAACATGGATCAAGTCAATTGAGTTCTCTAAATTGCCCCATTTAGAGTGTGTCTGTGTGAGTGAGTGTGTGCCCAGTGATAGATTGGTGTCCTGTCCTGGGTGTATCTGCCCAGCGCCCGAAACGTTCTCCCCTGGATGGGCATGGGGAACCCCCCCTCGACCCTAATAGAGGATAAAGCGGGAGATAATGGATGGATGGATGGATAAATACAGTAGCTTAAAATTGTTCTGTAATGTTATTAGAGAGAGACACCATTTTGAAACTAAATTCCTTGTGTGTGTAATATTCATTCATTATCTCCCGCTTTATCCTCTATTAGGGTCGCGGTGGGGTTCCCCATGCCCATCCAGGGGAGAACGTCTCGGGCGCTGGGCAGATACACCCAGGACAGGGCGCCAATCCATCGCTGGGCACACACTCACTCACACAGACACACTCTATATGGGGCAATTTTTTTTTGAGAAATCAATTGACTTGATCCATGTTTTTGGACTGTGGGAGGAAACCGGAGAACCCAGAGGAAACTCACGCACACAAGGGGAGAACATGGAAACTCCACCCAGATGGGGATTCGAACCGGGAATCCCTAGCGCTGAGAGGCGAACGTGCTAACCACTAAGACACCGTGCCGCCTACGTGTGTGTAATATACTTATAATAAATCTGATTCTGATTCTCATCTATTCTCATTATATCTCATTCTAATCTTTGGGAGCAAATAACTAAAACATAAAGAATTTTTTCCACATTCCTCTCCTTGGCCATCTATACTATTCTGTAAACTGTGCCTTGATGTTTCAAAGCGTCCTTGGAAGTGATACTTTGTTACTGACTTCATAACAGCTATCTCATTTTTATGTGTGATGCGTGACAAGTGTCCTTGAAAGATTGCTTGTTTTTTTGGAAGGGGGGAAAAACTTCACAGGATGCCAGATTAGGTACATAAGGAGAATATTTCACTTAGAACAGTGGTTTCCAAACTATTTAGACCAAATATCACCCATTATCATACCAAAACGTCCACCAACGTTTCTCACTACAGAACAACATATGACAAACATCAATTAAGTGTGAGTGTTCAATAAAGCAATAAGGTACAAGAGGGCTGCGTTACTGTGAATAAATCACGGCACGACGTGTAGCGGAGTAGAGTTACACACCTTTCCTGTGATTTATTCACAATAATACATAACCTCAAGTGCCTTACAACTTTTATAGAAGACGTTACCTCTCGCTATTCGTCAGGCATCTTCATTTAAGGCTCATTTAAGGCTCATTTATGCTCAACGTTAAATACGGAGACGGATACGGACGGAGCCTTTTGTCCGTACTCTGCGTTCATTTCGTACCTAATTTGCACGTTTTATGAAAGCTTGCGGATGCGGACAGGACGGAGCAATACCACTGGAAACCGTGGGGGCAGTGCGACCACTTCCATATGTACACGAAGAAGAAGAAAAACATGGTGGAACTTTTTGAAGACCGGTTATATGAGTGTGTGCGCAATTTAAATCATTTATATGATGTTACTTCGCCGGGGCACAGGGACAAACAGTTGTTACAAAGCAAAGCAGGTTATCGAATGCCCTGGCAGACATCCGAAAGTATTGGAAATGACGTTCGTCATCAATTTCCCTCATTGGGCGGACAAGTGAATAAAATTCTCCATTCAAATGTCGCGACCTGTTCAGTGGCCTCACAGAACACCGCCGTCTAGAACGCTGCCTTTTTGTCGTTTTTGCAGTTTGTACAAAATCAAAATTTCCTCCGCCGTCGCCATGTTTGATTTTTACTCTAAACTGCCCTCTAATGGATGTAGTGTAAAACAACCATATCAACGGAGCTGACGCAAGGAAGTATGTGGGCAGTAACTGTTATAACGCATGAAGCGCACGCGCACATTTCCGTACGCAGAGGGAGTATAAATGAGGCTTTACTCTCTTTAAAGCTCACATGAAAACATACCGTATTTTCCGGACTATAAGGCGCACCTAAATGCCTAAAATTTTTACATTTACATTTACATTTGGTCATTTATTGGACGCTTTTATCCAAAGCGACTTACAAGGTGAACACAGGGTTCATCACAACATCCCTGGAGCAATGAGGGTTAAGGGTCTTGCTCAAGAACCCACATTGGTAATTTCAGTGGACCTGGGATTTGAATTGGGATTGGGATTCAAACTGGGAATCCCTAGAGCTGAGAGGACAGGGCACCAATCCATTGCCGGGCACACACCCACTCACACAGACACACTCTATATGGGGCAATTTGCAGAATTCAATTGACTTGATCCATGTTTTTGGACTGTGGGAGGAAACCGGAGAACCCGGAGGAAACCCACGCAGACACGAGGAGAACATGGAAACTCCACCCAAATTGGGATTCGAACCGGGAATCCCTAGTGCTGAGAGGAGAACATGCCAACCACCAAGCCACCGTGTCGCCCTCAATATCAAATCAGTTTCCAAAAAATACATTGTGAATTTGCGTGTATGTGAATTAAAACATGAAGGAAAAAAAATGTACCTTTTTATTACCTACAGATTCCAATTTGTATATTAATATATTAAATAGATTACAGATTTTAGATTATAGATTTGTATTTTAATAGATTTAATAGATTACATGATCATAGCAGTGAGTTAAAACTTCCTTAACTAATGCTGAAAATGTCATGACACCGGGAACAGTGAACAGATGAATGTTTGCATGTGTTATACACACCCTCTGGTCTTATCATGGTGCTGACTCCCGCGTCAATACCGGAGACCGTTGGGGTGAAACAGCAGCTAGAAGTTCAGTAACAATCTCCTGTCTGATCTCATGAGCCAGGCTTTGTTTAATCTAAACCAGGGAAAAAAAATAAAAAATCAAATAATGGCTGTAATTTCATCCACTTTCTGTAAATAATTTCGATTTTTTGCATTGATTTATTTGCTGTTTTCTTTTCCGAATTTACTTTCCATTTCTAACATTCAAACACAGCAACAGTTATTGATTTATTTATATTTTTATATTTAAAGTTCTTACTTTTGTTGTACATTTTTGTATGTATCATCCATCCATCCATTATCTTCCGCTTTATCCTCTATTAGGGTCGCTGTGGGGTTCCCCATGCCCATCCAGGGGAGAACGTTTCGGGCGTTTGGAGAATTCAATTGACCATGATCCATGTTTTTGGACTGTGCGACAAAACCGGAGAACCCGGAGGAAACCCACGTGGACACGGGGAGAACGTGGAAACTCCACCCAGATTGGGATTCGAACTGGGAATCCCTAATGCTGAGAGGTGTACATGCAGGTTCGAATCCCCATCTGGATGAAGTTTCCATGTTCTCCCCGTGTCCGTGTGGGTGTCCTCCAGGTTCTCCGGTTTCCTCCCGCAGTCCAAAAACACAGATTCAAGGTCAATTGACTACTTTACCTTGCCCGAAAATGCCCCATGTAGTGTGTGACTTGGTGAGTGAATAAGTTCCCAGTGATAGATTGGCGTTCCCAGTTCCCAGTGATAGATCTACCCAGCGCCCAATATGTTCTCCCCTGGGAACCCCCCCACGCGACCCAAGTCCCCAGCATAGGATTAGATAATGAGATGAGATGAGGTTGTAAAGCAAATCATCAATTTTAAATCCCACAAATGTTCATGACACACAGAACAAACGTTTTTTTAAACCATCAGGGCCAATAAGAACCCATCTTCATGTTACAAAGATGATCTTTATTTTCAGCTTTTAACACCACAGCAAGTCCTGACTAATTTCACTTCATAAAACCCACCATGGGCGGCACGGTGCTTAGTGGTTAGCATGTTCTCCTCTCAACACTAGGGACTCCCGGTTCGAATCCCAATCTGGGTGGAGTTTCCATGTTCTCCCCGTGTCCGTGTGAGTTTCCTCCGGGTTTTCCAGTTTCCTCCCACAGTCCAAAAACATGGCTCAAGTCAATTGAGTTCTCCAAATTGCCCCATATAGAGTGTGTCTGGGTGAGTGAGTGAGTGAGTGCCCAGTGATAGATTGGCGCCCTGTCCTGGGTGTATCTGCCCAGCGTCTGAAACATTCTCCCCTGGATGGGCATGGGGAACCCCCCCCTCCCCACGACCCTAATAGAGGATAAAGCGGAAGATAATGGAATACTCGCCATTGAGTCACATTTCCCATTTTGCCACGTCAGGTTATTAGTTCATAAAATGTGAGAACATTGAAACAAGATGTCAAAAACAAGGACAAAATGAAACCTTTCACACTGAAAAAAACAGATTTCTAACAATGGTTAACTATTTCATCGAGCACTAGGATTCAGATGTGTCCTTGTAGCAGACAAGAGGCACTTCATAACAGATAGCAGAGATATTTATTTATTTTCACTGAAGGCTATGTCAAAAAAAATCTATGCATGAGAAACTGGAGTGGACACGCTGTGCAATGGAAATGCACTAGACTGATTTCAAATTCCACTTGGTGCTCAATTTTCTAACAGATGAAACCTTTTAAACAAGTGTTCTGGTTGTTTAATCCATGAACAGCTTCTTTTCTCTCAAATCCTTTTATTAAATTTAGGAACACTGTGTTTTATCTCACAATTTACATTAATATTTAAATAAGGGGGCGGAACGGTGGCTTAGTGGTTAGCATGTTCTCCTCTCAGCACTAGGGATTCCCGGTCCGAATCCCAATCTGGGTGGAGTTTCCATGTTCTCCCCGTGTCTGTGTGGGTTTCCTCCGGGTTCTCAGGTTTCCTCCCAAAGTCCAAAAACATGGATCAAGTCTTCCATCCATCCATTATCTTCCACTTTATCGTGTAGTGGGGTTCCCCATGACCATCCAGGGGAGAACGTTTCGGGCGCTGGGCAGATACACCCAGGACAGGGCGCCAATCCATCGCTGGGCACACACTCACTCACACACACACTCTATATGGGGCAATTTGGAGAATTCAAGAATTCAGTTCACTTTGATCCATGTTTTTGGACTGTGGGAGGAAACCGGAGAACCCGGAGGAAACCCACGCGGACACGGGGGGGAACATGGAAACTCTACCCAGATGGAGATTCGAACCGGGAATCCTTAGTGCTGAGAGGAGAACATGCTAACCACTAAGCCACTGTGCCTTTTATTAAATTTAGGAACACTCTGTTTTATCTCACAATCTAAGATTATTATTCACATTAATATTGAAATAAGGGGTTTCATTTTACCTGCTGAATCACCTGCTGTAGGTAAGCGTTTGCCCCAGATTCCTCCATCTGTCCGTCTCTCTGGTTCTGAGGTTCTTCCCCCCTTGTGCTTTTCGCACCTCCCTGCTCTGACACCGGCTGTGCTGGTCTCTGATTACTGACCTACTCAAATGCAGACAGACAGAAAGCTCGTCACTTTATTGATTAGGACTAATTTTCCTTTAGTACTTGCTTAGTTTAGGGTTAATTACATTTAAGACAATTTTAGACTTTTAAGACACCATCCAAAAACACTTTTAAGACACCATCCTCTACTGTTTGAATTTAAGAGGTCTGCTGTGTGTTTATGATCTTAAAGAAACTGGCATTATCAGTACAATATCTTTATATACAACATGTAAATGTTGGATTTGTAAAAGGCTTATATAAAAAGCTTGTGTTAGTGGAACTGAAAGTGTGAGACACAGCCCCCTGGTGGGCAGTAAAAAAAAAAAAAAAAAAAAAAAAAAAAAAAATAATATATATATATATATATATATATATATATATATATATATATATATATATATATATATATATATATATATATATAAAACCACCAAACACAAACAGAACATTTCACTACATAAAAAGCACATGCAGATAAGCAAATAAAAAAGAAACCCCTATATACCATTCACACACTCACTCATTCACTTACTATAAATAAATAAACTATTAATTAAATAAATTATTTTCACTCACACACTCACACACACTCACATTTGTCTCTCACAGTTAAAGTGTACCCACGATAAAAATGTACTCTTTACTATTTACTCTTTGTAGGTTTGAGAACTTGCAAAATAGTCACAAAATCAAATATAATTATTTTACTCAATATATACTGTATATGTACAGTAAATATATATATATTTTTTATTAAATGAAAGTCTAAATATATGGAATGAAGTCTGACGTCTTTGACTTTTATTCCATATATTCAAACTTTCATATATATATATATATATATATTTTTTTTTTTATTTTTTTTATTTATTTTTTTTTTTAATTTATTTATTTTTTTTTTTCTTAAGTTTAAAGTGATTTAATATTTCATTTTAGATATTTACATTGTAAAAGCAAACAAAGTTTTTTTTATTTGATCCATAGACAGACTTCAATCAATTCAATCATGAAATTATGATGGCTGGTTGGAGGGAGTTACATTTTTAAAGCAGCTATACGAATAATAATAACTGAAAAATAATATTTAAAAAAGAACCCTTCTATACAGTGAAGTGAGAACAATAAAAGGAATTGTTTTTTTTATAGGTGAAAATTATAATATATACAAATGAAACATGTGGTTTGTGCATATGTCAGCAACTCTGGTGCTCTAACCTCAGCTGCTCTTGATGTCGTGCTTCTCTCCTGGCTCTCAGTTCCCCATCGCGAAGGGATAGAAGGGGTGAGGCTGACCGAGGAGCTAAACACCCCTCCTCTTCCTCTTTGTGAAGGCAGTGAGCCGAGGTCATAGCGGTCACGTGATCTGGTCGGACTCGCCGACCTGGATGAGCGAGCCGAGGTGGGCGTGCCCAATGCACCGACACTGCCGTCATAACTCAACTCTGACTGCAAACACATCTGCTCCCGCAACAGATCGCTCACCTGCAAGCACCATACACAAATCCCACTGTGTTACTTTACATTTACATTACATTCAGTCATTTAGGTGGGCGGCACGGTGGTTTAGTGGTTGGCATGTTCTCCTCTCAGCGCTAGGGATTCCCGGTTCGAATCCCAATCTGGGTGGAGTTTCCATGTTCTCCCCGTGTCCACGTGGGTTTCCTCCGGGTTCTCCGGTTTCCTCCCACAGTCCAAAAACATGGATCAAGTCTCAAAATTGCCCCATATAGAGTGTGTCTGTGTGTGTGAGTGTGTGCCCAGTGATGGATTGGCGCCCTGTCCTGGGTCTATCTGCCCAGCGCCCGAGACGTTCTCCCCTGGATGGGCATGGGGAACCCCCCCATAACCCTAATAGAAGATAAAGCGGGAGATAATGAATGAATGAATGAATGAGTCATTTAGCAGACGCTTTTCTCCAAAGCGACTTACAAATGAGAACATCACAAGTCAGTAGTTATGAAGAAAAAACAGTTACACTGTAGAATAATCAAACCTGATTGTTATATTATGCTGCTCCTCCCTAGCATAAAAATTATTTGACTTTATTTTTTTCTTTTCTTTAAATTACATCAATCTAATATCGTATTTAACTGACAGCTTTATCAGCTTCCACTCTCAGCAGGCTTTTGGAATGTGTTTGTGGAGAACAGCGCTTTGGAAGTAAGATGATGTTGGACGAAAGGGACTGGCGCATAGTCTCTGTTTAAGTTTATCCCAAAAGTGTTTGATGGGGAGAAGGTCTGGGCTCTGTGTGGGACAGTTAAGTTCATCCACACTGAACTTACTCAGCCATGCATTTATCGATCTTTGTTTTGTGACCTAGGACACAAAAAGTACAGGTGGGGGAAAAAAATAAAAAATAAAAAAAAAAATATATGTGTATATATATATATATATATATATATATATATATATATATATATATATATATATATATATATATATATAGGTGGCACGGTGGCTTAGTGGTTAGCGACCTTAATAGAGGATAAAGCGGAAGAGAAGATAATGAATAAAATGTTTATTTATTTATAGTGTGTGTGTGTGTGAGTGATATATAGGGGTTTCTTTATTATTTGCATGTGCTTTATATGTAGTCATTTGTTCTGTTTGTGTGTTTATATATATATATATATATTCATTCATTCATTATCTCCCGCTTTATCCTCTATTAGGATCGTGGGGGGGTTCCCCATGCCCATCCAGGGGAGAACGTCTCGGGCGCTGGGCAGATACACCCAGGACAGGGTGCCAATCCATCGCTGGGCTCACACTCACGCACACACACACACACTCTATATGGGGCAATTTGGAGAATTCAATTGACTTGATCCATGTTTTTGGACTGTGGGAGGAAACCGGAGAACCTGGAGGAAACCCACACGGAAACGGGGAGAACATGGAAACTCCACCCAGATGGGGATTCGAACCGGGAATCCCTAGCGCTGAGAGGCGAACGTGCTAACCACTAAGCCACCGTGCCGCTAAATAAACATTTATTATTTATAAAATAAATAAATCATTTTCACTCACTCACACTCATATACTCACACACACTCACATTTGTCTTTCAGAGTTAAAGTATATCTATGAAAAAATGGCAGACCTCTTCACTCTTTGGAGGTTTGAGAACTTGCAAAATAGTCACAAAATCAAATAACTATTTTCCTCAATATGTTTGATGTGGACACGATTGTGTTGAAACAATAAAGGGCCTTCCCCATACTGTTCCCACAAAGCAAGATGCTTACAATTGTCTAAAATGCATGACTCGGTGCTTTTCACGTACCCATGACAGGATACCAACTTTGCGGTGTGACCTTAGGCCTTCATCCACAATGTGTAGATCTAAACATGTATATCTATGTGTATATCTAAATAAGTCCTATGCAAACGTTTTGGACAGCCCTGGTCACAATGAGGCTGTGAAACAGATGCAAAGTCCATCATGAACATCTTTAACATCTGCATCATAATCATACAGAGGAGCAAGCTGTAATTACATATGTAGACCCTGCTTGGATTCTCGTGGTCATGTTATAACAGGCTGCTTAAGCAAAATGTCACAAAGATGTTTGGTGGTTTGAAGAATGCAGCGGATGAAGGACTCCAAAAAAGTCCATTAAAATTTCCATCAATCATGAACAACAACCATCGGCCTCTGAACACAGAATCACCAGACAGAGGAATGTATTCACTGACACACTGCTGCCTCTGTCCTGCTCCACACACAGACCGAGGAAAGTGCATTTCACAAGCAGAGTGTTCAACACCACATAAAGACTGGGACATTAAACAGAATAAAGGAATACCTATATTTATATATTAAAAAATAATCTATATCGCTATCACTTATACTATATTCATTCATTCATTATCTCCCGCTTTATCCTCTATTAGGGTCGCGGTGGGGTTCCCCATGCCCATCCAGGGGAGAACGTCTCGGGCGCTGGGCAGATACACCCAGGACAGGGCGCCAATCTATCGCTGGGCACACACTCACTCACACAGACACACTCTATATGGGGCAATTTGGAGAATTCAATTGACTTGATCCATGTTTTTGGACTGTGGGAGGAAACCGGAGAACCCGGAGGAAACCCACCCGGACACCGGGAGAACATGGTAACTCCACCCAGATGGGGATTCGAACCAGGAATCCCTAGCTCTGAGAGGTGAACGTGCTAACCACTTAGCCAGCCAAGTCCAAAAATGTGGATCAAGGTCAATTATTCATTCATTATCTTCCGCTTTATCCTCTATTAGGGTCGTGGGGGGGGAGGGGGGTTCCCCATGCCCATCCAGGGGAGAACGTTTCGGGCGCTGGGCAGATACACCCAGGACAGGGTGCCAATCTATCGCTGGGCACACACTCACACACACACGCATGCACACTCTATATGGGGCAATTTGGAGAACTCAATTGACTTGATCCATGTTTTTGGACTGTGGGAGGAAACCGGAGAACCCAGAGGAAACCCACGCAGACACAGGGAGAACATGGAAACTCCACCCAGATGGGGATTCGAACCAGGAATCCCTAGCGCTGAGAGGCGAATGTGCTAACCACTAATCCACCGTGCCGCCTTCAAGGCCAATTCTCCAAATTACCCCATATATAGTGTGTGTGTGAGTGAGTGTGTGCCCAGCGATGGATTGGCACCCTGTCCTGGGTGTATCAGCCCAGTGCCTCAAATGTTCTCCCCTAGATGGGCATGGGGAACCCCCACCCGCAACCCTAGTAGAGGCTAAAGTGGAAGATAATGGATGGATGGATGGCATTATGTTACAATATTATTATTATCATAATAGTAATAGGGGGCACGGTGGCTTAGTGGTTAGCACGTTCTCCTCTCAGCACTAGGGATTCCCGGTTCGAATCCCCATCTGGGTGGAGTTTCCATGTTCTCCCCATGTCTGCGTGGGTTTCCTCCAGGTTCTCCGGTTTCCTCCCACAGTCCAAAAACATGGATCAAGTCAATTGAGTTCTCCAAATTGCCCCATATAGAGTGTGTCTGTGTGAGTGAGTGTGTACCCAGCGATGGATTGGCGCCCTGTCCTGGGTGTATCTGCCCAGCGCCCGAAACGTTCTCCCCTGGATGGGCATGGGGAACCCCTCTGCGACCTTAATAGAGGATAAAGCGGGAGATAATGAATGAATGAATAATAGTAAAATTACAACTGTAATTAACATGTGCGTGTACACATTGTATATATGCGCTCTGTATATCCAATTTATACATGTACACTATTTGGATTTTCTTGTAAAATATTTAATAAAGTAAATTGTTGTTTTGGACACTTACTGGTTCGGTAGCTTTGAGTGCCGAGGAGCTGGTCAAACTGTCCATACTGCAACCCCTGGACATGTCCTAAAAAAAAACGTGAGTTTTATTACCATTTATCCAGTTTAAATCATTTAGAAGATCAAAAATGAGTGTAAAAACATCATTTAAGCTTTGAAAAACACTTTACAATTTAATTCATATAAAACAAATTAAAAAGTACAAGTATAAGTTATACACCCAAACTGTCAGCTGACCTATAATGTGCACCATCGTCAAAAAATGTGAAACACCTAATTTTTCCAGTTTAATTTTGTAATTCAATGTGAAATGGCTGTCCTTTTTTATTTTAAATTGTAGATCTAAAATAAATGTAAATTGCCCTATATATAGTGTGTGTGTGTGTGTATGTGTGTGTGTGCACCCAACAATAGATTGGCACCCTGCCCAGTGTCCGAAACGTTCTCCCCCTAACACCACCCCCCCACCCCTGTGACCCACCTAAAGGATTATTCGGTGAAGATAATGAGATGAGATTATATAGTTTGGCTGAACTGCTCATGAAAAAAACACAATAATAAGATATTAATCTCTATAAAGTAAGTCTCGAATTATGTAGGCAGGCTGATTTAAAAATACAATTTTTTTTCAGCACTGGACAAACTCATCTATGCATTTCTGCACACTGTTAATGCCTGTAATTCCACAAACTGACCATCGGGTGGCGGTACAGCTGGCTGTTTCGTCCTGAGTGGAGCTGATCTTCCAGAGCCATGAGTCGACCCTCCAGCTGTAACTCCAACTCCTGCAGCTCCTGTCTAACAGCCACACGTAACCTCTGTAACTGCTCTGCTTCATGCCTAACACACACACACACACACACACACACACACACACACACACACACACACACAGAACCCCACTATGTTAATGTTGTTATTTATATTATTTAATAATATATACTTTATAGGTGGTGCGGTGGCTTAGTGGTTTGCATGTTCTCCTCTCAGCACTAGGGATTCCCGGTTCGAATCCCCATCTGGGTGGAGTTTCCATGTTCTCCCCGTGTCCACATAGCTTTCCTCCGGGTTCTCCGGTTTCCTCCCACAGTCCAAAAACATGGAACAAGTCAATTGAGTTCTCCAAATTGCCCCATATAGAGTGTGTCTGTGTGAGTGAGTGTGTGCCCAGTGATACATTGGCGCCCTGTCCTGGGTGTATCTGCCCAGCGCCCGAAACGTTCTCCCCTGGATGGGCATGGGGAACCCCCCTCGGCGACCCTGATATAGGATGAAGCGGAAGATAATGGATGGGTCTTTATATTTAATTTCCTTTGAGTACATTGTGAACTTTTTTTATGTAAATGTTTTCAAACTCATCCCAAAGGGTATTAAATAATATACACACACACACCATCCATTATCTTCCGCTTTATCCTCTATTAGGGTCGCAGGGGGGTTCCCCATGCCCATCCAGGGGAGAATGTCTCGGGCACTGGGCAGATACACCCAGGACAGGGCGTCAATCTATCACTGGGCACACACTCACTCATACAGACACACTCTATATGGGGCAATTTGGAGAACTCAATTGACCTCGATCCATGTTTTTGGACAGTGGGAGGAAACCGGAGAACCCGGAGGAAACCCACGCAGACACGAGAACATGGAAAATCCACCCAGGTTGGGATTCGAACTGGGAATCCCTAGAGCTGAGAGGAGAACATGCTAACCACTAAGCCACCGTGCCGCCCTCACACACACACCACCCAACCCCCAAAAAAAAACCTATATTTTCCGTCGGGATAAATAAAGTATTCCTACTTTCTTTCTTTCTTTCTATCATTTAGTTGAACCGCATTTAGTTATTTCTGTCCAGATTTGCCAGTGGGAGGAAACCGGAGAACCCGGAGGAAACCCACACAGAAACGGGGAGAACATGGAAACTCCACCCAGATTGAGATTCGAACCTGGAATCCCTAGCGCTGAGAGGAGAACCTGCTAACCACTAAGCTACCGTGCCGCCGCTCCCTGAACCACTCTTTCACAATTTAAGCCTGATGAATCCTGACATCGTCATCTTGGAATATGTCTGTCATCAGAGAAGAACAGATCCAGTGATGGACTAACCTGGTGGTTCAGTATATTCAGGTCAGCTGACCTCACTCTTTGGGTACATAACGTTGCTGACTGACTGCAGTGACCCCACATCAGAGTTACATCCAGGTGGTGATTTATTTATTTATTATTTTTATTTATTTTCTTTTTTGCCAGACGGTGTATATAAAGTCAGTACAGAAACCATGATATCTTTGAGCGGGAGATATTAAAGTCATGTGTCTGTCAAAAACAGACAGTGGAAAAAAAGAGAGTGAAAAATCTAATTTGTGAATCATGCAAAGTTATGCTTTTTATTATTGGTGCACTGGAGCCACACATTAAATTCTGTTATCAAATTATCTGTTGTCTGACCTTTTAAAAAAATTATTTTTGGTTATTTTTGTCCTAAATTACAAAAATTACCAGTTCTGCACCGAGTATTTTTAAATATATTATGTTTATAAATGTATGGGCCAATTCTGTTTTTCCAAGTGGACAAAGTCAAGCCTCCAGCCATGCATCTCAAATCAAATCAAATCAGGTTTATTGGTCACATGCGTAGGTATAGCGGCACGGTGGCTTAGTGGTTAGCACGTTCTCCTCTCAGCACTATGGATTCCCGGTTCGAATCCCCATCTGGGTGGAGTTTCCATGTTCTCCCCGTGTCTGCGTGGGTTTCCTCCCGCAGTCCAAAAACATGGATCAGGTCAATTGAGTTCTCCAAATTGCCCCATGTAGAGTGTGTCTGTGTGCGTGCTTGTGTGTGTGAGTGTGTGCCCAGCGATAGATTGGCGCCCTGTCCTGGGTGTATCTGCCCAAAACCCGAAACTTTCTCCCCTGGATGGCCATGGGGAAACCCCCCTGCGACCCTGATATAGGATAAAGCGGAAGATAATGAATGAATGAATGAGTAGGTATACGTGGTAAAGCCAGCAGTGAAATTAATTCTTGACATCTCCACATGAACTTAAAAATTTGGATTTACAGTAAGAAAAAAAATTTAGCTTTACAAAATAGTTGTTGAAAATCGTTGGAACTGAATGCGATTGAGTGGGAACAGTTTGGAGAAGGCACTTTTTCACTTTTAGAAAGATTCTCTTTCTCCATGACTGTTCTCAATTGCATGATCAAAACTGCTAAAAGGCACGGGGTTTGATGTGGAACATGTTGACTGGCCAAAACAGAGCTCAGATCTCAACCCAACTCACAACCCTTGAAATAAATTAGAATGTAGACGGCAAGCCAGGTCCTCCAGTCTAACATTTAGGCTTTCAGTCTAACGTTAGTGAGTAAAAAGTCCCAATGACACGCATTAAAATCTTGTAAAAAAATTAATAAAAAAAGAAATAAAAACATTCCGACATGAGTTAAAGCTATATACAGTTACAGTTGCAAAGTGGATCAACTTAAAATTGTATGACATTAAACCTACAGTAAGCACTTTGGTCCTTATAGCATGTATTTCTCACCTCTCATCGGGACTGAGTAGTTGGTAAACCATAGACTGTTGTCTGATCAGCGTGAGCTCCAGATCCATCATCTGAGATCTGAACAGGTTGAGATTTTGCCGTCGCCTCTGCAGCTCCTAAATAAAATAAAATAAAATAAAATAAATAGAAGACAAAAAAAAAAAAGCAATAACGTCATTATGCAAGTAATGTAGTTCTGATAAAGGTGAAGCCACGTCAGGTGCATTAATTGCTTTCATATATATATATATATATATATATATATATATATATATATATATATATATATATATATATATATATATATATTTCATTCATTTATTCATTATCTTCCGCTTTATCCTATATATATTTACAGTATAGTTGGTTTTCTCCATGGCTTCTGACTTGTGGTGTTCTCATTTGTAGGTCGCTTTGGATAAAAGCATCTGCTAGATGACTAAATTTTTAAATGTAAATATATTAGTGTTGCTGCGGGGGGTTCCCCATGCCCATCCAGAGGAGAACGTTTCAGCGCTGGGCAGATACACCCAGGACAGGGCGCCAATCTATCACTGGACACACTCACATAAACACACTCTATATGGGGCAATTTGGAGAATTCAATTGACTTGATCCATGTTTTTGGACTGTGGAAGGAAAGCGGAGAACCCGGAGGAAACCCACGCAGACACGGGGAGAACATGGAAACTCCACCCAGATGGGGATTCGAATTGGGAATCCCTAGCGCTGAGTAATCGATTACATCAACGTAATCGATTACAAAAATACGTTGCATAATAAGTTGCATCGACACGTAAAACAAATGTCCACGCTTGTATATATAAAATAAAATACACACACACACATACACACACACACACACACACACACACATTTATTCATTCATTCATTATCTTCCGCTTTGTCTATATATATATATATATATATATATATATATATATATATATATATATATATATATATATATATATATATGTACTGTATGTATGTATGTATGTGTGTGTGTGTGTGTGTGTGTTATTTATATATATATATATATATATATATATATATATATATATATATATATATATATATATATATATATACACACACAAACATGTATTCAATGCACTTTATATAAATAACATTATGTATTGCACTTCTGGTTGGGTGCTAACTACATTTCATTCTGTACCTGCACTCTGCACAATGACAATAAAGTTGAATCTAATCTCGTTTCATTAACACATTGTCTTCTTTGCATCAGCCGTCACCTTCTGTTTAAATTCTAATAAAATGCTATTTTTCTCTGAACGTTCCAAAACACTGAAATATCTGTATGTAAATATAAAAACATTGACAGTACCTCATAAAGTGGTTGAGCAGCTTGATGAGGACCATGCGCTCCTGATGGCGTCTCATTCCGTGACTCGGGGGCAGGCTGCCAAGCAATCATCAGAACAACAAAGCAAACAGATTAGCTAGCTGTGACGTGCGTAACATAAAACAGGTATGCAATTCTTGGGGAGATAATACTAAGTCAGCGATGTTGTTTGCTTTTCGGGAGAGACTTTCAGGAAACCAGGAACTTCCCTAATGGCGTCGCTGAATGGACTGCATGAACGAGAAAGCAGCGTCTTAAGGTGTGCTAATCTAAAGTCAACACTGTTATAGTCGCTGCACTCGCTGACATTCGCGTGCAATCAGCTGAGAGTTGATAAAAGACTGGAATATGACTCTCCGATGGTGGATACACACCCGGAGCCAACTAACAGGGGTGTATCATCCATCCATCCATTATCTTCCGCTTTATCCTCTAGTAGGGTTGAGGGGGGGGTTCCCCATGCCCATCCAGGGGAGAATGTTTCGGGCGCTGGGCAGATACACCCAGGACAGGGCGCCAATCTATCACTGGGCACACACTCACTCACACAGACACACTCTATATGGGGCAATTTGGAGAATTCAATTGACTTGACCCATGTTTTTGGACTGTGGGAGGAAACCGGAGAACCAGGAGGAAACCCATGCTGAAACGGGGAGAACATGGAAACTCCACCCAGATTGGGATTTGAACCGGGAATCCCTAGTGCTGAGAGGTGAACGTGCTAACCACTAAGCCACCGTGCCACTCAGGGGTGTAACATTCATTCATCCATTATCTTTCGCTTTGTCCTACATTAGGGTTGCGAGGGGGTTCCCCATGTCCATCCAGGGGAGAACATCTCAGGCGCTGGGCAGATACACCCAGGACAGGGCGCCAATCCATCGCTGGGCACACACTCACTCACACAAACACTCTATATGGGGCAATTTGGAGAACTCAATTGACTTGATCCATGTTTTTGGACTGTGGGAGGAAACCGGAGAACCCGGAGGAAACCCCCGTGGACACGGGGAGAACATCAAAACTCCACCCAGATGGGGATTCGAACCGGGAATCTCTAGTGCTGAGAGGAGAACATGCTAACCACTAAGCCACCTTGCCGCCGGATGAATTATTGATTGTAATAATTTTAGTCTATGTACTGTAAACTTCAGTTGCATTTAAGTGTAATAAAGGTTGAGTTGAAACTGCAATAAGTGATCTGTGATATGCTTCATAGTATTTAATAAAAGTGCAAGACTATAAAAAAAAAAAATCTTACCCTACCCCCCAACCCCCCCCCAACCCCCCCCCCCTTCCCTGTAGCTGCACCCAATTCATATTCGTATACCATCAGACCACTACCAACTAAACGAACTTGTAAGAGGCCAGTCCTCTTAAATTGTACACATTTGGTTAATTTTCTAGCTGTGGAAAAAAGAACATAAAGCAAAATAACATTGCCATCAGCTGTCCACTATGTTAGTATCACGCGAGGACATGATGGGCGGAGTCTGCAGACGGGAGGCAGGCTTAGGACGCAAATGGGATTGAGGTTGCTAAATATCTCTTCTCCAAAAGGGACCTATAGCTTCCTCAGGAGCACCATATTGATAACTTGACACCCGATCAATATGGTCCACTGTAACCCAGAACACCTGAGCACAAACGATCCTCAACCTCCCTGTATTGTTGGATGAGCACCGGTTGTGGCCTCTTCTACGGTGACACAGGGGTGACAACAAGAGGGTGACAACAAGAGGGCTTGGTAGCTCAGTGGTTGGGGTGTTGGGCTATCAATCTGAAGGTTGGGGGTTCAAATCCCAGGTCCACTGAAGTTACCAATGTGGGTCCTTGAGCAAGAACCTTAACCCTCATTGCTCCAGGGATGTTGTGATGAACCCTGTGCTCACCTTGTAAGTCGCTTTGGATAAAAGCATCTGCTAAATGACCAAATGTAAATGCAAATGCCACAGGAGGAGCGATAATATATAGCCTCAATCCCAGGTAGGTGTTACCATTTACCTAATCTGCGCCCAAAGACTCCACAGACTCCACAGACTCCGACCATAACATCCTTGCGCCACAAGGATTAAGGTACTAAACTTGTTAGTCTCACCTGCCCAAGACTTTGCACAGTTCCTCTGATTTCATGAAGTACTCTGCGTAACTGCATTTCTGTACTGCTCATGCCATCACGCGGTGAAGCGAATTCAGATGAGGGAAGGTGAAATTGTGAATTATACTGATGTCCATAGGGCATATGAGGATGATAAGTGGTATTGTTGTATGCCAGGCTGTAGGGGGCACTGTAGGAATGGGTTAGATGTCCTTGAGGGCTGTATGGACTGGCATGAAGGTTAAAGGTGGATCCGTAATAAGTGCTTGGGGACGGGGAAGGCGAATGGAAAGGTGGTGTCGGATGGAAGGGTAAATTTTGTGGGTGGCTATATTGCAGAGTGTGAGGTGGAGTGTAGGGAGGATGGGGCAATGGCGAGTTCTGTGAAGGAAGATATTGGGGATACAGTGCACTGTGTGTGCAGGAGTAGGCGTGGTTAACAGGGGTACAACTGCGATTGGGGGAGTTGGCAGATTTCTGGCAGGGGGAACCAAGTCCTCCTCTGGAGTTGCTCAGCTCCTGCTGGATGTGCCGTGGGATTGCCGGATGTGACATTCTTGCATAAGGAGTCAAATCAGGGACGCTGCTGGTGCTCCAAATTGGACCTTCAGCTAGTCGTCGCATCGGCCAGTCAGCCGGGGTACTGTACAGAGAACTAGCTGACCGGGTCAAATTCTGAGACAAGTTCAGGGGGTACGAAGGAATTCCATTGTCGTCAAGGTCAGTCTCTGGATTTGAGCTGAATGATTCACCTTTGGAATGTTTGAGGACTCGATTTGGCCCGGGTACTGTTGGAGTATTATACTCGTCTTCCTCGGCGATCGCATTTGCCCCATCCCTTTCGTCTTCGTAGTGGTAGCTGTAGCATGGTGGGGTGCAGTGGCGAACCGAGCCCTGATTCAGCTGGATCCGTATGGACGACACCACTCGAGACGGGCTCAACAACGGGGTTGGGAGTGAGCTGGATCGTATGAACGTATTTCTCACTCGATTGTCTGTATCCTGTAATAACTCTCTGGACCGGACCCAAACTCTCCCCCGACGATCCTCAAATGAGGCTGACCTTTGATTGGCACCTCGGGTTGTTCCAATAGGATCCTGGTCCTGTATGCAGGGTTTGGATTCAGACCTCGGTTCACACTCTAACGTTCTTGGCGATGTTGAGAAGTTAGACGCCGCTAGGTCGTCCCCCTTAACGGCTGGCACACGTCCATTTGTGAAGTCTTGTTGACTCGCAGTCTTTGAGGCAGTGGAAGTTTCCGGATCTTTACCTGATGCAGGTGCAGCTGACTCCACCGTCGATGCAGACTCTGTACTGGAGCTTGTCTCAAGAACAAAGCCAGAAGATCTGTTATCAACCTGCATCTCAGAGCTGGTGTTCAGCAGAGTCTCTGGTGGCGTCGGGTCCATGACGCATGGACTTGCTACATGCTCGTCTGCACTTATTGGCACTTCTTGCTGAGATTTTAAGAATCCCATACCAGGTTGAATGAGTAGCTTTTCACCAAAAGAGTTCTCCGAGGACCCCGGTGTTCCCTCTCCACTGTGAGATGTCACCGTGGTCTCACTGTCACAGCTGTCTGAACTCTCCTGGACCTAAAAAACAACTCAATTAATACTTAATTACATTAATGTAACCATCCATCCATCCATCCATTATCTTCCGCTTTATCCTCTACATTTCGGACGCTGAGCAGATACACCCAGGACAGGGCGCCAATACATTGCTGGGCACACACTCACTTACACAGACACACTCTATATGGGGCAATTTGGAGAATTCAATTGACTTGATCAGTGTTTTTAGACTGTGGGAGGAAACCGAAGAACCCGGAGGAAACCCACGTGGACAACATGGAAACTCCACCCAGATGGGGATTCGAACCGGAAATCCCTAGTGCTGAGAGGAGAACATGCTAACCACTAAGCTAATGTAACCAAGTCAGTAAATAAGTTCATATAATTATAATATTGGCAGCACAGTGGCTTAGTGGTTCGCTCATTCGCCTCTTAGTGTATTCAGGTTCAAATCCCGAACTGGGTGGAGTTTCCATGTTCTCCCCGTGTCCACGTGGGTTTTCTCCGGGTTCTCCGGTTTCCTCCCACAGTCCCCATTTTCAAATATAGTGTGTGTCTGTGAGAGTGAGCATGCCCAACAATAGATTGGCACCCTGTCCTGGGTCTATCCACCGCGCACCTGAAGCGTTCTCCCCTGGCTGGGCATGGGGAACCACCCCTACATCCCTAATAGAGGATAAAGTGGAAGTGAATGAATGAATGAATTATAATATTATTGACATTATACTAAAAGTAACAGAATCTTAAAGTCATACATGCTGCAGGTGTGCCATAAGATGCTGGTATCCACCACCTTCATTCATTCATTCATTTTCTTCCACTTAATCCTCTACTAGGGTCACATAGGGGGGTGCCAATCTATCACTGGGCACACACTCACACAACCACACTCTATATGGGGCAATTTAGAGCATTCGATTTACTTGAAAGACTTTTAAGTCTTTGGCCTTTGCTAGGAAACTGGAAAACCCGGTGGAAACCCACACGGACACGGGGAGAACATGGAAACTCCACCCAGATTGGGTTTCGAACCTGAAACCCCAGTGCTGAAAGGCGAACGGGCTAACCACTAAGCCCCACCTTAAAACAGTGATGTTTAATTTAGGCACAAAATAATAAGTAAAAGCGTGTTCCATGACGTGTTAACTAACCGACACCAGATAAATACATATACACATGGAAAAACAATATTAAGCATCTAGCAACTGGCAAAACAACTGTTAGTTACTCGATTATAGATAAGCTGTTCCAGGCGTCTTAGAGAACTTGCAACAACCCTTTTTTGTAGACTTTGGCTCTCACTTGCACCTTTTTATTTTTATTTTAACTCCCAGACAAACACGATGCTGTGGATATTGGGGTATTGTGGAAGAAGTGTGTTTTGCAATGCTTTGTGTTCTTTTCAATGTTAATGGTTTATTATGGTGTTGGTCTTACGTTTGCTCTCATTTGTATAGGGACCATAGAGACACCTATTCTGACATAAAATGTACATCTGGACACAAAGCAGTGATTTAAAAAAAAATCATATGTGTGGAGCTTATATTGTGTGTATTCCTCAGTCACTATTACAGGGTCTGTTTGTCGCTGACATTAGGCGTATTTTTTACGCACAGGCAGAGGTGCACAGACCAACAGGCATAGAGGGAGAGGCAAGGGCACACAGGCAGAGGCGCCAAGGCATAGACACACAGAAAAAGCCCACAGGCGAACATGCGTAGAGCAACAGGCATAGACAGAGAGGCAAGGGCACACAGGCAGAGGTGCAGAAGCGCACAGAAATAGAAGCACAGATGCACAGCCAGAAGCGCACAGGTAGAGGCACACAGAAAGAGGAGCACAGAAAGAGGAGCACAGGCCTAGATGCACAGAAACAGGCACACAGACAGAGGCGCACAGACACAGGCGCCCCCTTTACTTTGTTGCAGAGGCAGAGATGCACAAATAGAGGCACACAGACGCACAGGCAGAGGCGCACAGGCAGAGCTGCACAGGCAGAGGCGCACAGGCAGAGGCGCACAGGCAGAGGTGCACAGGCAGAGGCGCACAGGCATAGATGCACAAAAAGAGGCGCACAGACAGAAGCGCACAGGCAGAGATGCACAGGCAGAAGTGCACAGGCAGAGGCGCACAGGCAGAGGCGCACAGGCAGAGGCGCACAGGCAGAGGCGCACAAAAAGAGGCGCACAGGCAAACCGGGACAGACGTAGAGGCAAGGGCATGCAGGCACCAAGACAAACAGGCATAGACACACAGGCGCAGATGCACACAGCCAGACAAGTGCACCATGCGGGACACGCACAGGCAGACACACACCTTCAGAAAATTAGCAGGGCCATCTGTTAAGGGATCTTCTGCAAAGCCACTGCTGTCTGATTGTTGACTGGCTGTTCTTGAATATCCCTCTGGAAAGAAAAAACCACAGTCAGTGTCAGTTTGTTGATTTTAAAACAATACCCTAATGATGTCTGAAGCACATTTATGTAAAACTAATACATACAGAAAAATACATTATATACATATGAATAAATAACAGTAAAGGAGTATTCTCATGCTCAGGACAAAAAACATCATATATATATATATATATATATATATATATATATATATATATATATATATATATATATATATATATCCATCTATCCATCCATTATCTTCTGCTTTATCCTCCACTAGGGTCGCGGGGGGGTTCCCCATGCCCATCCAGGAGAGAATGTATGTCTTGGGCGCTGGGCAGATACACCAAGGACAGGGCGCCAATCCATCGCTGGGCACACACTCACTCACACAAACACACTCTATATGGGGCAATTTTGACTTGATCCAAGTTTTTGGAGGAAACAGGAGAACCCGGAGGAAACCTAAGCGGACACGGGGAGAACATGGAAACTCCACCCAGATTGGGATTCGAACCGGAAATCCCTAGTGCTGAGAGGCAAATTGTGATAACCACTAAGCCACTCTTTATATATATATTTCATTATATTTTTTTCATTATAGTGTGTTTGTAACTGTTTTATAAATGCAATACAGCGCTTGAGGTTGTTTATTATTGTAAATAAATCACAGGAAAGTGCCTAATAACACCTCTTTCCTGGGAATTAATTACAATCATGAATGCTGTATTTTGAATTTTATTATTGCTGTAGTAAACACTCATTATTAAAAATCGTACTATTTTAGTAGCAATGTTCTTGGCCTTCAGTTTGAACACATTCAGAACCAGCACCAACAGTCTTTCTGTACAGAAGACTGATGTGTAATCAAAAGCTTGTGCTGCGACCGATTTGGAAAATGCCAAACAGTTTTTATAATGTTATCAAAAAATTTGAAAAATGAATTTAATTGTCTTGTGACGCTCATCTGAAGAATGCAGTCCATCTGTTACGTTACATAACTTTAGATTCCCCTTTACTTTGTTGTTTCGTGGTTCGTGTTTCGTGGTCAGAGGGCCCACAGGGCCCACAGGATCATCTAGCATCCCAGGAGTTAAATGTCGACTAATTTCTCTGTGTGTAAGCCCACTAGGCAAAATAGATTACTTTCAGTTTTAAGTATCTCGCATGCTAAGGCTCAGTTCAGTGGTCAGGGTGTTGGGCCACTGTAAACCAGAACCCCTGAGCACAAACAATCCTCAACCTCCCTGTATTGTTGGATGAGCACCGGTTGTGGCCTCTTTTACGGTGACACAGGGGTGACAACAAGAGGGTGACAACAAGAGGGCTTGGTAGCTCAGTGGTTGGGGTGTTGGGCTATCAATCTGAAGGTTGGGGGTTCAAATCCCAGGTCCACTGAAGTTACCAATGTGGGTTCTTGAGTAAGACCCTTAACCCTCATTGCTCCAGGGATGTTGTGATGAACCCTGTGCTCACCTTATAAGTCGCTTTGGATAAAAGCGTCCAATAAATGACTAAATGTAACGTAATGTATGCTTTGTGATCTATGTTAATAGGTTTAAAACTTAGGCACCTGAAAAAAAAACATGGATAAACAACGTGGCAATTTACATGGAACACAGTTCTAGCAAGAAAAACATGGTAGAACAATGAGACTCACCATTTCCAGAGAACGAGCGATTCATTGGAAGTGCCTCGTCTTCATTACTCTGCAACTGCAGCCAGCAGAAGATTTAATTACCAAAGTACAAAATACCCAGCAAACTATGTTAAGCAATCACACAAGATATTAGCCATAAATTGCATCACTATATTCCACTGAGCCTCACGTCACGTAGCTTTCAAAGAGCTGAAATTGAAACAAATTGGGCTCACCTCTTCCATCTCAAAAGAGTCTTTTGTTTGGGGGAGAAGGTGACTCATGTGTGGATTGGGTAAAAATGGGAGGTGCTCTTTATCCGAATGAAACGATGAGCTTATCTTTGATCTTTCCGAGCTCCAAACGAGTCGGGATCGGATACACTGGTGCCATTTGTAAGGACGGGGTTATCTGTAACTCGGTCTCTCCGGCGAGACTCGGAGAAGATTGGCGTCCATTGATGAGTTCAGAGTTTAGTTTCTCAGTGCTTTTACTAGTGTCCACACCACCCTGGAGTGCCTCCTCAGTCACTGTTGCCAAACACGAAGCGAATTTTATATGTTTGCCCTCGGAATCCGAGTGCGATTCTGTCTCTGACGATTTGGAAGTGTTCGTCTGCGAGCCCTCTGTCGAGCTCAGGAGGTTAGGCCGGGTGAGGTTCCTCTTCAGAATCTTGACAGCATTGAGGGCCGAGTTGTTTCGTTTCAGCGGGGCAGGTTCTGAAGACTGAGGCTCGACTGGACAGATCGGTTCAACAGGCCGGCCCGAAACGTGAGAGTAGATCTCAGAAAAGACGTTAGCCACCGTCGCTAGAACTTCTGTCTGACGGAAACGACCTGAAAAAATAAAATTAAATAAATAAAGTACGAATTTCTCAATAATACTGATCAGCTATTTTAGAAATTAGTGGGGAAAGTATGTGTGCATGTGTGGTGTGTGTGTGTGGGTTCCATATACAAATCCACACTGATGATTACCACAACATTTAACATACATACTCTTTAGGACCCTGCGGAGGTTTAGTGAAGCCATTAGAGAGGGCATGCATTATGTACCGTCTCACCTCTTTCCCGTGATTTATTCAGAATAATACACAACCTCAAGTGCTTTTATAAAAACAGCTAAAAACACACTACAATGAAAATAAACAAGGTTTGATTCATTAATGCGTTTATTAAAAACAAAATTATCCATAAATTGATGTAGTCTGTCTCGAAGTATCTCGAGGTGTCTCACCACCTCTACATGGTTCGAGTAGCCAAACCAGTGATTGATGGAAAAAGTGTTACATACATACAAGTGTTACATACATATGTATATATACATATATATGTATATATACATATGTATATACACACACACACACACACACACACACACACATATATATACATATACATATACTGTATATATATACATACATATATATATACATACATACACACACACATATAGTGGTTTGTGTTTGTGTGTATATATATATATATCCATATATAAATATAATATATATCTATATATAGTTATATATATATTATATATTATATATCCGCGTGGATATATCCTATGTGTGTGTGTGTGTGTGTATATACAGTATATATAATATATATCATATATATTAATATATATATATATATATATCTATATATAGTATATATATAATACACAGCGACATTACACACACATACAGTACATGGGTACATATATGCCCAGTGTGTGTGTGTGGTGTGTATATGCATGGGTATATATATATACTGTATATTTATATATAGCTGTATATAATGGATAATATATGTATATATATATATGTGTGTATATATATATATATATACACACACACACACATACATATACAGTACATACATATACACACACACACACACACACACAGACAGACATACATGTATATATGAATAGAGATGCATTTGCATTACATTAATTCATTGAGCAGACACTTTCATCCTAAGCAACTTACAAATGAGAACACCACATTCACTAAAATTCACTGAAAGTATCACTGAAAGTAATTCTGAAGTAGCTGTTAAGAAAAAAAACAGTGCAGAATTATCAAACCTGATCGATCCCGCCTTTTATTTATTATTTTTTTATACATATCAAGTGTCTGTGGAAGAGATGTGTTTTAAATTGTTTCTTAAAGAAAAGTGACTCAGCCTTATGGACAGAGCTGGGACGATCGTTCCAGCATTCAGCAGTGCTGAACGATACGGAGCGAGAGCCAACATTATCCAAAGAACTAAAGACACCCTCATGAGGGACAACTTGGCGTTATGGAACTTGAACCCATAACATTCCAGCTGAACTTTTAACCTGCAGCTCTACTGCATGCACATCCCCTAAAAAATGCAAAGTCACTTCTCTGTTCGAGCAGATCCAAACTCTGACAGCTTTCACATTCCGCAGTGTGATAGTAAATAAAATGACACGATGGGTCCGCAGACAGACGAGGCCGCAGCTATCTGCGTCTGCACATCGGCTTCCACCGCCTGAAGACCCGGTGACTCAGCATTCAGGAACGACCCACAGGAAAGCCAGCCAAGACAGGCTGCTCGATCAGAGTCAAAAACACACAATCCCCTCCAGCCCGTGCATTTGGAGACTTGCAGGCAGATGTTATGTAAGAAAAAACAACAAGAAATGCTGGGAAAACTGCAGCAGGAGAACGTTCTAGATCCTTTTCCCTTTTTCTTTTTTTTTGCAGATTTTGGAATACTACAGGCTCATGTAAACAAGTTCATTAGGATTGTTTTTAGATTGCTGAAATTTATCAGTACTGCAAATTCTGAGCTACTTAATCAACGAGAACTGCAAAAATTGGATTGGAATCATAAGTTAATAATAATAATAATAATAATAATAATAATGATAACACCAGCACTACTACTACAACAACAATAATCCATCCATCTTTCTTCCACTTTATCCTCTATTAGGGTCATGGGGTGGGGGGGGGGGGGGGGGTTCCCCATGCCCATCCAAGGGAGAACGTTTCGGGCGCTGGGCAGATACACACAGGACAGGACGCCAATACATTACTGGGCACACACCCAGACACACAGACACACTCTATATGGGGCAATTTGGAGAACTCAATTGACTTGATCCATGTTTTTGGACTGTGGGAGGAAACCGGAAAACCCGGAGGAAACCCACGCGGACATGGGGAGAACATGGAAACTCCACCCAGTTTGGGATTCGAACCGGGAATCCCTAGTGCTGAGAGGAGAACACCTTTAAACAGTTCTCAAACTAATTTTTTTGCAAACTGTGTTTTTACTCCTAAATATCGACATACATACATATAGACGCGCCTAAGTTTATTTTTTGAAGTCGTACTTTATTTTAGTTTATATTGAAAACACAATAATAATTCAGTTGCGCCTCGATTTTATTTTGCATGCTTGTTTTTTGCGTGTACATACATTTTTTAAAAATAAAATTACTGTAATGTGTATCGTCCTGTATTTATTGTGATCCTTGTGTTTGCACATGTGATCTTTATGTTGGTTGTGTAGTAGCTGTTATGTGTAGAACATTGTCCCTGGGGAATGCTGTCTTGTTCCACATATACTGTACAGTATTTTATATTGTGAAAAGACAAATAAAATACTTGAATACTTGAATGATACACATGTCTCTACGTCTCTTCTTTACCAATAATAAATAGTACATATAGATGTACCTGAAGTTGGCTTAGTGTTTAGTATGCTTAGTGTTTAGCATGTTCTCCTCTCAGCGCTAGGGATTCCCGGTTCGAATCCCCATCTGGATGGAGTTTCCATGTTCTCCCCGTGTCTGCGTGGGTTTCCTCCGGGTTCTCCGGTTTCCTCCCACAGTCCAAAAACATGGATCAAGTCAATTGAGTTCTCCAAATTGCCCCATATAGAGTGTGTGTGAGTGAGTGTGTGCCCAGCGATGGATTGGCACCCTGTCCTGGGTCTATCTGCCCAGCGCCCGAGACGTTCTCCCCTGGATGGGCATGAGGAACCCCCACACGACCCTAATAGAGGATAAAGCGGAAGATAATGGATGGATGAATGAATATAGATGTACCTGAAGTTATATTTAGAATTCGTGTCTGCACTTTATTTTGGTAATATTGAAAACACAATAGGGTGGCACGTTGGCTTAGTGGTTGGCATGTTCTCCTCTCAGCACTAGGGATTCCCGGTTCGAATCCCAATCAGAGTGGAGTTTTCATGTTCCCCCCGTGTCCATGTGGGTTTCCTCCGGGTTCTCGGGTTTCCTCCCACAGTCCAAAAACATGGATCAAGGTCAAGTGAATTCTCCAAATTGCCCCATATAGAGTGTGTCTGTGTGAGCAAGTGTGTGCCCAGCGATATATTGTCGCCCTGTCCTGGGTGTATCTTCCCAGCACCCAAAATGTTTTCTCCTGGATGGGTATGGGGAACAACCCCCGCAACCCTAATAGCGGATAAAGTGGAAGATAATGGATGGATGGATGAAATCACAATAATAATTCAGTTGTGCCTTGCGCCAAGATTTTATTTGATATGCTTTTTAGACACAGACAAAGAAGTGAAGAGTGAGAGAGTGAAAGGCATTAGCAACTTCCAGCTCATGTGTTTGAAATTTCCACAAATGATCAGTGTAATATAATTACACAATCACAGCTGAAAAAAGCTGCCAGCCTTCATAATGATAACTCACAAACGCTTCCTCTACATCCCGTCTGATCCCACACAGCTGTTTTGTGAAGTATGCTATTTTAATGAACCACCATACGCCACTGATCACACCGTCAACATCTCTCACCTGCGCCTTTGCCGGCTCATCACTTCTGTCTCATCACTGTCTGTCTGTTATCCGGGACAACTGCATTAATCTAACATCATGTAACATCTGGATAGTGATGCAGAGGTTGAGCAGCTTGCTCTGCTCCAATATGACCCAGTTTCATCATTGTGTTGAAAAAAATAATACCATAAGGTAAGATAGACCTTTATTTGTCCCACAATGGGGAAATTCAGATTCGCAGATTCGCAGCAGCAGATACAGAGGAGGGTGAAAAGGTTTATTCATTATTCATTCAAAAGAGATTTATTCATTCATTCATTCATTATCTTCCGCTTTATCCTCTATTAGGGTCGCGGGGGGGTTCTCCATGCCCATCCAGGGGAGAACGTTTCGGGCGCTGGGCAGATAGACCCAGGACAGGGTGCCAATCTATCACTGGGCACACACTCACTCACACAGACACACTCTATATGGGGCAATTTGGAGAACTCAAATGACTTGATCCATGTTTTTGGACTGTGGGAGGAAAGCGGAGAACCCGGAGGAAACCCACGCAGACACGGGGGGAATATGGAATCTCCACCCAGATGGGGATTCCAACCGGGAATCCCTAGTGCTGAGAGGAGAACATGCTAACCACTAAGCCACCGTGCCGCAGAAGAGCCACCGTGCCGCATTTAAACTAGGAAAAAATTTTAATATAGTTAGAAATCTATAAATACAAGATAAAAAATCTAATTTTCAAATTTTCAGTTATTTACAGTCCTACAGGAATAAAATGAATCAAATATTGCACATATGGTGTCTGAATAATATTAACTCACTTCCCTCCATTGGTTCCTGTAGCTGCTGCATTCAGTACAAGTCACTGACTCTGACCTACAGAACCATTTCTGGATCTTCCCCCTCCTACCTTCACTCTATCTTTTCAAAATACACTCCGACTCGTTCACTTCGCTCCAGTGATGATTGCCGCCTGGCGGTTCCACCTCACCGAGGAGCTAATTCTCACTCCGTGGCGTTCACCACTGCAAAATGGTGGAACCATCTTTCCAACTCTGTCCGTAAAGCAGAATCACTAAACAGTTTTAAGAAACTGCTGAAGACGCGTCTCTTTAAGAAGAGGGGGGGGGGGGGCGCAGCATCAAATAACAATCAGGTTTGATGAATTTACAGTATAGTTGGTTTTCTCCATGACTTCAGACTTGTGGTGTTCTCATTTGTAAGTCGCTTTGGATAAAAGCATCTGCTAAATGACTAAATGTAAATGTAAATAATATTGAATAATATTGACTGAATAACATTGACAGCATAATTATCTCGTCCTGGACATCTACACATTACACCCACTGAAGCGTATATGACGTCCAATCCTTAACTGGTTACGATTTTACCGCACTGGTATTCGAATCCCTAATGAGCAAGGGTTGCAACATGGGGTGCTGAAAAAAATCGATTCTTCAAAGAATCACGATTCGTAGTCCTGGCGATTCTGAATCGATTCAAAATGCCCAAGAATCGGTTTTTAAAAAATGCGTTTAAGTTTTCCTTTTTTGGCGCCCCCTCCCGAGCATACTGCATATCGCATTGCGTATTACGCCTTACGTAACCAGCTCCCGTTGTAGTTCGCTAACATGCTAGTGGGAAGCATCGAGCAGGGGGAGAGCGCGATTCGACCCTCTCGTCGTCCTTAAAAGCCGATGTTTGGCTTTTAAAGCCAGAGGGAGAGACACACATGAGCACAACTATTTTTTTTTTTTATGAAATCGAGGTCATTTGGAAATACGATAAAATGCGCGAGCCCGTTTTGCGCGACATCAACCTGAGATAAAAGAAGTTAAAACTATATTTAATATTTAAGGTTACGTTTTGATAATGTAGCGATTGTTGGTGCAATATAGTTAAATAGACTGAAGTATGGATTTTATTTTTAATGTTAAATTTTAAAGATTTGCAGAATCTAAATGCACTCTGACTGCAAAGTCTGTATTTTAAGAAGGTTAATGCACCGTGGTAAACTTTTGTATTAATATATTTAGAATTATTTGTTTTTTGATGGATCTTTTTTATGTAAGAAAAAGCCAGGCAGCTAAGCGAACCTAACACTGCTCATTTTAATTTAGCGCAATCCGATTTTTATATAAATATAAAATGATGCCAAAAGATTTCATACAGGAAGCAACCTGAAAGTATTGCTTTAAATAAATGTTCTATTTGTTTACATTGTCGTTTCATCTTGTCAATCACATCATTTAAACAAAATGTAAAGACCATTTGAACGATTTGAAAAAATCCTTTCTGAATCGAAAATCGATTCTATATCGTATCGTGACCACAAAATCGGAATCGAATCGCCACACACTGAGAGATTCGCACCCCTGGTAACCCTAAGACCTGCCTGCAGATACATACAACACAAAAAGCAAACAAAAAAATGCAAATAGTGCACACTTTGTACAAAGCCCGTCTCACAAATCCACAAGCTATATTTCCTTGTTTAACTGGTTTGGCAATGACCCCATGACCATACGCCAATCTATAAATTTCCCGAACATTGACATAAAGTTTATTCGATTCAAATGACTTTAATTGGCAGGCTTAGCAACAGCTTGCCAGTCTTCAACGTGCAAAATGTTTCCATCATGTTTAAAACCAAACAAGAACTGTACTTACTCGTAAGAGCATAGTTTGGATTTTCCAACTCCATGCGCTGCATCTGGGCTTCGAGATAAATCTTGATGTCTATGCCTTTGGCACTCGATGACGAGCTGAAAAAGCGCGAGGGGATTTTGGAGGCAATATCTGGTTCGTCTCGGCCAAAGCCAAGATTGTAGAGGATCTGCTCTGGGTCCTCCTCATAACGATCCAACAACTCCGATACACTTAGAATAAACAAATATATATATATATGTTAACATCCATTCATCCATTATCTTCTGCTTTATCATCTACTGGGGGGGGGGGGGGTTGCTCATCCAGGGGAGAATTTTTCGGGCGCTGGGCAGATACACCCAGGTCGGGGCGCCAATCTATCGCTGGGCACACACTCACTCTCACACACACACACACACACACACACAATTTGGCAATTTGGAGAATTCAATTGACATTGATCCTTGTTTTTGGACTGTGGGAGGAAACCCACGTGGACACGGGGAGAACATGTAAACTCCACCCAGATTGGGATTCGAACCGGGAATCCGGGATCCCTAGTGCTGAGAGGAGAACATGCTAACCACTAAGCCACCGTGCCACCCCTATATGTTAACATATAAATCCATTTCTAATATTCATTCATTATCTTCCGCTTTATCCTCTATTAGGGTCGCGGTGGGGTTCCCCATGCCCATCCAGGGGAGAACGTCTCGGGCGTTGGGCAGATACACCCAGGACAGGGTGCCAATCTATCGCTGGGCACACACTCACTCACACAGACACACTCTATATGGGGCAATTTGGAGAACTCAATTGACTTGCTCCATGTTTTTTGACTGTGGGAGGAAACCGGAGAACCCAGAGGAAACTCACGCGGACACGGGGAGAACATGGAAACTCCACCCAGATGGGGATTCGAACCGGGAATCCCTAGTGCTGAGAGACGAACATGCTAACCACTAAA
>JAFMOC010000266.1:297500-302500 GCA_019802505.1 Corydoras sp. C115
TTAATTTTTGGCTTAATCAGTCCATAAGACCTGCTCCTTTGCACCAGTTTAGGTTACTCACAGTAAAGGTATTGTGTACATGTCAATAATAACTGTAAATGTTAACGTTTTCTAGAACTTTTGACTGGTATTGTACTTCTGACCCTTTCAACCATAGGCAGAGTGGTCTGCTATTCATCACGATGCTCTCAACTTGCTGAATTAGCAGATGTGGCTGAGTAACTAGATCTCTACCCTCTGTTTCACTTCTAGCAATGACCAAAAATAGCATCTGTTGCTTGTTAAAAATAGTAAAAGAGTTCTTCGTTTGAGCCAGACCATGTGGCCTTTTAATTATAAAACAGCAATATTTATCAGCCTCATCATTGCCAGCCCTTCATAACCCTTCTTGCTCTGGATCTATAAAAAAATTGTTGAACTGTGATGACACTGTTACATTACTGCAGCACCGTGCTGTCTTTCACACATACACAGCAGCCATTAAAAATAGCACAGCAGACTTAAAAAAACTCTAAAAATATTCATTTGTCTTATATTTCAAGTCTGCAGCACCTACAGCAATTGTGTGCATGATAAATGCCCCAAGTGTGGCATGTGCGTTTTGTGCGTTTGACCAATTGTCCCTTTAAGTCAGTCATTTAGAACACAATTATTAAGACTCTCGGTTGCCTGACAAAACAAGGTTATTCCTGTGAAATAAATCAATTTATATTTATTAGCTTAACTATTCCATCCATTATCTTCCGCTTTATCCTATATTAGGGTCGTGGGGGGGGGGGTCCCCATGCCCACTCAAAGGAGAATGTTTCGGGCAGATAGACCCAGAACAGGACGCCAATCCATCGCTGGGCACACACTCACTCACAGACACACTCTATATGGGGCAATTTGGAGAATTCAATTGATCTTGATCATGTTTTTGGACTGCGGGAGGAAACCGGAGAACCCAGAGGAAACCCAATATATTTTGGGGAGAAACCGGAGAACCCGGAGGAAAAATATATTTTTTGAACTCGTTTAATCGTACTCATCGTGCAACATCGTACTGCTGCTGGTTGCCACAAATGGGATCAATAAAAGATTCTGTCTGTCTAATAAACCAAATATTGAAATTTTAGATTAATCAGTCCATAAGACCTGCTCCTTTGTACCACCCAGATGGGGATTCGAACCAGGAATCCCTAGTGCTGAGAGGAGAACATGCTAACCACTAAGCCACCGTGCCGCCTAAAGCGGAAGATAATGAAAAAAAAAAAATAAATAAATAAAATAATGAGATTACCAGTGTGCTATAGTGCAACTGATAGGTGCAGAGAGCTCATTTATTGATTTGGGGCAAGGCATCGTAAATGATGGCTCTGTAACAACACACCAAGGCCACAATAACAGTGGAAACGACCAGTTCTACATTCCAGCAATAAAGAATTATTACATCCCCTATGGCCACTAACAGGTTGCCGTAACCTGTTTTCATGGCCATAACCCGAATAATAGCCTGACTATGTTTCCCCTCGTCGCCTGTACACTTTGTGACAAAAAAAAGTGTGTGCGCAGACAGGGGCTCACCCTCAGCACCCAAGGACAGGTCATCTTCAAAGCTGCAGCCGTATCTCTGCGGTCCTGTGAAGTGCAAAAGATAAAAATAAGGATTTATCATTACAGGACGCTACATCACAAAGATGTCAGACTCAAGGCCTGCGTGTCATATCCTATTCTGTTCCGCCCGCGAGATCTTTTTATGTTGATCTATTTTTATTGTTATTAATGACCACGGTTTTTAAAGCATGCTCATACTATAAATCTGTATGATATAATAGAAATGTGGGCTGTTAGTGGTTAGCATGTTCTCCTCTCAGTGCTGGGGATTCCCGGTTCAAATCCCCATCTGGGTGGAGTTTCCATGTTCTCCCCGTGTCCGCGTGGGTTTCCTCCGGGTTCTCCGGTTTCCTCCCACAGTCCAAAAACATGGATCAAGTCAATTGAGTTCTCCAAATTGCCCCATATAGAGTGTGTCTGTGTGAGTGAGTGTGTGCCCAGTGATAGATTGGCGTCCTGTCCTGGGTGTATCTGCCCAGCGCCCAAACGTTCTCCCCTGGATGAGCATGGGGAACCCCCCCACGACCCTAATAAAGGATAAAGCGGAAGATAATGAATGAATGATACTGTTCAGTATTTGGCCAGATGTTCCAACTTTAGCCAAAAATGATTATCCCTTCTGATTCAGGTTCTTTGCTTTGATTTGATTCTGGCGTCTCCGGTTTCCTCCCACAGTCCAAAAACATGGATCGAGGTGGATCGCGACCCTACTTCTGGGTGTATCTGTCAAGTGTCTAAAACGTTCTCCCTTGGATGGGTATGGGGAACCCCCACTCTAGTAGAGGATAATAGCGGAAGATAATGGACAGATAGATATTTTTATAGAGAGCAAAGATTTTTCAGTTCTATAAAGATGAAGTTTATATCTTGTGGAATAATATTCATGTCTGTGTTTAATTAGAAAACAATGTTCAATAAATGTTTCTGCTGTTTGGCATGCGACCTAAAGTGTGCTCTGAGTTTTGGCCCCGGGGAAATTGGGTTTGACACCCCTGAGCTAAACCACTCCTTCTGCATGCACCATGTTAGAGGCTACTTCTTATCTACAAAGTGAACCTGTTGACTGTGTGAGAGGGTTTTCAGCTCCAAAGTTCAAAAGGAGTGGTAGAGCCGACAGTGAGATAGTCAGTCATGATAGACCTGCAATATTTTAAGAGACAGATAGGCTCAAGAACAAAAAATAAATACCAAGAAAAGGATCACACAGTGAGAGCAGCCTCGTAGGAAAAGGTTACATGCCAGCGAAAGAAAAACAAAACACAAACATAATGTTAACATGTCTGGGCAAGTCTGGCGTGAGAGCGAATAAAGCCTTGAAATGCTGTACCTGTTACTAACGACAAAAACCTGATGCACCAAGCCGACAAGCTGGTCCTTATGAGGGTTAAATACGATTTGGTTCATCTTCAACAGAGCCATTTATAATATTTAAATGTGTGAATTTAGACTTTCACCCAACACAGGGTAGATCCTCCAACACGAGGTTCAGTAAAGCATTGGGTTCACATTCACACAAAGGCCTTTATTGCGTTCTATTCGCAAGGTGAGGCTATTTTTGTCTGCAGGCCTGTTCATGCATTGTTAAAATTCTTCTATTTGCGTACTAAACGGTGAGAGTATGTGGATGGGAATGTGTAAACGTATTTGGGAAACTTGACCTAAAACCACTGACTCAGGGAATTTTAAGTATTTAAATAGTAGCAAAATAGTACCGTATTTTCCGGACCATAAGGCGCACCGTATTATAAGGCGCAGTCTGAATTACGGGGTCTATTTCTGTATTTGTTCCACGTATAACGCGCACCGTACTATAAGGCGCAGTCTGAATTACGGACTCTATTTCTGTATGGTACTTATTCTGTACGGCTCTGTATTATAAGGCACTCGCTAAAACATACGATCTACAAGAAAAGTAAAGGATGCAAAACGCTGATTTATAATTGAAGTTTATTCTAATACTTGATAAAACACATTATTTTAATCACTCTTCTCCCACAAATCCATCAAAGTCCTCGTCTTCTGTGTCTGAATTAAAAAGCTGGTTCTCTATCGAGCACTCCGGTGTTCCCTCTCATCGATGTCTGAGTCCGTCCCGTCTCCGGGCGGCCGTTCGGCGACGACGCCGGCTTTCGCGAAAGCTCGGACGACGGTCACAGCAGAAACCTCAGCCCAGGCATCCACAATCCATTCACAGACGGTGGCGTAACTCGCCCCGCCGCCGCCTCCCGAGTTTTAGTAAACGTGTGTTCGCCGTCTATCATCCATCGCTCCCACGCCGCCCGCGACTTTACTTTAAACGCCCCGTTTACGCCAATGTCCAGCGGTCGGAGTTCTTTATTTAATCCTCCCGGAATGACGGCGAGCTCCCAATTAATTTTCTTCACTCGGCTTTTCTGTGAGATGAGCGCGCATGGAGTCACAGATCAGCAGGGCGGCGATGTGTGGAAAAAAAACCACCCGGTTGCACAACAATACTTTTATAGATTTTGGAACTCAGTACACGTATAAGGCGCACCGGATTATAAGGCGCACGTCCGATTTCTGGGAAAATTTTAGGCTTTTAGGTGCGCCTTATAGTCCGGAAAATACGGTAGTTTTTATTTTGGTAGCTAATTCAGCTGCATGCTAAAGTTAGGAAAATTAAAGTGCACAAAAGTTAGGAAAATTAATACACATTAAGGGAATTACTGCTTTAGCCAGAATCAAATCAAAGCAAAGAACCTAAATCAGAAGGGATTATCATTTTTGGCTAAAGTTGGAACATCTGGCCAAATACTGAACAGTATCATCCATCCATTATCTTCCGCTTTATCCTCTACTAGGGTTGTGGGGGGGTTCCCCATGCCCATCCAGGGGAGAACGTTTGGGCGCTGGGCAGATACACCCAGGACAGGGTGCCAATCTATCACTGGACACACACTCACTAACACATACACACTCTATATGGGGCAATTTGGAGAACTCAATTGACTTGATCCATGTTTTTGGACTGTGGGAGGAAACCGGAGAACCCGGAGGAAACCCACGTGGACACGGGGAGAACATGGAAACTCCACCCAGATTGGGATTCGAACCGGGAATCCCTAGCACTGAGAGGAGAACATGCTAACCACTAAACCACCGTACCGCCTTGAACAGTATCAAACAGACATTTTTTGCCAATATTTTAACCAGTGCATACATTCCAATAGGCTGAATATAGTGGAACTTCTTTTTGTGATGACTTCGGATAACACCCGGTTCGCTGTTCATCATTTTTCTCCACGGAAATTACGTCTTTACATTTTGTTTAAATGATGTGATTGAAGGTGGCTTAGTGGTTAGCACGTTCTCCTCTCAGCGCTAGGGATTCCCGGTTCGAATCCCCATCTGGGTGGAGTTTCCATGTTCTCCCTGTGTCCGCG
>JAFMOC010000266.1:310000-317500 GCA_019802505.1 Corydoras sp. C115
GTGCTGAGAGGAGAACATGCTAACCACTAAGCCACCGCGCCGCCTATAATAATATCATTCATTCATTCAATCATTATCTCCCGCTTTATCCTCTATTAGGGTCGCGCGGGGGGGGGGGGGGGGGGGGGGGGGGGGGGGGGGGTTCCCCATGCCCATCCAGGGGAGAACATCTCGGGCGCTGGGCAGATACACCCAGGACAGGGCACCAATCCATCACTGGGCACACACTCACTCACACAGACACACTCTATATGGAGCAATTTGGAGAACTCAATTGACTTGATCCATGTTTTTGGACTGTGGGAGGAAACTGGAGAACCCAGAGGAAACCCACACGGACACGGGGAGAACATGGAAACTCTACCCAGATTGGGATTCCAACCGGGAATCCCTAGTGCTGAGAGGAGAACATGCTAACCACTAAGCCACCGCGCCACCTATAATAATATGAAATTCTCTAAATAACATGTTTATCACTTACGAAAAAAATCATAGGTTTAGTCAAATTAATTTAGTGCTATTTCTAGCACACATGGTCCCGCTGTTGCCCCCGCTGGGCTAGGGTATAGGACTTCCTCACCTTACTGTAAATGTACCATATGTGTTTATAAGTTTACATGTGTGAGAGAGAGAGGGTGAGTGTGTTTATAATAAATGGAAGGCTCGGATGAGTGGATCTGTAATATTTGTCATATTTCTGTAATGTGAGCTTTCAGTACCAAAGAAAAATTCCCTGTCAAGACTGTCAACACACTCAAACTCACGGTTGCCAGAACCTTACAGCAGTACAGGACAGGTTCTACTTACAAATGTTGAAAATGTGAATAAAGATCTCCTTTAATATGACATTTTTATGAAACACTTCACTTGCTCTTTATAAGACACTGACAACAATTCATACAAAAATGAAAGCAATATATTTTAACAACGACTTAATATTTATTTATTCATTCATTATCTTCCGGGCGGCACGGTGGCTTAGTGGTTAGCATGTTCTCCTCTCAGCTCTAGGGATTCCCGGTTCGAATCCCCATCTGGGTGGAGTTTCCATGTTCTCCCCGAGTCTGCGTGGGTTTCCTCCGGGTTCTACGGTTTCCTCCCACAGTCCAAAAACATGGATCATGTCAATTGAATTCCCAAAAATTGCCCCATATACAGTGTGTCTGTGTGAGTGGGTGTGTGACCAGCGATGGATTGGCGCCCTGTCCTGGGTCTATCTGCCCAGTGCCCGAGACGTTCTCCCCTGGATGGGCATAGGGAACCCCACCGCAAGCCTAATAGAGGATAAAGCGGGAGATAATGAATGAATGAATTATCTTCCGATTAATCCTCTACTAGGGTAGAGTTTCCTCCGGGTTCTCCGGTTTCCTCCCACAGTCCAAAAACATGGATCAAGGTCAATTGTGTTCTCCAAATTGCCCCATATAGAGAGTGTGTCTACTGTCATGTAGCTATATATGTGTTTATTCAATAATTATCCTACGATTTATCCTCCATTAGGGTCACGGGGGGGGGTTCCAGATACCCATTCAGGGGAGAATGTTTCGGGCGCTGGGAAGTCACACCCAGGACAGGGCACCATTATATTGCTTAGAACACTCACTCACACAGACACCATTACATTTATATAAAGATATTTTAATTTTACAAAATGTCTCTTTGGACGGCACAGTGGCTTAGTGGTTGGCATGTTCTCCTCTCAGCACTAGGGAGTCCCAGTTCGAATCCCAATCTGGGTGTCCTTGTGAGTGAGTCTGTGCCCAGTGATGGATTGGCGCAATGTCCTGGGTCTATCTGCCCAGCGCCCGAAACGTTCTCACCTAGATGGGCATGGGGAACCCCACCGCGACCCTAATAGAGGATAAAGCGGAAGATAATAGATGGAAGAAAGAATGTCTATTAAAGTGGACAAAAAAAAAGTTTTTATATTAAAAGCAAGCCATGGTTATAACACGAATATTAACCAATTTACTAGTAGAGTCATAACAAGGTCACTCATACTAACAGTCCAGTTTGGGATAAAAGGCGAACTAAACTTAAAATATGAAAAAATGAACTGGAATGCCCTTTGCTCGCGATGTCAAATATAAAAAAAAAAAGTCATAATTAATAGACGATATTTGGCATAACTTTCCTTCTTCCATTAAAATGTGCTTGTTCTTATGGCAGCCATATTAGAGAGAAAGAAATGGAAGGTTCCCAGCTGCCAAACCAATCATATTTCATATCATTGGAAAGCCCAGGGTGTCCTCTTTATAAGACCGCATGAATTTCATATAGACAGTTATGTACGTAAAACAAATGTACATTACAGTGGACGCAAGTCTATGGGTTGGTTGCCAGGAGGATATGGGGCAATGTAGAGCATTCAATTTACCTTGAATCCATGTTTTTGGACTGTGGAAGGAAACCCACAACAACACGGGGAGAACATGGAAACTCCACCCAGATTGGAATTGTTTCCAGCACTGTGAGGAAAACGTGCAAACCACTCATTTTTAACAATTGGAATTTAATTAATTTAATTAATTAGGGTCGCGGGGAGGGGGTTCCCCATGCCCACCCAGGGGAGAACGTTTCGGGCACTGGGCAGACACACCCAGGAGAGGGCGCCAATCTATCGCCGAGCACACACTCACTCACACACATAGACACACTCAATATGGGGCAATTTGGAGAATTTAATTGACCTTGATCCATGTTTTTGGACTGTGGGAGGAAACTGGAGAACCCGGAGGAAACCCACGCGGACACGGGGAGAACATGGAAGCCTTTCAATCATCCATCCATCCATTATCTTCCGCTTTATCCTCTATTAGGGTCGTGGTGGGGTTCCCCATGCCCATCCAGGGGAGAACGTCTTGGGCGCTGGGCAGATACACCCAGGACAGGGCGCCAATCCATCACTGGACACACACTCACTCACACAAACACTCTATATGGGGCAATTTTAGAGAACTCAATTGACTTGATCCATGTTTTTGGACTGTGGGAGAAAACCGGAGAACCCAGAGGAAACCCACGCGGACTTGGGGAGAACATGGAAACTCCACCGAGATTGGGATTCGAACCGGGAATCCCTAGTGCTGAGAGGAGAACATGCTAACCACTAAGCCACCATGCCGCCCATATTGTGACAATATCCGTTAATGTTACATTAAGCTTGTTAAACATCAGAAAAAGTGATTATTCATTCATTCATTATCTCCAGCTTTATCCTCTATTAGGGTCGCGGTGGGGTTCCCCATGCCCATCCAGGGGAGAACGTCTCGGGCGCTGGGCAGATACACTCAGGACAGGACGCCAATCCATCGCTGGGCACACACTCACTAACACAGACACACTCTATATGGGGTAATTTGGAGAATTCAATTGACTTGATCCATGTTTTTGGTCTGTGGGAGAAAACCGGTGAACCCAGAGGAAACCCACGCGGACTTGGGGAGAACATGGAAACTCCACCCAGATTGGGATTCGAACCGGGACTCCCTAGTGCTGAGAGGAGAACATGCGAACCACTAAGCCACCGTGCCGCCCATATTATGACCATATCTATTAATGTTACATTAAGCTTGTTAAACATCAGGAAAAGCGATTAATCATGCAAAAATAGGTCACTAAACCAACATTATTAAAGTATACAAATACACTGCATCGCGACGACATGATCAAAGGTCGCGACACAACACTTACACAACGCTTACGCTTCACCTCGGGGTGAACTTGAGCGCAATGGGATGATTTTTTAAAAGCGGTTATGAAGCGGTTCACTCACAGAACGCCGCTGCCGTTCTCAGCGTCCACTTCCAAGCAAACACCCGTCATCCGCCGCCGCGTAAATCCCCACACATGCCTCCGCGCTCTATACCATCCCGATTACGAACGCCAAACCCAGAGTCCTTCCCAGATCCACAGGCGACGATCTGAGCCCATCTGATCTTCAGATACGAGTCCAACCGCCACAAACAGAAAGAGCCATGATCCGCCGCTCGCTCCCAACTCGAGATATTTGCCGATAAAGCCGTTTCGAGCCGTGCAGACCGCACGCTGATAGAGCGGGACTGCTCTGTTGACCGAGTGTGGGGCAGTCGACGCTCAAACATCAACCCCCACCACTCCAACACCGCGCTCGCCAGGTCACACAAGGAAAAGGAAGATTTATGCCACCACGGACCATTTACCTAAATAAATAAATGGAGGTCTTTTGATGATCTAATAATGAAGTTACATAAACGTGGATCACATGCTTTCAGACCTAAAATGTGTTGATTTTAGAACCCTTCAGATTTCAAATTTAATAACTCATTTAATGAGAGTCTCCGAGCTCCTCCACCTGCATGCGCCCGCAGGGGGCCTCAGGTCAGCTGATCAGCTGCTCCTGGAGGTTCCGAGGTCCAAACTTAAGCTCAGAGGGGACCGAGCCTTTTCCATTGAGGCTACTAAGCTTTGGAACGACCTACCTCTAGATATTAGACAGGGCTCTTCACTGTCCATTTTTAAATCTAGTCTTAAAACACATTTTTACTCTCTGGCTTTTAAGACACCATGATTTTACATTGGTTTGTATTGTTTTTATTGTATTCTTGTTTTAGAATTTTATAATATATATATATTATGTTTTTATAATTTATAGATAAAAACTGTACAGCACTTTGTTTCAGCAGCTGTTGTTTTTAAAGTTGAGTTGAGTTGAGTTGAGTAAAGGGACCACCTGCACAGTTCCCTCCCATTTAATTAATTCTTAATGTTTACTTTCCTGGAGATATATATATATATATATATATATATATATATATATATATATATATATATATATATATATCCATCCATTATCTTCCGCTTTATCCTCTATTACTCTATTAGGGTCGCGGGGGGGTTCCCCATGCCCATCCAGGGGAGAACGTTTCGTGTGCTGGGCAGATACACCCAGGACAGGACGCCAATCCATCACTGGGCACACACTCACTCACACAAACACACTCTATATGGGGCAATTTAGAGAATTCAATTGACTTGATCCATGTTTTCGGACTGTGGGAGGAAACCGGAGTACCTGGAGGAAACTCACGCGGACACGGGGAAAACATGGAAACTCCACCCAGATTGGGATTGGAACCGGGAATCCCCAGCACTGAGAGGAGAACATGCTAACTACTAAACCAATATGCCACCCTGTAATGTAAATAGTACACAATAAAATTTTGATGTAGAAGTAAATGACTTTTTTTATAGTTTTTTTTTTTAATACATTTCTAATATTCATTTATTCATTATCTTATCTTAGGGTCGCGGTGGGGTTCCCCATGCCCATCCAGGGGAGAACGTTTCGGCGCTGGGCAGATACACCCAGCACAGGGCGCCAATCCATCACTGGGCACACACTCACTCACACAGACACACTCTATATGGGGCAATTTGGAGAACTCAATTGACCTTGATCCATGTTTTTGGACTGTGGGAGGAAACCGGAGAACCCGGAGGAAACCCACGCGGACACGGGAAGAACATGGAAACTCCACCCAGATTGGGATTGGAACCGGGGTTCTCTAGCGCCGAGAGGAGAACATGCTAACCACTAAACCACCGTGCCACCCTGGAATGTAAATAGTACACGATAAAATTTTGATGACTTTTTTTTATAGTTTTTTTTTTTTAATACATTTCTATTATATTTCTATAAAACTCTATTAAATCATTCGCACCCGGCATTTTTGCGACAACAACTGAGTGTTGCTTAGAGAGTCACCTTCTACTTAACAGTCACACAACAGAGACGGAAAGTTCTTGGAAACTTGGAAAATACGGCGCCCTCACTCAGAGAACACAAAACAATTCAGGTCCATTAGAGAACAAGCTAATTACGATGCAGGACGGGAAATCGGCTGGTAACAAAAAAGACCCAAAGCCATTCACATTTCTTCCTGAGACCTACAGCATGGCAACAGATACTTACCCCGGTGCCACCGAGAATGAAAAGAAAAGTGTGGTGGGGCAGGAAAGCTTAAAAGAGCATTGTGGAAGCCAGAGGGGTCTGGATCCAGCACGGACCATGATGCATGTCACAAACTCTATATGTTGGAATCAAGAGGATGAAAATCTTACCTGCAATTCCACAGCCAGCTTGTTATTTCGTTCGGGGCTGAACCTACGAGACGGACGGGAGAAGAAAAAGAAAAACACATGTGAAGGAAGTTTACAAAGCTATCCCCAATCCCACGGGCAGCATCCTGTCAGGGTTCCCACAGCCAGACACAACAGAACAAACATGCTGAAGGAACAACACGCTATAGAAGTTGTTCTTGGCAGAAAAGTCTGGAACGAAATCAACACCAAATAAACCAAAATCCAAAAGTTGAAAGAAATAAGATAACGGAAATGACCATGAATAAATAATCTATATTATATACAGTATCAGGGGCGGCACGGTGGCTTAGTGGTTAGCACGTTCTCCTCTCAGCGCTAGGGATTCCCGGTTCGAATCCCCATCTGGGTGGAGTTTGTGTTCTCCCGTGTCCGCGTGGGTTTCCTCTGGGTTCTCCGGTTTCCTCCCACAGTCCAAAAACATGGATCAAGTCAATTGAGTTCTCCAAATTGCCCCATATAGAGTGTGTGTGTGTGAGTGAGTGTGTGCCCAATGATAGATTGGCGCCCTGTCCTGGGTGTATCTGCCCAGCGCCCGAAACGTTCTCCCCTGGATGGGCATGGGGAACCCCACCGCGACCCTAATAGAGGATAAATATATAAAATATAATATATAAATATATAAATAAATAAAGGCGGCACGGTGGCTTAGTGGTTAGCATGTTCTCCTCTCAGCACTAGGGATTCCCGGTTCGAAACCTCATGTTCTCCCCAGGAGTTTCCATGTTCTCCCTGTGTCCGCGTGGGTTTCCTCCGGGTTCTCCGGTTTCCTCCCACAGTCCAAAAACATGAATCAAGGTCAATTGAGTTCTCCAAATTGCCCCATATAGAGTGTGTGTGTGTGTGAGTGAGTGTGTGTCCAGTGATAGATTGGCGTCCTGTCCTGGGTGTATCTGCCCAGTGCCCGAAACGTTCTCCCCTGGATGGGCATGGGGAACCCCCACCCCCACCCCCCGCGACACTAATAGAGGATAAATATATAATATATAAATATATAAATAAATAAAGGCGGCATGGTGGCTTAGTGGTTAGCATGTTACCTCTCAGCACTAGGGATTCCCGGTTCGAAACCCCATCTGGGTGGAGATTCCATGTTCTCCCCATGTCCGCGTGGGTTTCCTCTGGGTTCTCCGGTTTCCTCCCACAGTCCAAAAACATGGATCAAGATCAATTGAATTCTCCAAATTGCCCCATATGGAGTGTTTGTGTGAGTGAGTGTGTGCCCAGCGATAGATTGGCGCCCTGTCCTGGGTGTATCTGCCCAGCGCCCGAAACTTTCTCCCCTGGATGGGCATGGGGACCCCCCCCGCGACCCTAATAGAGGATAAAGTGGAAGATAATGAATGAATGAATGAATGT
>JAFMOC010000266.1:325000-367500 GCA_019802505.1 Corydoras sp. C115
CCCCAGACACCGGCCGAAAATCGCAACAATTGTCCCGCACCGCAACGACGGCAGCATGGCTCCACAACACAGTCCCACTCAGAGAGGCAGCGCTGCCGGAGAGCGGCCGAAGAGACGGAGGCGGAGGGAGGGAGGGAGGGAGGGGGGGAGGGAGGGGGGTGATGGGATAGAGGGAGCTAAAAGTAAGAAAACGAGTAGGGCAGGAAACGTCTGTTTAGTTGAAAGATTACATACGGGGTGCCGTGTCATTTCCTGGTTTTTTTTTTCGTTCGGAGCGCCGCTTCTTTCTTGAAGGACTGGACACACGTACAGACGTGGGTTTGTTATTCAACTGTACAATCTGCCCACCATCTCTGCACTGCTATTAATAGACTAGGGATGGGGGGGTCATTTTCATAAATAAGCAGGTAATCATGTGACCATCGGTTATATAAACCAGCAAATATTGATTGAATGATTCGCAAGAATATCCGTTTTCACTCCCTCACTATTCTCACTATTCTCACTATTCTCAAATTAATATATACATCACATACATTTAGCGGCAGCACGGTGGCTTAGTGGTTAGCATGTTCTCCTCTCAGCACTAGGGATTCCCGGTTCGAATCCCCATCTGGTTGGAGTTTCCATGTTCTCCCCGTGTCTGCGTGGGTTTCCTCCGGGTTCTCCGGTTTCCTCCCACAGTCCAAAAACATGGATCAAGTCAATTGAATTCTCAAAATTGCCCCATATAGAGTGTGTCTGTGTGAGTGAGTGTGTGCCCAGCGATGGATTGGCGCCCTGTCCTGGGGGAATCTGCCCAGCCAGCGCCCGAAACGTTCTCCCCTGAATGGGCATGAGGAACCCCACCACGACCCTAATAGAGGATAAAGCGGAAGATAATAGATGGATGAACATACATTTAGCAGACGCTTAGTGTTTAGCAATTTCTCCTCTCAGCACTAGGGATTCCCGGTTCGAATGTCCGCGTGGGTTTCCTCCGGGTTCTCCGGTTTCCTCCCACTGCCCAGCTGCCTGAAACTTTCTCCCCTTGATCGAAATGGTGATGAAGTGGGAGCAACTTTACCAAGGGACACTAATATTAATGGACGATCCATGACTGTAAGGTAACACCACAAATCCTTTTTTTTTTTTTTGGGAGGGGGGGGGGGGTTCCCCATGCCCATCCAGGGGAGAAGGTTTCGGGTGCTGGGCAGATAGAACCAGGACAGGGCGCCAATCTATCACTGGGCACACACTCACTCACACAGACACACTCTATATGGGGCAATTTGGAGAACTCAATTGACTTGATCCATGTTTTTGGACTGTGGGAGGAAACAATTACTCTACAATTAATTTGTCTCATTTGTATTTTAGAAAATTGGGCCTAAAAGTGACTAAATAACCATGAGAAAACATGGGTCCCGGGCTGAGAGCAGCTCACATGACATTAGAAGCAGTGCATTAATTATTGCATTGTAATTGTATAATCGTGATTATTTCTTTAGACACTAATCGTACCATCACAATCTGTAATGGTGTGAGACGTGTTAAGCAGTAATTACAGAGTCGCGCTTGTTCCTTCTGACCACACAATGAGTCAGAAATGTAAACACTGAATTTGCACTCGTGTTTGTGCTTCAAACAGGGTCCAACACGTCAGCCGTTCGTTTCCATGACTCTTATCTGGATTCCTCTTTAAGACAGAAGAACTCAAAAATGCTATCAGTGGCATAGTTTGGACAGAAGAAAAAGAAAACGAAAGAAAGTAACCTGCTGAACATTTTACAAAAGCTTTAAGCATCTACTTCAGCTCCATTTTTCAATTTGTTTTAAATTATTAAATATGGGTTCTCCGGTTTCCTCCCACAGTCCAAAAACATGGATCAAGTCAATTGAAATCTCAAAATTGCCCCATATAGAGTGTGTTTGTGTGAGTGAGTGTGTGCCCAGTGGTGGATTGGTGTCCTGTCCTGGGTCTTATCTGGATTCCTCTTTAAGACGAAGAACCAAAAATGTTCTCCCCATAGTTTGGACAGAAGAAAAAGAAAACGAAAGAAAGTAACCTGCTGAACATTTTACAAAAGCTTTAAGCATCTACTTCAGCTCCATTTTTCAATTTGTTTTAAATTATTAAATATGGGTTCTCCGGTTTCCTCCCACAGTCCAAAAACATGGATCAAGTCAATTGAAATCTCAAAATTGCCCCATATAGAGTGTGTTTGTGTGAGTGAGTGTGTGCCCAGTGGTGGATTGGTGTCCTGTCCTGGGTCTATCTGCCCAGCGCCCGAAACGTTCTCCCCTGGATGGGCATGGGGAACCCCGCCGCGACCCTAATAGAGGATAAAGCGGAAGATAATGAATGAATGAATTATTAAATATATTTTCAGGGCAGCACGGTGGCTTAGTGATTAGCATGTTCTCCTCTCAGAACTAGGGATTCCCAGGTCGAATCCCAATCTGGGTGGAGTTGTCATGTTCTCCCCGTGTCCACATGGGTTTCCTCCGGGTTCTCCGATTTCCTCCCGGATGGATTCAATGTAAACTGAATGCCCCATATAGTGAGTGTTAGTGTGTGTGTGTGTGTGTGTGTGAGTGAGTGTGCCCATGTTCTCCCTGTGTCTGCGTGGGTTTCCTCCAGGTTCTCCGGTTTCCTCCCACAGTCCAAAAACATGGATCAATTCAATCGAGTTCTCCAAATTGACCCATATAGAGTGTGTCTGTGTGAATGAGTGTGTGCCCAGAGATAGATTGGTGTCCTGTCCTGGGTGTATCTGCCCAGCACCCGAAACGTTCTCCCCTGGATAGGCATGGGGAACACCCCCCCCCCCCCCCCGCGACCCAAAAAGAGGATCGAAATGGTGATGAAGTGGGAGCAACTTTACCAAGGGACACTAATATTAATGGACGATCCATGACTGTAAGGTAACACCACAAATCCTTTTTTTTTGGGGGGGGGGGTTCCCCATACCCATCCAGGGGAGAAAGTTTCAGGCGCTGGGCAGATACACCCAGGACAGGGCGCCAATATATCACTGGGCACACACTCACTCACACAGACACATACTTTATGGGGCAATTTAGATAATTTAATTTTACCTTGAATCCATGTTTTTGGACTCTGGGAGGTAACCCATGTGGACATGGGGAGAACATGCAAACTTCACTCAATTTGGGATTCGAATCCCCCCCCCTCCCATGCAACTCTAGTAGAGGATAAAGCGGAAGATAATGGATGGATGGATTTTTCCTTAAAGTAGTTACTAAAGCTGTGTAATAAATGTAGTGAAGAAAAGTAAAAAGTAGTATTTAAATGAATAAGATCACACAACGTCAGTTCTTGAGTGAAATATACTTGACACACATGCACACACACACACACATCGAATCAACACATATCACATGCCCGTCACAAAAGCAGCAACGTCAAATTGGGTTGGGCTCATTGTGTTTTATTCTAAATAACTAATGCTGCCTAATGCAGACAAAAAGGTTTAATAAGTTCAGAAATAATCACGAACCCATTTAACCTCCTCCTGGTGCGAAAACGAGATTGTCGAGTTTGATCTTTATCAAATGTTACGTTGCAGTTCCAACAGAGGTTATAATTATTATATAATTGGTGAAGATACATTATATATATATATATATATATATATATATATATATATATATATATATATATATATATATATATATATATATATATATATATATAATATATATATATATATATATATATATATATATATATATATATATATATATATATATATATATATATATATATATATATATATATATATATATATATATATATATATATATATATATGAAATACATGTGTTCATAGTCTGTACATGTTCATAGCTTTGTATATTTCTTATTTATAACCTGTTTACAGTCTGTACATTCATATTTGTATATTCAACTCAACAAATTACCACTTTGTAATATATATATATATATCCGTTAAAGCACTTCCGGATGGATGCATTTAGTTGTTTATAATGAGCAATGACAATAAAGTTGAATTCTATTCTATTCTAAGAAACAAAAACAGATACAGAAGACAAATGAAGGTTTACACCATGATGAAGTGTTCTAAATTGTTACTAAAATGTTGCATATTTTCGTTTCGTATTTGTAATGCGATATATCGTGCTGAGACGAGGTTGCTGACACCATGCCAAACACTACAGGCGTAGAACAAACACAAACCTAATGCTTTCATTCTTAATTCTACAGTTAATTCCGATGGTTGGGTCATTTGTATGATGATTTATTATGTTGTTGGAGTTTGAGTGAAAATGCAGAGTTAACCAAGTTAACCAAGAAATGCTAAGGAGGGAAACTTTATTCCAGAAACGCCATTACATTTACATTTGGTCATTTAGCAGATGCTTTTATCTAAAGCGAGTTACAAGGTGAACACAGGGTTAATCACAACATCCCTGGAGCAATGAGGGTTAAGGGTCTTGCTCAAGGACCAAATTGGTAACTTCAGTGGACCTGAGATTTGAACCCCCAACCTTCAGATTGATAGCCCAACCCCCTAACCACTGAGATGAGCCATTGAATAACTATTGCTTAACAGTATCTGCTTTTTAAAGTGAACATTAATCCCTGTGTAACAGGATTTCAGGTTCTTTAACAAAAAAAAACAATTCATGAAAAACAGCTGTAACAGGCTTACAAGAATGTATTGCATATCACACATTGATATGAATGTGAAGCGCTCAGAGGTGTGTGTTATTGTCAATGATGTCACGGCTGGACAAACTGCCCACATTCGTATCAATGCATGATATACAATACATTATTTTACATTATGTACCATGAATAAAAATACAGAGTAATATGAACAGTGAGCCGATCCTGATTCCTCATCAACCAACTAGACTTTTGTTGCGGAAGACCACTTTATTCATAATTTTGTTTTCAATAAGCTTTATGAATCAAACCTTGTTTTTTTTATTATTATTGTTTTTATAATGTTTTCTAGGCACTCGAGGATGTGCATTATCTGAGGTAACTGTACTCCGCTTCACATCGGATCCAACGCCTCTTTCCTGTGATTTATTCACAATAATGCACATGTTTAAGTTCAAGTTCAAGTAATTTATTTATATAGCGCTTTTTACAACAGTACATTGTCACAAAGCAGCTTTACAGAATGAAAAGCCTTTAAACCCCCAAAGAGCAAGCCGAAGAGACAGTGGCAAGAAAAAACTCCCTTTTATGTTGTTATTTAAGGAAGAAACCTTGGGAGGACCAAGACTCAGTGGGGGACTCATCCTCCTTGAGCGGCCAGGCAGCAACAACAGTGTAGGACAGCTATGTAGTTTATTGCTTTATTAAACACCAATCAGCTGTAATTGTAAGAGGATGTGGTAACGTAGTGGTTGTAGTGTTGGGTTATCAATCTGAAGTTTGTGGGTTCTAATCCCAGGTCCACTGAAGTTACCAATGTGGTTCCTCAAGCAAGACCAATAATATTTAAGCTTTAGTCAACCCCCGTGTACTGACCCCAACCACTGAGGTACTTGGCATTTTGGATAACTTTGGATAAAAGCATCTGCCAAATGACCAAATGCAAATATAATATAATATAAACGTTTAAACAAGCTGCAGAAGTACAATCTAACTACACAACACCCCTACCATCATCTGACATCCTTAAAAGTGTGTGATACGCGGGTAAAATGTCAAAAGACCTTAAAGGCAGGTACGCATACACACACTCGACGCAAGACAGACATGACCAAATTAGGTCTATTTTATTCTTCAACACCGCTTTCAGAGCCTGTCAAGCCGAAACCTTTCACCTGAGCAGAAACATGGTTTATATCATGTCACACCAAGAGCCTGCATTCAGAGAAGAGAATCGTTAAAGACATGACCCCAAGGAAATAGGAAAGAGCAAAAGGGGTAAAAACATGGTAAAACACACACACACACACACACACACACACACACACACACACACACTATAAAAACAGAGGACAGGTTGCTCTGTTCTGGCTTCGTGCTATCAGCGCTATAAACACAGCAGTGAGCATCGCATACTCTTTCTGCTTTAAAAGGTAAAGATGAAAATGTTAAGCTTCTAACTAACTAAGAACTTTCAGAGCAAGTTGTTTATAGAAAAAGAAGTTGCATCATATGAATTATGAAATGGGAGTGGTAGTTCAGTGGTTAGGGCGTTGGGCTATCAATCAGAAGGTTGGGGGTTCAAATCCCAGGTCCACTGAAGTTACCAGTGTGGGTCCTTGAGCAAGACCCTTAACCCTCATTGCTCCAGAGATGTTGTGATGAACCCTGTGCTCACCTTGTAAGTCGCTTTGGATAAAAGTGTCCAATAAATGACCAAATGTAATGTAAATGTAATGTAAATGTAATGTGCTACATCTTACTGCATCACTACTCATTTCCCTCCATTGGTTTCCTGTAGCTGCTGCATTCAGTACAAGTCACTGACTCTGGCCTACAGAACCATTTCTGGATCTTCTCCCTCTTACCTTCACTCTATCTTTTCAAAATACACTCCGACTCGTTCACTTCGCTCCAGTGATGATTGTCGTCTGGCGGTTCCACCTCACCGAGGAGCTAATTCTCACTCCGTGGCGTTCACCACTGCAAAATGGTGGAACCATCTTCCCAACTCTGTCCGTAAGGCAGAATCACTAAACAGTTTTAAGAAACTACTGAAGACGCGACTTTTTAACAAATACCTGTTATAAAAAAAGTATGATTATTCTACAGTGTAGTTGGTTTTCTTCATAACTTCTGACTTGTGACGTTCTCATTTGTAAGTCGCTTTGAATAAAAGCGTCTGCTAAATGTAAATGTAAATGTAATCTTGGCCTAAACAAGCAACAAGCTGGAACAATTGGTAGATGCTTTGAATAAAAGCGTCGGCAAAACAATGCAAAGTAGCACCACATTTGCTGAAATGTGTATATCAGCACAAACACCTCATACACAACTGTTAAGCATGCTGTTGTGATGTGGTTTGTGTCTGTTTCGCAGCCACAAACCTGCGTACATTTCATGACATTTCAAATATATATATATATATATATATATATATATATATATATATATATATATATATATATATATATATATATATATAAAATATATATACATAAATATATACATATACACACATTATATATATATATATATATATATATATATATATATATATATATATATACGCGCTTTAGTAAATCAATTGCTTCAATTCGCTTTAGTAATTAAATTCCATTTAATTAAATTCCTGTATACATAAAAATTCTTCATTAATAATAAACTATGACGATTCTAATTGCGCTTTTACCTTTTTACAGTACAACTTCAACCCTATATTTTTTCCCAGTGACTCACCGGAACATGTTAAAGTTTTTCAGCTATTATTAGCTTTTAAGCATTCGAGCCAAATACAACTCCAGAGCCACTGTATATAATAAACTTCAGAAAAAGCTTTTCAGTATTTGCATGAAGCATGCATGCACGCATGCACACACACACACACACACACACAATCTCTCACTTTATTTTCTCATAAATACATTTCTCTTTTGATGCACGTGTCCACGTCCCACTAAACAACAACATAAAAAAAATTACAACCAGCGTGAATGAGGCTCTTTGTAAATGGAGTAAACATGTGGTCTGTGTGGATGGAAGATAATGCACGTTACAGTCTTTCATCAGTCAGTTACAGCAAGATTACATTTTATTGTTTTACTTATTTATTAGGTTAATGATGAGAAATATTTGAAAACACACTTGTTTTTCCTCATGTATTTTCACTGCTTAATGTCTATGTATTATTATTATTATTATTATTATATATTATCCATCCATCCATTATCTTCCGCTTTATCCTCTATTAGGGTCCCGGGGGTTCCCCATGCCCATCCAGAGGAGAACGTTTCGGGCGCTGGGCAGATACACCCAGGACTCTATATGGGGCAATTTGGAGAATTCAATTGACTTGATCCATGTTTTTGGACTATGGGAGGAAACCGGAGAACCCGGAGGAAACCCACGCGGACACGGGGTGAACATGGAAACTCCACCCAGATTGGGAATCGAACCGGGAAGAGAGGCGAACGTGCCAACCACTAATCCACCATGCCGCCTATTATGTATTATGTGCTATGTAGTTGTTTATTTTAAAATTGGGGAGAATCGATTGTTTATTTGACTGATTTATTGAAGTGTGTTGTTGGTGTGTTTGTTAGGCTTTTCAACATATTCAGAGTAAAATAAAAAAATGCTTACATCGCAGTTTAAAACTTATTGTTTTAATTGGAAATCATACCAATAATATATTTAGCCAATTTCATTAATTCAATCGGGGAAAAAAATGCCAAAATTAATAAAACACAACATATTAAAGCATTATACGTTGACTGCTGGAGGCAGTGTGAGAATTCAAGCGTGCTGAGTGGTTTTGACATGTACCTTATCTATTAATATTGTTTTCTATATTTAGTACTGTTCCGTGTTCGAGAAATGCCCTAAATACATTTAATAATGTTTAAATTTGCATTAAAAATTTATTTGCATCGTACAATAACATACAGCTGGGCGACATTTCTTCATGTAAACATTTGTCGTCATTGAAATATGGATTCGGAAGGTTTGGACCGCTCCATGATTAGGGATGTAAATATGAATCGGTTTGAAGTGATGTGTCGATTATGCAGCGGATGATTCGATGTATCGATACATCCACTGAAGTATCGATGTGTTTAAAATGCAAACATATTTTTACCTGCTCTGACAAACATAATACCACCTCCAAAGCTGCAGGTGGCGCATCCATCCATCCATTATCTTCCGCTTTATCCTCCATTAGGGTCGGGGGGTTCCCCATGCCCATCCAGGGGAGAACGTTTCGGGCGCTGGGCAGATACACCCAGGACAGGACACCAATCTATCACTGGGCACATTCACTCACACAGACACCCTCTATATGGGGCAATTTAGAGAATTCAATTAACCTTGATCCATGTTTTTGGACTGTGGGAGGAAAACGGAGAAACCGGAGGAACCCACGCAGACACGGGGAGAACATGGAAACTCCACCCAGATGGGGATTCGAACCGGGAATGCCTAGCGCTGAGAGGAGAACATGCAAACCACTAAACCACCATGTATGTTAACCATTTGGTCATTTAGCAGACGCTTTTATCCTCTTATTTGTTTTTTGAAAACACTAGAAAGATTTGAAAACACTAGAAACTAAACTAAACTAAAAGTTAAGTTTTAAAAATGTAGCGAATGTTGTTGTAATATATTCATCCATCCATTATCTTCCGCTTTATCCTCTAGTAGGGTCTATCAATGGGCACACACTCACTCACACAGACACACTCTATATGGGGCAATTTGGAGAATTCAATTGACTTGCTCCATGATTTTGGACTGTGGGAGGAAACCTTAGAACCTGGAGGAAACCCACGCAGACACGGGGAGAACATGGAAACTCCACCCAGATTGGGATTTGAACCGGGAATCCCTAGTGCTGAGAGGAGAACATGCTAAACCACTAAGCCACCGTGCCACCTGTTGTAATATACAGTAGTTAAAAAGACTGAAGTATGGATTTCATTTTTTAAGGTTAAGTTTTAAAGATTTGCAGAATCTAAATGCACTCTGACTGTAAAGTCTGTATTTTAGTTTGGATTAAAGGTTAATGCACCGTGGTAAACGTTTGTATTAATATATTTAGAATTATTTGTTCATTGATGGATGTTTTTTATGTAAGAAAAAGTCAGGCAGCTAAGCGAACCTAATACTCATTCATTCATTATCTCCCGCTTTATCCTCTATTAGGGTCGCGGTGGGGTTCCCCATGCCCATCCAGGGGAGAACGTCTCGGGCACTGGGCAGATACACCCAGGACAGGGCGCCAATCTATCACTGGACACTCGCTCACACACACACACTCTATATGGGGCAATTTGGAGATAACCTAACACTGCTCATTTGAATTTAGCGCAATCCTATTTTTTTATATAAATATAAAACGATGCAAAAAGATTTGATACAGGATGGAAGTATTGTTTTGAAGAAATGTTTACATCGTCATTACACCTTGTCAATCATTTGAACAAAATTTAAAGACCCTTTGAACTGAAAAAAATCGTTTCTGAATCGAAAATCGTGACCTCAAAAATCGGAATCGAATCGCCAGACACTAGGGGTGTCTTCAACTAAGGATTTTCATAGCCGAATCTGATTCGCCACATTTTCCCTATAGTCGACTGATAGTCGAATCAGTTAAAATTTCACCACAAGATGGCGCTATAAGCATGTTTTTTAAAAAATATTTTTTTAAATATTTTACTTGTTTTTCTAGAGGACCGTAAATGGGATCCCCGTTCTGGACTTTTTAAAAAAATATATTAACAGAAATTAGGATGATTTTATTTGACAAAAGGCTATATATATAACGAAAACAAAGACATTTCATGTAAAAACTAATGCTTAGCAGCAGCCATGGGCGCCCCCATGTGGTCAAAATGGTACATTCGATGAACATATGAGGTTCATAGTCGACTACGGTTCTCCGAATCGAAGCGTCGAATCAGCGAATATTGCAGCTCACCCCTACCAGACACTGAGAAATTCGCCCCCCTATCACTGAGTCTTGGTCCTCTCAAGGTTTCTTCCTTAAAATAGCAACATAACAGGGAGTTTTGTCTTGCCACTGTCGCTTCGGCTTGCTCTTTGGGGTTTAAAGGCTTTTCATTCTGTAAAGCTGCTTTGTGATGATGTACTGTTGTAAAAAGCGCTCTATAAATAAATGACTTGAACTTGAACTTGTCTGCTAAATGACTAAATGTAAATGTAAATACTGTAAGAGCGCAGATAAACGTAACAAGTCCCTTTTTCACAGGCCTTGCGCATGCCTCCATCCGGCTGTTATTCTCATTAAAGTCGCTTTACTTATTTGACACCAGATACAAACATGTGCCCAATGACTTAGCAAGCGCTGGGCTGTAAGGCTGCATCCTGTTCAGGGAGGATAAGAGGAAGCAATTTAGCGGCATCCATCAACTCCAACTAGTGTGTTTTGACAATGATGAGGAGAGGCATGTCGGACAGACGCGGCTCCCAGACGTTGTGGAACAGAAGCATAACAAAGGATAAGCTATCTTACAATGCGGCACAACACACTTTCAAAAGCTTGCAAAGCTTGGAAATTTTTATAAACATGTCTGTAGTCCATTTATCACCGTGCACACGGCCGTTTAAACAGAACCGGAGGGCTAACAAAAGCCTGCAGTGTGTGTGTTTTTTCATAAGAGGATATGCTGATAAAATAAAGAGAAGGAAATGTAACGTGACTCATGCGTCATAAACACTTCATTAGAAACCAAAATGTGCATACCATTTCAAATACTTCTTCATGAAACAACACATAGCCATTGCTCGGGCATCCTGGACGAGGTCGGCTCACTTGCCTTGACTCATTAAGTTCATTAAACTAGTTTGGAATGTCCGTGTTAACCATCCATCCATTATCTTCTGCTTTATCCTCTATTAGGGTCGGGGGGGGGGGGGGGGGGTGGTGTTCCCCATGCCCATCCAGGGGAGAACGTCTCGGGCGCTGGGCAGATACACCAAGAACAGGGCGCCAATCTATCGCTGGACACACACTTACTCACACAGACACACTCTATATGGGGCAATTTGGAGAACTCAATTGACTCGAGCCATGTTTTTTGGACTGTGGGAGGAAACCGGAGAACCCGGAGGAAACCCACACGGACACGGGGAGAATATGGAAACTCCACCCAGATTGGGATTCCAACCGGGGATCCCTAGCGCTGAGAGGAGAACATGCTAACCACTAAGCCACCGTGCCGCCCCATTTTACAATATTAACAGAAAAATATTGTAGTGGCGTAGTGGTTAGCACATTCACCTGTGGTTCAGGGTCGAATCCCAATCTGGGTGGAGGTTCCATGTTCTCCCCGTGTCCGCGTGGGTTTCCTCTGGGTTCTCCGGTTTCCTCCGAAGGTTCAAAAACATGGATCAAGTCAATTGAGTTCTCCAAATTGCCCCCCATAGAGCGTGTCTGTGTGAGTGAGTGTGTGCCCAGTGATATATGGGTGTCCTGTCCTGAGTCTATCTGCCCAGCGCCCAAAACGTTCTCCCCTGGATGGGCATGGGGAACCCCCCCGCGACCCTAATAGAGGATAAAGCAGAAGATAATGAATGAATGAATGAATGAATGAATAATAAGAGTCCCAAAATGGCCATCCATTCATATTCAACCAAACGTTTCATTTTTGTTTGGTTTGGGATTTGGAAAAATTTTATTCCAGCACATCGCTAAAAAAATTTTTACGGTTAGTTAAAAATACACAAACTAGTCAAAAGTTGGGACACAACTCCGTCTGGCTCCATTTATTGTCCATGTTCTCAGTTCTGCTTCCTGTAAAGATGGACTTTGTAGTTCTCCAATTCCAGACTGTAGTCCATCTGTGTGTGTTCTACAGTACATACTCTGTACGTCCCCTTTACTCTGTTCTAATGGTCAGAACCCCAATAGAACCACCACAGAGCAGGGATTATTTGGTGGGTGCATTATTCCTATCCCAGCAGTGTCACTGAGGTGTTTAAATGAAACTCCAGCAGCACTGCTGCACTAAAACCCCCTCACCACATCAGTGTCACTGCAGAACTGACAATAAACAATCCACCACCCAAACTACACCTGTTCTGTGATGATCCTGACCAACAGAGAACAGAGAACCAACCACCTCCCTGAATAACCCTAAATAAATTCTTAAGGTTTCAGAGTGATCCTGTAAAAACAGATGACCTTACTCCGTGGCTGTAAAGGTGCTGTGATAAAACCTGTCTAACAGAAATAAGAGGGCAATTAGAAAAACACCAAAAATACAAGTATTTATTATGATTACGAAAAAGCGAAAGAGGAAATGGCCGATGAGAAAGCAAGTGCTCGGGAGAAACACCTGGACACATTAATAAGCTCGCATGCTCACCAGCTGTTTCTGCTCAGCCATCAGGAATAAACAAGGCTCCCATTATTAACCCAAACCATCACAAAAATGTTTAAAACCGTTTCCTAATCAGGATTTCTTAAAAAGGCCGCTTCTAACCTTCCCCACTTCTAAACCCCCTCATACATGAATCACTGCGACCCAGCGTGAGGCCCAATGATTCCAACATCATGTTAAAAAAGGCTTTAACTGGTTACATTTTAAATAACATCCTTTAACATGTAGTCAAAACTACACGGGCACCTGACTATAACATGAACAGTGGAACCGTTGTTTTCGTTGATGTAAATTAAGGCACATGTAAATTCAAAAAATTCATTATAGAGACTCGAAAGAAATATCTAGTAATATTTTAAAGAACATAGTTTAACATGTGGTCAAAAGTAAATGGACAGCCATCACATATACAGTGGAACATCTGCTTTTGTAAATAATCCAATCGGTGAAATCCAAAATCGATGAAAACCATGTCACCTACTTCAATATAAAATCAATGTATATTTTATTAATTCATTCTAGAGACTTAATTATACTATATATATATATATATATATATATATATATATATATATATATATATATATATATATATATATATATATATAGGCGGCACGGTGGCTTAGTGGTTAGCATGTTCTCCTCTCAGCACTAGGGATTCCCGGTTCGAATCCCCGTCTGGGTGGAGTTTCCATGTTCTCCCCGTGTCCGCGTGGGTTTCCTCCGGGTTCTCCGGTTTCCTCCCACAGTCCAAAAACATGGATCAAGTCAATTGAGTTCTCCAAATTGCCCCATATAGAGTGTGTCTGTGTGAGTGAGTGTGTGCCCAGCGATAGATTGGCGTCCTGTCCTGGGTGTATCTGCCCAGCACCCGAAACGTTCTCCCCTGGATGGGCATGGGGAACCCCCCCGCGACCCTAATAGAGGATAAAGTGGAAGATAATGAATGAATTGAACACACACACACACACAAACACACACAAACACATATTTTAAACAACATACTTTAACAGGTGGTCAAGAGAACATGGACACCTGACTATCATGGAATCTCTGTTTTCGTTACTAATCCGTCCGCAACCAATCAGTGAAATCCAGATCGATGAAAACTAAGACACCTATTTTCATTAAAAATCAATGATCAATGCAAATCCAATTAATTTCTTCTAGAGACTCCAAAATACAATCCAACAAAACATTTTTATAGAGAATAAGTGCAGTGTTTAATACTGAAAACGAAACAAAGAATTCTGTATTATTCTGTATTATTTTAGAATGTAAATTCTCGTTCTTATTCACATTTGATTGTTCTAAATCAATAACAACTTTTAGACATCTTCAGTCTGTTCTGTAAGCGCATCACGCCTCTCACTACATTAACATTCTTTATCGCTTCCTTTTGCGATGGTAACTTCACGTACGCGTGGCCGATTTCGACGATCTTAAAGCAATGTTTTTCGTTTTAACGTCTTCTTAAACACATATCACGGATGACACGCGCTGACACTTCTGCAGAAAACAGATTTAGTTGTGAAGACCGGTTTTGGTTTCCTTTTAATTGTTCTAATTATTCTGGGAATTTTCTTTAAATAGACATGACGTTACAACAAACACTGAAAATGATACTTGCTACCAAAAACAAACAAGCTTTAAATAAATGGAGATACTGTCACTGAGTTCTAAATTCCCACTGCCAGCTGCCATATACCCTGTTTATGAAAGAAATAGATAAGCCGGCCATGACCTTGTGTTAACCCTTCTATTTTGTTCATGAAGTCCATCCATACATCCATTATCTCCCGCTTTATCCTCTATTAGGGTCGCGGTGGGGTTCCCCATGCCCATCCAGTGGAGAACGTTTCGGGCGCTGGGCAGATACACCCAGGACAGGGAGCCAATCGATTACTGGGCACACACTCACTCACACAGACACGCTGTATATGGGGCAATTTGGAGAATTCAGTTGACCTTAATCCAAGTTTTTGGACTGTGGGAGGAAACCGGAGAACCCGGAGGAAACCCACGAGGACACGGGGAGAACATGGAAACTCCACCCAGATGGGGATTCGAACCGGGAATCCCTAGTGCAGAGAGGAGAACATGCTAACCACTAAACCACCGTGCCGCCAATGCAATATCATCCATCCATTATCTTCCGCTTAATCTTCTATTAGGGTCGGGGGAGGGGGGGTGGTGTTCCTCATGCCCATCCAGGGGAGAACGTCTTGGGCGCTGGGCAGATACACCCAGGACAGGGCGCCAAATTTATCACTGGGCACACTCTCACTCACACAGACACATACACACTCTATATGGGGCAATTTGGAGAACTCATTCATTCATTCATTATCTCCCGCTTTATAATCTATTAGTGTCGCGGTGGGGTTCCCCATGCCCATCCAGGGGAGAACGTCTCGGGCGCTGGGCAGATAGACCCAGGACAGGGCGCCAATCCATCGCTGGGCACACACTCATTCACACAGACACACTCTATATGGGGCAATTTTGAGAAATCAATTGACGTGATCCATGTTTTTGGATTGTGGGAGGAAACCGTGAACCCAGAGGAAACCCACGCAGACACGGGGAGAACATGGAAACTCCACCCAGATGGGGATTCGAACCGGGAATCCCTAGTGCTGAGAGGCGAACATGCCAACCACTAAGCCACCGTGCCGAATTTGGAGAACTCAATTGACATTAATCCATGTTTTCGGACTGTGGGAGGAAACCGGAGAACCCGGAGGAAACCCACGCCGACACGGGGAGAACATGGAAACTCCACCCAGATTGGGATTCGAACTGGGAATCCTTAGCGCTGAGAGGAGAACATGCCAACCACTAAGCCAACATGCCCTCCTGCACCTGAAGTCCTGAATCCGAAACTCCTGAAACTCCTGAAAGCCCCCAGTTTGTAGGCGATCTGGCTGACCTTTGCTATTCCGACTTAAGAACATCGGCCAATTTGTGGCGCCCAGTTCTCCATTGTGATATTGTTTTAGGGCAGCGAGGCAGCGAGGCATATAAATCAAGTACCAAAGAAAAATATCTTCCTGTGTCCCTCCCAGGAGTTTCACAGGGCTCGGTTATGGGCCATAACTAAAAATAGATGTGTTGTGTATTATCTCTGTATGCAAAACAATAAAGCCCAAGAACCAGGACGAGAGCAAAGCCAGTTTTAAAACCTCAGGATCTGTTTCTATACAACACGCTTATTAATATTTATCTTAATATAATAATATATTCAATGTTTAACCGAGGCAGCAAGGTGGCTTAGTGGTTGGCATGTTCTCCTCTCAGCACTAGGGATTCCCGGGTCGAATCCCAATCTGGGTGGAGTTTCCATGTTCTCCCCGTGTCCGTGTGGTTTTCCTCCGGGTTCTCCGGTTTCCTTGCACAGTCCAAAAACATGGATCAAGTCAATTGAGTTCTCCAATTTGCCCCATAGAGAGTGTGTCTGTGTGAGTGAGTGTGTGTCCAATGATAGATTATCGCCCTGTCCTGGGTGTATCTGCCCAGCGCCCGAGACGTTCTCCCCTGGAGGGAATGGGGAACCCCACCACGACCATAATAGAGGATAAAGCGGAAGATAATGGATGGATGGATGGATGTATTAAACATGGGCGGCATGGTGGCTTAGTGGTTGGCATGTTAGTGGTGGAGTGTCCACGTTCTCCCCGTGTCCGTGTGGGTTTCCTCCGGGTTCTCCGGTTTCCTTCCACAGTCCAAAAACATGGATCAAGTCAATTGAGTTCTCCAAATTGCCCCATATACAGTAGAGCGTGTCTGTGTGAGTGAGTGTGTGTCCAGTGATAGATTGGCGCCCTGTCCTGGGTCTATCTGCCCAGCGCCCGAGACGTTCTCCCCTGGAGGGAATGGGGAACCCCACCACGACCATAATAGAGGATAAAGCGGAAGATAATGGATGGATGTATTAAACATGGGCGGCATGGTGGCTTAGTGGTTGGCATGTTAGTGGTGGAGTTTCCATGTTCTCCCCGTGTCCGTGTGGGTTTCCTCCGGGTTCTCCGGTTTCCTCCCACAGTCCAAAAACATGGATCAAGTCAATTGAGTTCCCCAAATTGCCCCATATAGAGTGTGTCTGTGTGAGTGAGTGTGTGCCCAGCGATAGATTGGCGCCCTGTCCTGGGTGTATCTGCCCAGCGCCCAAGAGGTTCTTCCCTGGATGGGCATGTTGACCCCCCCCCCCACGACCCTAATAAAGGATAAAGTGGAAGATAATGGATGGATGGATGTATTAAACATGGGCGGCATGGTGGCTCAGAGGTTAGCATATTCTCCTCTCAGCCCTAGGGATTCCAGGTTCTCCCCGTGTCCGCGTGGGTTCCTCCCACAGTCCAAAAACATGGATCAAGTCAGTTGAATTCTCCAAATTGCCCCATATAGAGTGTGTCTGTATGAGTGAGTGTGTGCCCAGCGATAGATTGGCGCCCTGTCCTGGGTGTATCTGCCCAGCGCCCGAAACGTTCTCCCCTGGATGGGAATGTTGACCCCCCCCCCCCCCATGACCCTAATAGAGGATAAAGTGGAAGATAATGGATGCATGTTGTACTGTATTTCATTCACTGATATGAAAGTGAAGCACTCAGAGGTGTGTCAATGTCACGGCTTGACAAACGGCTCAGCCAATCAGATTAAAAGAACCGCAACTACATGTTTTATAAATTCAGTCAGTGAATATTTGGCATGCGAATGAAGTGCGACAGTATTCCATTTGTTTTTAGCGTTACAGCAAACCTTCTTTAAATTCTCTAAGCAGGACAGTAAAGGCAGGCAGACTGAACAAAAGCAGGCCGTGACGCAAGGTGCCTGCGCAGGACCGTCTGCGTGCTCACAGTGTGAGCCAACACCATGTCCTGAACAGCCATTAACATAACACTGCTTAATCATTAGCCCAAGGTCAGCGTTGCCTGGAGCCTCACACTTAACAGTGGGAACAAAACCATATGGAACCATCAGGATATGTATGAACCAACAAACCTGAGGCTGGTATATGCACACACACACACACACACACACTCACACACACGTTTCTTTAAGCTTCATATCCAGGTATTAAAATTACTTTGCAAGCATATTAGAAGGGTGGCACGGTGGCTTAGTGGTTAGCATGTTCTCCTCTCAGTCCTAGGGATTCCCAGTTCGAATCCCCATCTGGGTTGAGTTTCCATGTTCTCCCCGTGTCCGCGTGGGTTTCCTCCGGGTTCTCCGCTTTCCTCCCACAGTTCAAAAACATGGATCATAGGTCAATTGAGTTCTCCAAATTGCCCCATATAGAGGTGTCTGTGGAGTGAAACCGGAGCCCAGCGGATTGGCGTCCTGTCCTGGGTGTATCTGCCCAGCGCCTGAAACGTTCTCCCCTGGATGGGCATGGGGAACCCCCCCCCGCGACCCTAATATAGGATAAAGCGGAAGATAATGGATGAATGAACGACACAACAAAATTTTAACAACCATTAAAAATGTATATTTATATCATATTAATGTAAATGGGCGGCAATGGTGACTTAGTGTTTTAGCATGTTCTCCTCTCAGCACTAGGGATTCCCGGTTCGAATCCCCATCTGGGTGGAGTTTCCATGTTCTCCCCGTGTCCGCGTGGGTTTCCTCCGGGTTCTCCGCTTTCCTCCCACAGTCCAAAAACATGGAACAAGTCAACTGAATTCTCCAAATTGCCCCATATAGAGTGTGTCTGTGTGAGTGAGTGTGTGCCCAGCGATAGATTGGCGCCCTGTCCTGGGTGTATCTGCCCAGCGCCCGAGACGTTCTCCCCTGGATGGGCATGGGGAACCCCCCCCCGCAACCCTAATAGAGGATAAAGTGGAAGATAATGGATGAATGAACGACACAACAAAATTTTAACAACCATTAAAAATGTATATTTATATCACATTAATGTATATAGGCGGCATGGTGGCTTGGTGGTTTAGCATGTTCTCCTCTCAGCACTAGGGATTCCCGGTTCGAATCCCAATCTGGGTGGAGTTTCCATGTTCTCCCCGTGTCGGCGTGGGTTTCCTCCGGGTTCTCCGGTTTCCTCCCACAGTTCAAAAACATGGATCAAGTCAATTGAATTCTCCAAATTGCCCCATATAGAGTGTGTCTGTGTGAGTCAGTGTGTGCCCAGCGATAGATTGGCGTCCTGTCCTGGGTGTATCTGCCCAGCGCCCGAGACGTTCTCCCCTGGATGGGCATGGGGAACCCCCCCCCCTCCTCCTCCCCGGGACATTAGTAGAGGATAAAGCAGAAGATAATGGATGGATGAATGGATGGACATTAATGTAAATGTATATATATACACTACACACACACATACAGGAGTGCACACCCCACACACACACCCACCCCCCCCACACACACACACACTTACCTATAAAGAGAAGAATGGCATAAAGAAAACAAATAATGCTTCATATTTGGCACTGAATTCGGCTGCCACTTCCACAAAGCCGAACCTGATTACACCTCTCTTGCTTAAGTCTCAGTGAACACATCACTTCCTGCAGACTATCTGGCCACGGCGATGTTTTTTTATTTTGCCCATAATTCCTGATACTCCACTCCCCTTCCCCACTGTACTGACATGACCTGAAGTAAGATAAGCCATGCAAAACAAAACCTGCCTGTGCTCACTGCTGACTCCACCGTTCACACAGAGGGGGTCGGGACATGATGCTTTTCCCATCGAGACGATTCAGCGGTCACCTCGCGGCTGCCAACGACGACGAAGCACGAACATACGTCCGCTCTGAGCTCTCTGAAGCAACAGAGTAGTACCAGACTTCCTGTCTTGCTGTTACACTATAGAGGCGTTGAGCAACAGGGATGAATCATGGGCGGTGCGAGGGGGTGATGGGGTGGAGGATGAGGTTACAGGTGTCGGCAAGTGGAACGAATCTGTTTTAGTCTATTTCTCAAACAGATACAATAAACAAATGGTGTAATGTGTGAGGACATCCAAAGAACGACTTTACAGAACATCCATCCATCCATTATCTCCTGCTTTATCCTCTATTGAGGTCGCGGTGGGGTTCCCCATGCCCATCCAGGGGAGAACGTTTCGGGCGCTGGGCAGATACACCCAGGACAGGACGCCAATCTATCGCTGGGCACACACTCACTCACACAGACACACTCTACATGGGGCAATTTTGAGAATTCAATTGACTTGATCCATGTTTTTGGACTGTGGGAGGAAACCGGAGAACCCGGAGGAAACCCACGGGGACACGGGGAGAACATGGAAACTCCACCCAGATGGGGAATCGAACCGGGAATCCCTAGCGCTGAGAGGCGAACGTGCTGACCACTAAGCCACCGTGCCGCCCACTTTACAGAACATCCCATTTCATAATCATGAATTACTTATAAGCTGATGTGTATGAAATGTTTAATCACGAACTGTCCATCCATCCATTATCTTCCGCTTTATCCAATATTAGGGTCATGGGGGGGGGTTCCCCATGCCCATCCAGGGGAGAACGTCTCGGGCGCTGGGCAGATACACCCAGGACAGGGCGCCAATCTATCACATAGGGACGCGGGGGGGTTCTCTAGGCCCATCCAGGGGAGAACGTCTCGGGCGCTGGGCAGATACACCCAGGACAGGGTGCCAATCCATTGCTGGGCACACACTCACTCACAAAGACATACTCTATATGGGGCAATTTGGAGAATTCAATTGACTTGATCCATGTTTTTGGACTGTGGGAGGGAACCGGAGAACCCGGAGGAAACCCACACGGACACGGGGAAAACATGGAAACTCCACCCAGATTGGGATTCGAACCGGGAATCCCTAGCGCTGAGAGGAGAACATGCTAAACACTAAACCACCATGCAGCCCGCTAAATCACTAACTGGATGAATTTAATTTCAGACACGATATTGTGTGGACGACACTGTGTATTAGTGGTTAGCATGTTCTCCTCTCAGCGCTGGGGATTACAGGTTCGAATCCCCAATCTGGGTGGAATTTCCATGTTCTCCCTGTGTCCATATGGGTTTCGTCTGGGTTCCTCCAACAGTCCAAAAACATGGATATAAGGTGAATTAAATACTCTAAATTGCCTCATATAGAGTATGTGTGTGTGTGAGTGAGTGTGTGCCCAGCGATAGATTGGCGCCCTGTCCTGGGTGTATCTGTCCAGCGCCTGAAACGTTCTCCCCTGGATGGGCATGGGGAACCCACCCGCCCTAGTGGAAAATTAAGGGAAAGATAATGAATGAATAAATATCATTGTATGGGTGTCAGGGTGTCTTAGTAGTTAGCATGTTCTCCTCTCAGCACTGGGGATTCAGGTTCACTTAGATCACTTAGCATCCTTAAGAAACATCTCAAAGCACATCTCTCCCACAAACCCTTGATATAATTAATACATTTATTATTTATTCATTCATTCATTATCTTCCGCTTTATCCTCTATTAGGGTCACGGTGGGGTTCCCCATGCCCATCCAGGGGAGAACGTTTCGGGCGCTGGGCAGATACACCCAGGACAGGACACCAATCTATCGCTGGGCACACACTCACTCACACAGACACACCATGATCCATGTTTTGGGACTGTGGGAGGAAACCGGAGAACCCAGAGGAAACCCACGCGGACACGGGGAGAACATGGAAACTCCACCCAGATGGGGATTCGAACCGGAAATCCCTAGCGCTGAGAGGAGAACATGCTAACCACTAAGCCACCATGTCGTCTATTTATTACTTATTCATTCATTCATTCATTATCTCCCGCTTTATCCTCTATTAGGGTCACGGTGGGGTTCCCCATGCTCATCCAGGGGAGAACGTCTCGGGCGCTGGGCAGATACACCCAGGACAGGGCGCCAATCCATCGCTGGGCACACACTCACTCACACAGACACACTCTATATGGGGCAATTTGGAGAACTCAATTGACTTGATCCATGTTTTTGGACTGTGGGAGGAAACCGGAGAACCCGGAGGAAACCCACGAGGACACGGGGAGAACATGGAAACTCCACCCAGATGGGGATTCGAACCGGGAATCCCTAGTGCTGAGAGGAGAACATGCTAACCACTAAGCCACCGTGCTGCCTATTTTTTATTTATATATTACTAAAATATATGTTTATTCTTATATACAGAGAGATATAGATCAGGTTCGTTATACTACAGTGTAGATGTTTTCTCTTTAACTATTGACCTGTGATGTGTTTATATGCACTTATATGTGACGGCCGTTTCACCTGCTGCCTGTCTGAATAATAACTATATAATTAAGTCATTATAACCCTGATTTATTAAAGATTTGTATTTACTTTGGATTGCTGTCACATAATGTGTATCTTAATCACCGCACAGCCTTTTACCAAACAGATCATTAAACCAAAGCCACGGGCTGTGCGACGATCCGCTGTTTCATAGCGCCGTCCGTTTTCATGATGATGACAGAGAGTCACCCTGATGAATAATGAAATAATAAATAAAGGCAGATGTGCGCTAGGGATGAGATGATTAATTGTTTTTCAATAACAGATTACAAATGTTACAATTAATGAATCGTAAGAATGCCTCAATTTCATCATGATGACATTCATATATATATATATATATATATATATATATATATATATATATATATTTTCTTTTCAAATCGATTTGCCAATATGTACTTTAAGAGACACAAAGTACATATTATTTAAAGATTCATTCATTCATTCATTCATCATCTTCCGCGTTATCCTCTATTAGGGTCGTGGTGGGGTTCCCCATGCCCATCCAGGGGAGAACGTCTCGGGCGCTGGGCAGATACACCCAGGACAGGACGCCAATCTATCGCTGGGCACACACTCACTCACACAGACACACTCTATATGGGGCAATTTGGAGAATTCAATTGACTTGATCCATGTTTTTGGACTGTAGGAGGAAACCGGAGAACCCGGAGGAAACCCACGCGGACACGGGGAGAACATGGAAACTCCACCCAGATTGGGATTCGAACCATGAATCCCTAGCGCTGAGAGGAGAACATGCTAACCACTAAGCCACCGTGCCGCCCTATTTAAAGATTGTTTATTTTAATTTTCACAGAATAATAAACGAAAAAAAAAAAAAATAAAAAATATATTGCTTTAATAGGCGGCACGGTGGCTTAGTGGTTAGCATGTTCTCCTCTCAGCACTAGGGATTCCCGGTTCGAATCCCCATCTGGGTGGAGTTTCCATGTTCTCCCCGTGTCTGCGTGGGTTTCCTCCGGGTTCTCTGGTTTCCTCCCACAGTCCAAAAACATGGATCAAGTCAATTGAGTTCTCCAAATTGCCCCATATAGAGTGTGTATGTGTGAGTGAGTGTGAGCCCAGTGATAGATTGGCACCCTGTTCTGGGTGTATCTGCCCAGCGTCCGAGACGTTCTCCCCTGGATGGGCATGAGGAACCCCCCCCCCCCCCATGAGAGGATAAAGCAGAAGATAATGGATGGATCTATCTATATTAATCTCCATTACATTCAGCTCATTAGTCTGGATATATAGGGGACAGTTAAGGGCACTGTTTTGATTTAAATAAAAAGTTCCATCACTACATGGACAAAAATATTAGGACACCTACACATTACCACCTACAGCATCTGTTCTACATCCCACACGGGGTGGACACACAAACACATTAAAGCATACATTAAAATCATCTCACCAACAGACCTACTAAATTTGGACCGCAGGCGGAAGTCACAAGTGGAACACACTGCCCAAGAATCAAGGACAGGAACTTCTCACTGTGAGCTAAGAGAACTAGCACTGCACCACAGGGTCGCCCTGGCACGCAGATGAGGTAACTTGCCCACAGACCACAGAACACTGATGGAGATGACCTTTCAAGAGATTTCAGAGTGTGTCTGCACATTTTCCCAGACACTGATGTTGACGACCAACTATTCTTATTCATCCCAGGTGCTCAGCACGATTCAACTCAGGACTCTGTGTGGGCCAGACACGTTTTTCCACCCCAAACTTACCGTATTTTCCGGATTATAAGGCGCACCGGCGGCACGGTGGCTTAGTGGTTAGCACGTTCTCCTCTCAGCACTAGGGATTCCCGGTTCGAATCCCCATCTGAGTGGAGTTTCCATGTTCTCCCCGTGTCTGCGTGGGTTTCCTCCGGGTTCTCCAGTTTCCTCCCACAGTCCAAAAACATGGATCAAGTTAATTGAATTCTCAAAAAATTGCCCCATATAAAGTGTGTCTGTGTGAGTGAGTGTGTGCCCAGCGATAGATTGGCGTCCTGTCCTGGGTCTATCTGCACAGCGCCCGAGACGTTCTCCCCTGGATGGGCCTAGAGAACCCCGCCGCGTCCCTATGTGATAGATTGGCGCCCTGTCCTGGGTGTCTCTGCCCAGCGCCCGAGACGTTCTCCCCTGGATGGGCATGGGGAACCCCACCGCGACCCTAATAGAGGATAAAGCGGGAGATAGTGAATGAATGAATGAATAAGGCGCACCTAAAAGCCTAAAATTTTCCCAGAAATCGGACGTGCGCCTTATAATCCGCTGCGCCTTATACGTGTACCGAGTTCCAAAATCTATAAAAGTATTGTTGTGCGACCGGGTGGTTTGTTCCACACATCGCCGCCCTGCTGATCTGTGACTCCATGCGCGCTCATCTCACAGAAAAGCCGAGTGAAGAAAATTAATTGGGAGCTCGCCGTCATTCCGGGAGGATTAAATAAAGAACTCCGACCGCTGGACATTGGTGTAAACGGGGCGTTTAAAGTAAAGTCGCGGGCGGCGTGGGAGCGATGGATGATAGACGGTGAACACACGTTTACTAAAACTCGGGAGGCGGCGGCGGGGCGAGTTACGCCACCGTCTGTGAATGGGTTGTGGATGCCTGGGCTGAGGTTTCTGCCGTGACCGTCGTCCGAGCTTTCACGAAAGCCGGCATCGTCGCCGAACGGCCGCCCGGAGACGAGACGGACTCGGACATCGATGAGGGGGAACCCGGAGTGCTCGATAGAGAACCAGCTTTTTAATTCAGACACAGAAGACGAGGACTTTGATGGATTTGTGGGAGAAGAGTGATTAAAATAATGTGTTTTATCAAGTAGTAGAATAAACTTCAATTATAAATCAGCGTTTTGCATCCTTTACTTTTCTTGTAGATCGTATGTTTTAGCGAGTGCCTTATAATACGCTGCCGTACAGAATAAGTACCGTACAGAAATAGAGTCCGTAATTCAGACTGCGCCTTATAGTACGGTGCGCCTTATACGTGGAACAAATACAGAAATAGACCCCGTAATTCAGACTGCGCCTTATAATACGGTGCGCCTTATGGTCCGGAAAATACGGTACCCAACCAAGCCCTTTTGAACCTTGCTTCGTGCACCGCAACACACTCATGCTGGAACAAAAACGAGCATTCACCCGAAATCCTCCCAAGCAGTTCGTGACGTAAGCATACCGATGTCCAAAAGACAAAAAGCAATTCACTAAACTGAATGAAACACCTGAATTCTGTGATTTAGACGCCTTTTCCAAGACCTTTGATCATATGGTGTCCTTGCTTAGTGGTTGGCATGTTCTCCTCTCAGCACTAGGGATTCCCGGTTCGAATCCCCCTCTGGGTGGAGTTTCCATGCTCTCTCCGTGTCCTCGTGGGTTTCCTCCGGGTTCTCCGGTTTCCTCCCACAGTCCAAAAACATGGATCAAGTCAATTGAGTTTCCACAAATTGTCTTTAAGTTTTATTTTTGGCGCATTATGTATCCGCTCGGCCACCTTACAGCACGCTCCCGTTGTAGTTTGCTAGCATGGAGCAGGGGGAGAGCGGATTTCGACCCCTCGTCGGCGTTAAAAGCCGATGTTTGGGTTTTAAAGTTAGGAAGCGAGAGAGAGAGATCGACATGAGAACAACTGTTTACAACGAGTGTAAAATTAAATTGAGGTAGTTTGGAAATACAACAAATGCGCGAGCCCGTTTGGTGCGACATCAACCTGAACTAAAAGAAGTTTAAAATATATTTAATATTTAAGGTTAAGTTTTGAAAATGTAGTGAATGTTGGTGCAATATAGTTATAAAGACTGAAGTATGGATTTTATTTTTAATATTAAGTTTTAAAGATTTGCAGAATCTAAATGCACTCTGACTGTAAAGCCTGTATTTTAATTTGGAAGAAAAGGTTAATGCACTATGGGAAACTTTTGTATTAATATATTTAGTATTAATATGTTTTTTTTTATAAAAAACAGGCAGCTAAGAGAACCTAATACTGCTCATTTTAATTTACCATGTCCATCCAGGGGAGAACGTTTCGGGCCCTGGGCAGATAGACCCAGGACAGGGTGCCAATCCATCACACACTGGGCACACACTCACTCACAGACACACTCTATATGGGGCAATTTGGAGAACTCAATTGACTTGACCCATGTTTTTGGACTGTGGGAGGAAACCGAAGAACCCGGAGGAAACCCGGGACACGGGGAGAACATGGAAACTCCACCCAGATGGGGATTCGAACCGGGAATCCCTAGCGCTGAGAGGAGAACATGCCAACCACTAAGCCACCATGCCGCCCACATTATGCACCCACACACGAAAATCGACTCTGAATCGAATCATGACCTCAAAAATCGGAATCGAATCGCCAGACACTGAGAGATTCACACCTCTACCATATACTAAAGTTAATATGATATTAAAACGCTGAGCATACGGTCCACTTCCACATTTCTGCTTTGTTGCCAACACCCACCTCTTTAACTGAATCTTTAGTTAGATCTGCTGTGAAGGTTTCATTCAAGGCTTAAAGTGTCTTTGGTTTGTTATTAAGCTCGACAATCTGACCCAGCGCTGCACTATACAGAGTCACATGGCCACCATCTGCATTCAGAGTGTATTAATTATGCTCCTCAAGTTTTTTTGCGACTTCATCCAACTGCCAAGACAGCACCACATCCACAAAGCCTTTTATTTATGATCGCGTTTAAAACGGTACTCACTGGCTCGCCCTCGTCGCCCCATTCCACCGGGTTTCCACCGGGTTTGGGTTACACGGCCCCTCTTGCAGTCGGCGCTCTCTTCGCGGAGAAAGTTGAGCTCGTGAGCCGAACGGCACTTTCACAATCGAGGCAGGAATGTAGCAAGCCGTGTGACGCCATCACTGATCCACCCATGTTAGCTCAGCAATTAACGCATGCACAAAGCCAGCCACCCACACACACACACACACACACACACACACACACACACACACACATCTACATTCACCTGGACACAGTTATTTAAAGCAGCTCACAAGACAGCTATCTGTATTTGCATTGCATCCTACATCTCAATGTCAACAATCCACTGAAACCAGACACACACACACACACACACACACACACACACACACACACACATTACAGCACAACTTATGAAAACACACACAGAGACAGACATTCATTCATTCATTATCTCCCGCTTTATCCTCTATTAGGGTCGCGGGGGGGTTCCCCATGTCCATCCAGGGGAGAACGTCTCAGGCGCTGGGCAGATAGACCCAGGACAGGGCGACAATCTATCTCTGGGCACACACTCACTCACACAGACACACTCTATATGGGCAATTTGGAGATCTCAGGGCAGGGGTGGGTGCATTATTCCTATCCCAGCAGTGTCACTGAGGTGTTTAAATGAAACTCCAGCAGCACTGCTGCACTAAAACCCCCTCACCACATCAGTGTCACTGCAGAACTGACAATAAACAATCCACCACCCAAACTACACCTGTTCTGTGATGATCCTGACCAACAGAGAACAGAGAACCAACAGGGTACTAATAACAACAAGAACACAGATGGACTACAGTCTGTAATTGTAGAACTACAAAGTCCATCTCTATGATAAGTGGAGAAAATAGAGACTAGAGCAAGAAGGGGGCGTGTCCAAACTTTTGACTGATACTGTAGATGCATTTTGAAGTCTGATTATTACAAACTGTGTTCTACAGTACATACTGTGTACTAATGGTCAGAACCCCAATAGAACCACCACAGAGCAGGGGTTATTTGGTGGGTGCATTATTCCTATCCCAGCAGTGTCACTGAGGTGTTTAAATGAAACTCCAGCAGCACTGCTGCACTAAAACCCCCTCACCACATCAGTGTCACTGCAGAACTGACTATAAACAATCCACCACCCAAACTACACCTGTTCTGTGATGATCCTGACCAATAGAGAACAGAGAACCAACAGGGGACTAACAACAACAAGAACACAGATGGACTACAGTCTGTATTGTAGAACTACAAAGTCCATATATGGCTATATGGTAAGTGGAGGAAATAAAGGGTGGATCTGGTGTCCACTGTCTATAGGGACAGTGAGTTCATGTATGAGGGGGGGGGGGTAATCTTTCTGCTGCGTGTTGCTACCAGACGATGCATGTGAGGCAGCTGGTAAAGATGTGGTGGGTGGCATCACATGACTCAGAGGAAACGTGATAACCAACGTCCTTTATGAACAGTAGGGGGGAGAAATGATGACATCAACATCAGAGGGAAAGGTGGGGTAAAACTACACCGATTAAGACGGGTGTCCAAATGCATCACCATACACCAAGAACACTGACTCTGAGACAGAGACACTGTACAAGCCTCTTTTGGAAATCTTTTATTTCCGGGTTTCCTTTCAAAGCTGTTCAATAGGGATTAAATCAGGGATCTATGCAGGCACTGGAGTTCCTCCAGACATGTCCAATCGTGTTCCCGTTGTGCTACGGGTGAAAGTCAAGCTGGAACAGCCAAGAGCCCTTCCCACCAAATCATTGATTAAAATGTCTTTATAGCGCACTGCTATAATAACTGCAGCTAATTAATGCAGCTCGCAACTTAAAAACCAGGGCGCCTACATAGTTTTTGGCAGATCAGTTATATAAGAAACAAGCATACGACAAGCCTACGAATGCCCAAAACACGGTGAGAACATGAAACTTCACCCAGATTGGGATTTGAACCTGAATCCCCAGTGCTGAGAGGCAAATGTGCTAACCACTAAACCACCGTGCCACCTCATATAGTTTATATCCATCCATTATCTTCTGCTTTATCCTCTATTAGGGTCGCGGGGGGGGGTTCCCCATGCCCATCCAGGATGAGAACGTCTCGGGCGCTGGGCAGATACACCCAGGACAAGGTGACAATCCATCGCTGGGCACACACTCACTCACACAGACACACTCTATATGGGGCAATTTGGAGAACTCAATTGACTTGACCCATGTTTTTGGACTGTGGGAGGAAACCGGAGAACCCGGAGGAAACCCACGCGGACACGGGGAGAACATGGAAACTCCACCCAGATTGGGATTCGAACCGGGAATCCATAGCGCTGAGAGGAGAACATGCTAACCACTAAGCCACCATGCCGCCCGTCTAGTTTATATATATGATTTAAATAAATATCCAGATAAAGAATCAAATAACTTATCCATCCATCCATTATCTTCAGCTTTATCCTCTATTAGGGTCACGGTGGGGTTCCCCATGCCCATCCAGGGGAGAACGTCTCAGGTGCTGGGCAGATAGACCCAGGACAGGCGCCAATCTATCGCTGGGCACACACTCACTCACACAAACACACTCTATATGGGGCAATTTGGAGAACTCAAATGACTCGATCCATGTTTTTGGACTGTGGGAGGAAACTGGAGAACCCGGAGGAAACCCACGCGGACACGGGGAGAACATGGAAACTCCACCCAGATTGGGATTCGAACCGGGAATCCCTAGCGCTGAGAGGAGAACATGCTAACCACTAAGCCACCCAAGGTTTATTATATTTCATTAAAAATAAAAAGTTCCATAATCCTCTGGCACACACAACGCAGTGATTCTGTGATATTAAACCTCGAGGTCATGTCCTTTTGGGTGTTTGTTTAAAAGGCAGTGGGTTGTGAGTATGTTTCACTGTATAGCTGTCCCTCGTTTAGGAGAATTAATGGGATGATTCACTGCTGTTTAGTCTTCCTCGGTCCTAATATTTACTTTCTCCACAGATAAATCCTGCAAGATTGTTTCAGAGCGTTCGGCAAACCCAACGTAGACCCAAGCCGACATTTATCATCACCCAAATTTTATTTATAAAACCTTCAACTTCCAGAATGAAACGCATCAAAGTCAAATTCTAACATGCAAACACCTACTTTCTGGCTTCAGCATCCACTTCCGAACCAAGAGACCCAATAACATCTATTTAGGCTCTTGTTTAAAGTGAACATGACATCACAGCAATGGGCGGCATGGTGGCTTAGTGGTTAGTACGTTCTCCTCTCAGCACTAGTGATTCCCGGTTCGAATCCCAATCTGGGTGGAGTTTCCATGTTCTCCACGTGTCCACGTGGGTTTCCTCCGGGTTCTCCACTTTCCTCCCACAGTCCAAAAACATGGATCAAGTCAATTGAGTTCTCCAAATTGCCCCATATAGAGTGTGTCTGTGTGAGTGAGTGTGTACCCAGTGATAGATTGGCGTCCTGTCCTGGGTGTATCTGCCCAGCGCCCGAGACGTTCTCCCCTGGATGGACATGGAGAACCCCCCGCGAACCTAATAGAGGATAAAGTGGAAGAGAATGGATGGATGGATAATTGAAAGGCTTCCATGTTCTCCCCGTGTCCGTGTGGGTTTGCTCCGGGTTCTCCGCTTTCCTCCCACAGTCCAAAAACATGGATCAAGTCAATTGTGTTCTCCAAATTGCCCCATATAGAGTGTGTCTGTGTGAGTGAGTGTGTGCCCAGTGATAGATTGGCGTCCTGTCCTGGGTGTTTCTGCCCAGCGCCCGAAACGTTCTCCCCTGGATGGGCATGGGGAACCCCCCCCCCCCCCCCCCCCCCCCCCCCCCCCCCCCCCCCCCCCCCCCCCCCCCCCCCCCCCCCCCCCCCCCCCCCCCCCCCCCCCCCCCCCCCCCCCCCCCCCCCCCCGCGACCCTAATGGAGGATAAAGCAGAAGATAATGGATGGATGGATGTCATCACAGCACCTCATAGTTCCATTTCAATCACGGAATCCTGACTTTGATGTGTAACGCATGTAGAATTAATAAGGATGAACCAACTGGCAACCAAGGGTGGCACGTTGGCTTAGTGGTTAGCATGTTCTCCTCTCAGCTCTAGGGATTCCCGGATTGAATCCCCATCTTGGTGGAGTTTCTATGTTCTCCCCGTGTCCGTGTGGGTTTCCTCTGGGTTTTCCGGTTTCCTCCCACAGTCCAAAAACATGGATCCAGTCAATTGAATTCTCCAAATTGCCCCAAATTGCATTTTTTCACTAACTCTACACCCCCCCATCGGACTATTGCAATAAAATGTAACTTTGCACAATATAATTTTTTTTTTCATCCTCACAATATGTACATAGAGTATATGTGTTTTTTATATTTATATTTTCATTATTATTATTATTATTATTATTATTGCCCAGCGATGGATTGGCGCCCTGTTAGTATGTTCTATTATGTAGAATGCAGTCCAAAAACATGGATCAAGCCAATTGAGTTCTCCAAATTGCCCCATATAGAGTGTGTCTGTGTGAGCGAGTGTGTGCCCAGCGATGGATTGGTGTCCTGTCCTGGGTCTATCTACCCAGCGCCCAAAACGTTCTCCCCTGGATGGGCATGGGGAACCCCACCGCAACCCTAATAGAGGATAAAGCGGGAGATAATGAATGAATGAATGAATTATTATTATTATTATTATTATATTTACTTTTTCTTACTCATCCAGGGCGGACGGCAAAGTAAGAATTTCATTGCACAGGGAAACACGTTTCTATATGAGCATATGACAATAAAGCTTTCAAGCTAAAATTATGAATCTTGCTTCCAACATTTACATTTGGTCATTTATCAGATGCTTTTATCCAAAGCGACTTACAAGGTGAGCACAAGGTTAATCACAACATCCCTGGAGCAATGAGGGTTAAGGGTCTTGCTCAAGAACCCACATTGGTAACTTCAGTGGACCTGGGATTTGAACCCCCAACCTTCAGATTGATAGCCCAACACCCAAACCACTGAGCTACCACACCCACATAAACTAATACCACAGTGCAGGACAATCAACAGGATCAAACCGACGAAGTGTGAAAATGTTTAAAGTATGAAAACAAAAGCAGTGCAGTTTGAGTGACCTGTCGGCCGAAAAAAATTCCTGTCTGCTCATTACTGGACTGCAGCCACAACATTTTTCTGTGTGCGTACCATGAATGCACACTCACCAAACATGTGGAATGTGAATGCTACAATAGAACACGTCATTTTAAACCACTAAATGGTTTCACCTTAGAAATGCCTCAAAAAAGGCGTCTTTCTGTTTTGGACAACATTTAATAATAATGATAATAATAATAATAATAATAATAATAATAATGTTTAATTTGCATTGTACCCAAGGATGCTTTACAGTAAGATAATTTTTTTAAAATAAATATATATATTATATATATATATTATATATATATATATATATATATATATATATATATATTTATTATTTTTATTTATTTATTTTTTTATTATTATATTTTTTTTTTTTTTTTTTAAATCACTTCTATGAGTCCGGGCGGCACGGTGGCTTAGTGGTTGGCATGTTCTCCTCTCAGCGCTAGGGATTCCCGGTTCGAATCCCGATCTGGGTGGAGTTTCCATGTTCTCCCCATGTCAGCGAGGGTTTCCTCCGGGTTTTCCGGTTTCCTCCCACAATCCAAAAACATGGATCAAGGTCAATTGAATTCTCCAAATTCCCCCATATAGAGTGAGTGAGTGTGTGCCTAGAGGTAGATTGGTGTATCTGGGTGTATCTGCCCAGCGCCCGAAACTTTCTCCCCTGGATGGGCATGGGGAAACCCCCCACGACCCTAATAGAGGATAAAGCGGAATACATACATAAAAATATATATATATATATATAATAGCATTATATATATATATATATATATATATATATATACAGTATATATATATATATATATATATATATATATATATATATATATATATATACAGTATATATATATATATATATATATATATATATATATATATATATATATATCCATCCATCCATTATCTTCTGCTTTATCCTCTACAAGGGTCACGGACATACACACTCTACATGGGGCAATTTGGAGAATTCAATTGACTTGATCCACGTTTTGAGACTGTGGGAGGAAAGCGGAGAACTCGGAGGAAACCCACGCGGACACGGGGAGAACATGGAAACTCCACCCAGATTGGGATTCGAACCGGGAATCCCTAGTGCTGAGAGGAGAACATGCCAACCATTAAGCCACCGTGCCACCCTATATATATATATATATATATATATATATATATATATATATATATATATATTATATATATATATATTCATTCATCATCTCCCGCTTTATCCTCTATTAGGGTCGTGGTGGGGTTCCCCATGCCCATCCAGGGGAGAACGTCTCAGGCGCTGGGCAGATACACCCAGGACAGGGCGCCAATCCATCGCTGGGCACACACTCACCCACACAGACACTCTCTATATGGGGCAATTTTGAGAATTCAATTGACTTGATCCATGTTTTCGGACTGTGGGAGGAAACCGGAGAACCCGGAGGAAACCCATGCGGACACGGGGAGAACATGGAAACTCCACCCAGATTGGGATTCAAAGCGGGAATCCCTAGTGCTGAGAGGAGAACATGCTAACCACTAAGCCACCGTGCCACCCCTATAAATATACACATATATAATGATATAACTGAGATAGATAGATAGATAGATAGATAGATAGATAGATAGATAGATAGATAGATAGATATGTGTATATGTATCCTAGTGTGTGTGTGTGTGTGTGTGTGTGTGTGTGTGTGTGCGCGCGCGCGCGCGCGTAGATAGTTAGATACGCACGCAAATATACATTATGGCATGAAGCAGCACGTGACACGCATCCAACGACGTCAGATAAACGCACAATAACACAAACACGCAACGCAAAAAGTTATGAACAGAACAGCAAATATACAAAACAGAACAGCAAACATACAAACAGAACAGCAAACATACAAACAGAACAGCAGCTTAAATCTGCAACATGAGGATGAACGACTGTTTATTTAAATAAGACAGGCGCGAGTGCGCCGCGCGTCATCACAACAAAGTCAGGCTTCCAAACATTCCCACGACTTTCTGCAAACCTCAGGCCTTTAGGAGACAGTGTGCAGACTCACCATGGCGGGGCGCGCTGCTGGGGGATCTGTAAGAGCCGCTGATGAAGCGCCGCCGCAGCAACTGCCGCATCTGCAGAATGAAAACTCTCCCCAAAGTTGGGCGCAAACTTCGCTTAGCGTTCCTCTTCCGTAAGAAAAGCGCAAAGGGATGAGCCGCGGCGCGTTCCGAATACCGCCCTAAACCCTACAGCGAGGACACCGCGGGCCGTCACACAAGAGAGGAATGCGCACTATCTAGTGCACTTGGGATCCGGGAAGCCGCGGAATGAGGTTCATCCAACAGAATGAAGGGCGGGTCTGGAGGAAAAGTGCTTCCAGGCTGCAGCCTGCTGGTGAAGAGCTGACAACGCATGCCGGATTAATCCGTTTATTGTTTTGTTGTCGCTCGGATACTTTTTCTCGAGTTGTTTTAGTATGTTAAATTCTTTTTTTCATATCATTCATTATCTCCACCACGGGTGGGCGTGGTAGCGCAGTGGTTAGGGTGTTGGGCTATCAATCAGAAGGTTGGGGGTTCAAATCCCAGGTCCACTGAAGTTACCAATGTGGGTTCTTGAGCAAGACCCTTAACCCTCATTGCTCCAGGGATGTTGTGATGAACCCTGTGCTCACCTTGTAAGTCGCTTTGGATAAAAGCGTCCAATAAATGACCAAATATATCTCCCACTTTATACTCTATTAGGGTCGCGGGGGACACACACACCAATCCATCGCTGGGCACACACACACTCTATATGGGGCAATTTTGAGAATTCAATTGACTTGATCCATGTTTTTGCACTGTGGGAGGAAACCGGAGAACCCGGAGGAAACCCACGCGGACACGGGGAGAACATGGAAACTCCACCCAGATGGGGATTCGAACCGGGAATCCCTAGTGCTGAGAGGAGAACATGCTAACCACTAAGCCACCGTGCTGCCATGCCAGATTTATCCAACGTTTATTGTTTTGTTGTCGGTCGTATACTTTTTCTCGAGTTGTTTTAGTATGTTATATTGTTTTTTTCATTCATTCATTCATTATCTCCCGCTTTATCCTCAGATTGGGTCGCGGTGGGGTTCCCCATGCCCATCCAGGGGAGAACGTCTCGGGCGCTGGGCAGATAGACCCAGGACAGGGCGCCAATCCATCGTTGGGCACACACTCACTCACACAGACACACTCTATATGGGGCAATTTGGAGAATTCAATTGACTTGATCCATGTTTTTGGACTGTGGGAGGAAACCGGAGAACCCGGAGAAAACCCACGCTGACACGGGGAGAACATGGAAACTCCACCCAGATGGGGATTCGAACCAGGAATCCCTAGCGCTGAGAGGAGAACATGCTAAGCACTAAGCCACCGTGTCGCCCCAGTTAATTATTCATTCATTCATTCACAATCTTCTGCTTTATCCTCTATTCGGGTCGCGGTGGGGTTCCCCATGCCCATCCAGGGGAGAACGTCTCGGGCGCTGGGCAGATACACCCAGGACAGGGCGCCAATCCATCGGTGGGCACACACTCACTCACACAGACACACTCTATATGGGGCAATTTGGAGAATTCAATTGACTTGATCCATGTTTTTGGACTGTGGGAGGAAACCGGAGAACCCAGAGGAAACCCACGCTGACACGGGGAGAACATGGAAACTCCACCCAGATGGGGATTCGAACCGGGAATCCCTAGTGCTGAGAGGAGAACATGCTAAGCACTAAGCCACCGTGCCGCCCTTTATATTGTTTTTGTGTTATATATTTCAAAAAATCTGCTTATTGTGTATACGATATGTGTTATTAAAATCCAACATCAGAATCAGAATCAGAATATCTTTATTGTCATTATAGCAGGTATAACGAAATTAAGGTGCCATACTTTCGGTGTCACATACTTAAATTTACACAAATAAAGAGATTAAAGATAGCAATGTAATTTACAATTTACAAAAATTTTGAAAGAAAAAAGAATTTATTTACAAAAGCGTATAAAACTGTGCAACCTGAGTGAATGTATTTATATTTATTTATTGCACGTTTTTATATTGTACGTTCAAAAATGTACAGAACTGAGTGAATTTTTATGAATGTAAAATAATTTACAACATCCTTGGGAGTTGGATTTTAAAAACAAATATCCATCCATACATTATCTTCCACTTTATCCTCTAGTAGGGTTGCAGGGGTGGATGGGGTTGCCCATGCCCATGCCCATGCCCATGCCCATGCCCATCCAGGGAAGAACGTTTCGGGCGCTGGGCAGATACACCCAGGACGGGGCGCCAATTTATCACTGGGCACACATTTACTCACACAGACACACTCTATATGGGGCAATTTGGAGAACTTAATTGACTTGATCCATGTTTTTGGACTGTGGGAGGAAACCGGAGAACCCGGAGGAAACCCACACGGACAAGGAGAGAACATGGAAACTCCACCCAGATGGGGATTCGAACCGGGAATCCCTAGTGCTGAGAGGAGAACATGCTAACCACTAGGCTACCGTGCCGCCCATAACAAATATCCATCCATCCATTATCTTCCAGTTTATCCTTGGGGGGGGGGGGTTCCCCATGCCCATCCAGTGGAGAACAAGCTGCCCATCTATCGCTGGGCACACACTCACTCACACAGACACACTCTATATGGGGTAATTTTGGAGAATTCAATTAACTTGATCCATGTTTTTGGACTGTGGGAGGAAACCGGAGAACCCGGAGGAAACCCACACGGACACGGGGATTCAAACTGGGAATCTCTAGCTCTGAGAGGTGCAAATATTGTATAATATAAAATATTGTATACACAATAAGCATATTTTAAAAATAGTATATAATACAAAAACAATATAACATGCTAAAACAACTCTAGAAAAAGTATTTTAAAAAAAATAAATAAATAAATAAAAACAAAATAGCGCTACGGATTCCCGGTTCAAATCCCCATCTGGGTGGAGTTTCCATGTTCTTCCCGTGTCCGCGTGGGTTTCCTCCGGGTTCTCCGGTTTCCTCCCACTGTCAAAAACATGGATCAAGTCAATTGAGTTCTCCAAATTGCCCCATATAGAGTGTGTCTGTGTGAGTGAGTGTGTGCCCAGTGATAGATTGGCGTCCTGTCCTGGTTGTATCTGCCCAGCGCCCGAAACGTTCTCACCTGGATGGGCATGGGGAACCCCTCCCCCCCCACACGACCCTAATAGAGGATAAAGCAGAAGATAATGGATGGATGGATAATACATTTTCCTGCGACTTCATGGAGAGATGTTTCCCTCTAGTGGAAAGCAGAAATTTCGGCTAGAAATCTGTCACTCGCCTTTTAAATCACTTTGAAGTATGTTTTAAAACAATGTAATCCCTTGAAAAAAACCAGACTTTACTTTTTAACATTGGTTTAGTCTACACAACGTTTCCCTTTATAGGTGTAACCAAATCCACCTGGAATTTACCCTTTGTCAAACCCAAAACCTTCCTACAGCAAGGAAGAGGAGATGTGAGCATTGCACATCCGCGTGAACAACAATCTCCATCCATCCATCCATTATTAAATTATTTTACATTCATAAAAATTCACTCAGTTCTGTACATTTTTGAACGTGCAATATTGGACCAGATTGGGATTCAACCGGGAATCCCTAGCGCTGAGAGGAGAACATGCTAACCACTAAGCCACCGTGCAACTAGCTGAACAAGAATCTTATTTAATTAATTTATTTATATGAATTAGTAGTTAGCATGTTCCCTGTGGGTTTCCTCTGGATTCTGCCTTGTATAGTGTGTGTGCTCAGGGATTGATTGACGCCCTGTCCCAGCACGAGAAACACTCTACTCTGGATGGGCATGGGCTTAGTGGTTAGCATGTTCTCCTCTCAGCTTTACGGATTCCCGGTTCGAATCCCAATCTGGGTGGAGTTTCCATGTTCTCCCCTTGTCCGCATGGGTTTCCTCCAAGTTCTCCGGTTTTGTCCCATCCAGGGGAGAACGTTTCGGGCGCTGGGCAGATACACCCAGGACAGGACACCAATCTATCACTAGGCACACACTCACTCACACAAACACACTCTATATGGGGCAATTTGGAGAACTCAATTGACTTGATCCATGTTTTTGGACTTTGGGAGGAAACCGGAGAACCCGGAGGAAACCCACGCGGACACGGGGAGAATATGGAAACTTCACCCAGATGGGGATTCGATCCGGGAATCCCTAGCGCTGAGAGGAGAACATGCTAAACCACTAAACCACCGTGACGCCACAATTTTTTATTGAACTATGTCTATGCCAAAACATAGTATGGATTTAATACATAAAATATTAAAACATCAGCGATGGATTGGCGTCCTGTCCTGGGTGTATCTGCCCAGCGCCCGAAACGTTCTCCCCTGGATGGGCATGGGGAACCCCCCCCCCCTGAATTCTCCCCCCTGAAGTCAACTGAATTCTCCAAATTGCCCCATATAGAGTGTGTCTGTGTGAGTGAGTGTGTGCTCCAGCGATGGATTGGCTCCCTGTCCAGGGTGTATCTGCCCAGCGCCCGAAACGTTCTCCCCTGGATGGGCATGGGAAACCCCCCCCCCTCCCCCCGCGACCCTAATAGAGGATAAAGCAGAAGATAATGGATGGATGGTTGTGTACTCAAACGTGCAAAATGCTATATTTTATTTCATTATATATTAATAAGTCTATGCCTCCATGTGCATTTGGAAAAATTAATGTATTTAAGATGAAGAGTATGAAATAGAAAAACAGATTACTTTGTGATTATTTTTTTAAATATTTCTGACTTGGGGCGGCACGGTGGCTTAGTGGTTAGCACGTTCTCCTCTCAGCGCTAGGGAATCCCGGTTCGAATCCCCATCTGGGTGGAGTTTCCATGTTCTCCCCGTGTCCGCCTGGGTTTCCTCCGGGTTCTCCGGTTTCCTCCCACTGTCCAAAAACATGGATCAAGTTAATTGAGTTCTCTAAATTGCCCCATATAGAGTGTGCTTGAGTGTGTGAGTGTGTGCCCAGCGATGGATTGGCGCCCTGTCCTGGGTCTATCTGCCCAGCGCCCGAGATGTTCTCCCCTGGATGGGCATGGGGAACCCCCTCCGCGACCCTAATAGAGGATAAAGCGGGAGATAATGAATGAATGAATATTTCTGACTTGGGCTGCAAATTGTTTATTAACATAAAAAGACGTCACGTTTCACGATCTTTTATTGATTTTTTTCCACAAAATGTTTCCTGCGGCGGCACGGTGGCTTAGTGGTTAGCATGTTCTCCTCTCAGCACTAGGGATTCCTGGTTCGAATCCCCATCTGGGTGGAGTTTCCATGTTCTCCCCGTGTCTGTGTGGGTTTCCTCCGGGTTCTCCGGTTTCCTCCCACAGTCCAAAAACATGGATCAAGTCAATTGAGTTCTCCAAATTGCCCCATATAGAGTGTGTGTGTGTGTGAGTGTGTGCCCAGCGATGGATTGGCACCCTGTCCTGGGTGTATCTGCCCAGCGCCCGAGACGTTCTCCCCTGGATGGGCATGGAGAACCCCCCCGCAACCCTAATAGAGGATAAAGTGGAAGATAATGAATGAATGAATGAATGTTTGCTGCTCTTGCAGCTCTGCATGGCTCATTCTCATAGATATACTATAAATATATGTGAGTTTTAAATCGTCTGTCAACACTCTTACAGCAATTCTTTTCACCGCCACTAGAGGGAGACCCATAGCCGACCTCTGTTTTAGTATGCATTCTTGCTGCCTTAAATATCTCATAGATATCAGGATAACTTTGAAAACTATTTAGAATAAGTCTTTTAATTAGAAATGCATCGCAGAATACACATGATGCAAATAATCCATCCATCCATTGTCTTCTGCTTTATCCTCTATTAGGGTCGTGGGTGGGGTTCCCCATGCCCATCCAGGAGAGAACGTTTCGGGTGCTGGGCAGATACACCCAGGACAGGGCACCAATCCATCGCTGGACACACACTCACTCACTCACACACACACTCTATTCGGGGCAATTTGGAGAACTCAATTGACTTGATCCATGTTTTTGGACTGTGGGAGGAAACCGGAGAACCCGGAGGAAACCCACGCGGACACATGGGAGAACATGGAAACTCCACCAGATGGGGATTCGAACCGGGAATCCCTAGTGCTGAGAGGAGAACATGCTAACCACTAAGCCACTGTGCCACCCAGATGGAAATAATATGAGTATAAAATGCACTTATAATATAAACTGTATCGGCGGCACGGTGGCTTAGTGGTTGGCATGTTCTCCTCTCAGCGCTAGGGATTCCCGGTTCGAATCCTCATCTGGGTGGAGTTTCCATGTTCTCCCCGTGTCCACGTGGGTCCAAAAACATGGCTCAAGGTTAATTGAGTTCTCCAAATTGCCCCATATAGAGTGTGACTGTGTGAGTGAGTGAGTGTGTGCCCAGTGATAGATTGGCACCCTGTCCTGGGTTTATCTGCCCAGCGCCCGAAACATTCTCCCCTGGATGGGCATGGGGAACCCCACTGCGACCCTAATAGAGGATAAAGCGGGAGATAATGGATGAATAAACAGTTAGAGGAGTGGCACAGTGGCGTAGTGGTTAGCATGTTCTCCTCTCAGTGCTAGGGATTCCCGGTTCGAATCCCAATCTGTGTGGAGTTTCCATGTTCTCCCCGTGTCCACGTGGGTCCAAAAACATGGCTCAAGGTTAATTGAGTTGCTCCAAATTGCCTCTGTTGGCGCTCTGTTCTGGGTCTATCTGCCCAACACTTGAGATATTCTCCCCTGGATGGGCATGGGGACCCCCCCCCCTCGCGACCCTAATATAAGATAAAGCGGAGGATAATGGATGGATGGAAGTCAATTGAATTCTCCAAATTGCCCCATATAGAGTGTGTCTGTGTGAGTTAGTGTGTGCCCAGAGATAGATTGGCGTCCTGTCCTGGGTGTATCTGCCCAGCGCCCGACACTTTCTCCACTGGATGGGCATGGGCAACCTCCACCCCCACCCCCACGACCCTACTAGAGGATAAAGCGGAAGATATTGGATGGATGGATAAACAGTTAAATTGTTCTGAATTGTATTCGATTATTATTATTATATAAAGTACCATTCTTTAGAATGTTTCTCATTCAATAAACTCTTTAGCCGGATTTTCCCAGCTGCACCTTTATGGTGCAGTTAATTAACATGTCAGGTCTATTATCTGCTGTGACTGAATGCCTCCCCTGTTACAGCATGGTGCATGAAGGGACGGGTTAATGAAAAAAAAATGTCTTTCTCTCCACACTTCATTTGTTCTGCAAATATAAGACATCATCTGGCTCTTGTTACTCTGAGTACATGCTCCGCTCAGTGTGAACAGATTACATGGTTACGTGTTCTCAAATGTTGGTTAAATACCTGAAGAATGTGAGGCAGAGCTTATACATGACGTTTGACATCTCCGTTCTTTACATACTTTACTCTACACTATACTCTATAATCTATATACTTTACTATACTACTATACTACTACACTATACTACTTTACTCTATATACTTTACTCTCAATTGACTTGATCTTTACTCTATATACTTACAGCAAGGGCTTAAAAACATCCACACCTCAGTGACACTGCTGGGATAGGAATAATGCACCCACCAAATAACCCCTGCTCTGTGGTGGTTCTATTGGGGTTCTGACCATTAGAACAGAGTAAGGGGGACGTACACAGTATGTACTGTAGAACAAACAAATGGACTACAGTCTGGAATTGGAGAACTACAAAGAACAACTTTACAGAAAGTGGAACTGAGAACATGGACGATAAGTGGAAAAGGGGGTGTGGCCAAACTTTTCACTTTAACTTTTTGTCAAGATGTTTTTAAGAAAAAAAATCCAGTGTTTCCATATATTTATTATATTTCATAATATGTAATAAGGTGGCTTAGTGGTTGGCATGTTCTCCTCTCAGTGCTAGGGATTTCCACTTCGAATCCCAATCTGAGTGGAGTTTCCATGTTCTCCCCGTGTCCACGCGGTCTCCTCCGGGTTCTCCGGTTTCCTCCCACAGTCCAAAAACATGGATCAAGTCAATTGAGTTCTCCAAATCGCCCCATATAGAGTGTGTCTGTGTGAGTGAGTGTGTGCCCAGCGATGGATTGTCACCCTGTCCTGGGTGTATCTGCCCAGCGCTCGAAACGTTCTCCCCTGGATGGGCATGAGGAACCCCCCGTGACCCTAATAGAGGATAAAGCGGAAGACAATGGATGGATG
>JAFMOC010000266.1:377500-480000 GCA_019802505.1 Corydoras sp. C115
CAAAATTTTCAAAATTTTAAGTCTTTAAAAGCTATGAGCCTGATACATTTCCTATATTCTTTGGCTGACACGGTGGCACAGCATTCAGCTCCCCAACTTTAAAAAGTAACACAGTCCTGGATTTGAATGGGGCAAACAAGTTCTTGTTTGCCCCATAAACTTGTTAAGGTATAAGGTGTGCATGGCTTCTCCAACACATCCCCCGCATGTCAAAAAAAGTCCCTCAGGTCTCGCGTTTGGCTCATTTGACCCCATTCCTGCTAAAAACGACAGATAATTAACCCATTCAGGCTTTAAATCCTCGAATAATCAAACGAAAGAAATCCTAAAGCCAATGTGAAACCATTTATCATGGACTATATCAAACCACATCAGTTTTGAAACATTTAATACGGTTAGCGAGTTAATACCAGTGTTTTTCTTATACCACTTCTATAAAATCCATAGAGCTATTAAAACAAAACGCATGTTAAACCTTCAGATCCTTCAGATCTTGTGATGCTACAGTGGGGTCCAGTCATAACCGTGGTGCCCTGACAACAGCTCACTGCCTATTAAGTCATGAAGTTCCGTTAAATTCGTCTCTGTAGATGTTATTTCCAGATCCATGGGGATTTGATTTGCTTAGTGTGCTTATTCTACTGGTCTGTATTTATTGTTGATATAACTGCCTTCACGAGGAGAAAAAGAGGATGCCCATTCTCTCTTTCACTTTATGTATTGTATTTCTATATAATGACTGTGCATTTGTGGTCACAGGTGGACACCAGGGCGTGACCTCAATCTAGAATGTGTTAGTTCTGTTCATTTTGCCATGTCACACAAGAAAAAGAAGCAATAATTTGGAGTAAAAACTATGCAATTTATAATTGAATATACTGGGCCAATTATAGAAATAAAAAGAGATTGCTCTATTTTTCTCGACCTACTACATTTTACTACGTACTTACTTACTTACTATGACTACTACTGTTACTCAATCCCATAGTGAATTATTTTGTCGTGATTTTTTTCGAATAGAGTCCTCGATTTGTTTCCCAAAGTGGAATCTGTGTACTATTCCATGCAACCCCTCGTCAACGTTTTCTATATGACAAGAGGGACTATAGCTCATTCGTGACGACGACCACCCCGGATGATGAATGTGGGGTAAAACAAGCAGGCGAGTTCTTATAAGTTCCTGTTGTGTTGCCTTAGCAAGCAATCATTTACTGTAAAATCATGCAAAAACTTGCACAAAAATCTCCTTCCAGTAACGCAGTCGACTGCTATTTGAAAATCACGGGACGATTCGATGTTAGAAAAGTGTTGATGTTGTGTATATAATAAATAAAAAGCTCGACTATCACCTAAAAATGCACACATGAAAAGAAGCTGGACGTTTTTTTTTTTATTATTATTATTATTATTGAAATAAACAATGAAATATATCTTGCTTCGTTGAAGTCCTTTCTGTCAAAATACAAAGCCTTGGCTCTATTCGCTTTTTGTCTTGTATCTCTGTGAGAGGAAACAATAATAATATTATATAATATTAAATATTATTAGGCGGTTAGCATGTTCTCCTCTCAGCACTAGGGATTCCCGGTTCGAATCCCCATCTGGGTGGAGTTTCCATGTTCTCCCCGTGTCCCTGCGTGGGTTTCCTCCGGGTTCTCCGGTTTCCTCCCACAGTCCAAAAAACATGGATCGAGTCAATTGAGTTCTCCAAATTGCCCCATATAGAGTGTGTCTGTGTGAGTGAGTGTGTGCCCAGCGATGGATTGGCGCCCTGTCCTGGGTGTATCTGCCCAGCGCCCGAGTCGTTCTCCCCTGGATGGGCCTGGGGAACCCCCCCGCGACCCTAATAGAGGATAAAGCAGGAGATAATGAATGAATTAAATATTATTAGGCGGCACGGTGGCTTAGTGGTTAGCATGTTCTCCCCTCAGCAATAGGGATTCCCGGTTCGAATCCCCATCTGGGTGGAGTTTCCATGTTCTCCGCACCCGTGTCCGCGTTGGTGTTTCCCTCCGGGTTTTCTCCGGTTTCCCTCCCACAGTCCAAAAACATGGAGCAAGTCATTGAGTTCTCCAAATTTGCCCCCATATAGAGTGTGGTCCTTGGTGAGTGAGTGTGTGGCCCAGTGATGGATTGGCGCCCTGTCCTGGGTGTATCTGCCCAGCGCCCGAGACGTTCTCCCCTGGATGGGCCTGGGGAACCCCCCCCGCGACCCTAATAGAGGATAAAGCGGAAGATAATGAATGAATGAATGAAATAATATTATTAATACTATATAATATCAAAATAAGGAGGAAATAACCTCCTTTTTATTGTTATTATTTTATTTAATAAGCCCTGCCTAATAATACTGCAGGTAATACGACTTATTTATAAATGTAGACTATAGAGACAAAAGTATTGGGACACCTACGCAGCGATCTCTAAAGAGATTTTGGAGAATGAGAACATTATGATTTTTTTAATTATTATTTGGAAAAGGCTTTCTACAATATTTTGTACTGAGGGTGTTGGCATGTTTGCTCTTTCCTTCAGAAGAACATCTGTGAGGTCAGAAACTGATGATGAACTAATGTTCCTGTCTTACGATCTATATTCTGGTTAATACTTAAGGTGTGATGTGTGTGTAGTGATGTAGTGATGCAATGGGGACACTGTGTGGACCAGTCCATTTCTTAAAGCATCCTCACCCAGCCAGGTCTCTACAGAATTTGCTTTGCTCACACGTCATGTTGAAACAGGATTCGACCTTCCCCAAACTGTTTCTACAACTAAAACCATTAAAGCATGCAGGTTTCCACAATACAACGACATGAGCTTCATTATATGCAATTGCTCTAAATCATTCAAAGTGTCTTAAACTTTTGCCAATATAGTGAGCATACTGCAGTTAAATTAGAAATTAATGGCAACTATTAATTATTAATTAAATTATTAATAATTTTTATTATTTAATTTAATTAAATTTAATTATTCATTATTACATTATATAAGGAACATTATATAATTCAATACAGCTTAGTAAAAGTTTGTTTTTGGATATTTTAGTTTTCTATGTTTATCATAGGGGGCGGCACGGTGGCTTAATGGGTTTGCCTCTTAGTGCTATATTCCGAATCCCCATCTGGGTGGAGTTTCCATGTTCTCCCCGTGTCCACGTGGGTTTACTCCGGGTTCTCGGTTTCCTCCCACAGTCCAAAAACATGGATCAAGTCAATTGAATTCTCCAAATTGCCCCATATAGAGTGTGTCTGTGTGTGTGAGTGTGTGCCCAGGGATGGATTCACTCCCTGTCCTGGGTGTATCTGCCCAGCGCCCGAGACGTTCTCCCCTGGATGGGCATGGGGAACCCCACCGCGACCCTAATAGAGGATAAAGTGGAAGATAATGGATGGATGGATGGATGAATGTTTATAATAGGGGGGTAGCACGTTCACCTCTCAGCACTAGGGATTCCCGGTTCGAATCCCAATCTGGGTGGAGTTTCCATGTTCTCCCCGTGTCCACGTGGGTTTCCTCCGGGTTCTCCGGTTTCCTCCCACAGTGCAAAATCATGGCTCAAGGTCAATTGAATTCTCCAAATTGCCCCATATAGAGTGTGTCTGTGTGAGTTAGTGTGTGCCCAGCGATAGATTGGCGCCCTGTCCTGGGTGTATCTGCCCAACGCCCGAGACGTTCTCCTCTGGATGGGCATGTGGAACCCCCACCGCGACCCTAATAGAGGATAAAGCAGAAGATAATGGATGGATGTTTATAATAGGCTTTATAATAATTCTAACATAAATATACAACCAATGCAATTTGAATGCAATTTTAAATTCCAAGGTGAATGCATATCGAGATTGGGACGCACTGAGTTTGCAATGCGACTTTAAATTCGCTCCTCTTCGTCAATTCCCGCTTCTCAAATTTCGACGGGTGATGGGGTTTATTTACCTTTTATTTAATGAATTCTTTTGCCCACGACGCCGTTCGTGCTGGTAATCATTTCCATGCCATCATCGTTTATGCTAAATGAGTCTGTGTGTGCCCCAGATGTTCCTACTGCAGGGGGAGGGTTTTAATTTATGAAAATGATCCCGTTTTAATGTGCGGACATTCATTGCATAACTCAATACTTCTGTAATTAGGGTGCGGGCGCGCGCGCGTGCGGGCGTGTGTTTGTGGGGGGTGGGTGGGGTGGGGGGGTGTTGGGGGGGGTGCGTCGATCTGTTTTCAAGAGGTTATCAAAAACAAGCAAAATGCTTTCTCAGCGAAGTGATTAGGATTTAATCCGATAACGGATCACCGAACACTGAATTCCACCTGATTCAATCAGGATCAGCCTCAGAGTCAACCCTTCAGCGGGGCAATTAATCAAAAACAAAGGCGTTGCGGATCTCTCGATTATAACGAAGAAAAAAATTTTGTGTGAAGTATTTTTTCCTATTTTGTGTATCTATCTACAATAGAACAATATATAATACAATACAATAGAACAATATATAATACAATACAATACAACAATATATATAACACTTCTCGTTATTTAGTTATCTCTCTCCACCCATATATATAACATTTCTTATTATTTATGGCTATTTATTATTTATCTTTCTGTGTGTAATACAGATATGTATATGGATAGATCAATACAATACAATAGATCTTATATCAATCTCTCTCTCTCTCTCTCTCTCATCTTCTCTTTCTCTGTATATATATATATATATATATATATATATATATTATATATATATATATATATATATATATATAACACATTTCTTATTATTTATGGCTATCTCGTTCTCTCTCTCTCTCTCTCTCTCTCGTCTCTCTCTCTCTCTCTCTCTCTATATATATATATATATATAATATATATATATAAAACACATTTCTTATTATTTATGGCTATCGCTCTCTCTCTCTCTCTCTCTCTCTTCTCTCTCTCTCTCTCTGTATATATATATATATAAAAACACATTTCTTATTATTTATGGATATCTCTCTCTCTCTCTCTATAATACTTAGATCAATACAATACAATAGATCTTACATCAATTTCTCTCTCTCTCTCTCTCTTTCTCTCTCTCTCTCTCTCTCTCTCTCTCTCTCTATATATATATATATATATATATATATATATATATATATATATATATATATATATACACACATCACATTTATTATTATTTATGTCTCTCTCTCTCTGTGTGTGTGTGTGTGTGTGTGTCATACAATACAATAGATATATATCTATCTATCTATCTATCTATCTATCTATCTATCTATCTATCTATCTATCTATCTATCGATATCGATATATATATATATATATATATATATATATATATATATATATATATATAGATAGATAGATAGATAGATATATATAGATATATATAGACACATTTAACACATAACATAATTAATGGTTTAAGTTTCAACATACTAAATAAAATTAGTTAATAAACATGTGCATTTAAGTTGCCTTACTGTAATTGGTATGGGTTCTTTAAACTCTAATGGCATTATTAAATAAACTAAAATAGTTTGAGTTAAAAAACTTAAATGAATTTGTGTAACCGGTTCCTCTCTCTCTCTCTCTCTCTCTGTGTGTGTGTGTGTGTGTGTGTGTGTGTGTGTGTGTGTGTGTGTGTGTGTGTGTGTGTGTGTGTGTGTGTGTGTGTGATATATCCTTATATACTATTTAATGCGCAGAAACATATGATTTCTGGTTGCTATACGTCCACCGTTTCCACTTATCTGCAATAATTCATTCGTATTAAACAGTTAAACAAAAACATTTCATTTAAAAAAATGTCATTGTTGTTGACGTTGCAGCAATGTTTTTTTTTTCAGGTCCATGGCTCTTAAATTAAATATAGCTGATTCTTTTTTTTCCCCGAACGCGATACGAATTTAATGCTGACTGTAATCCAGCCATCGGATTAGTCTGCGCTTTATGTCGCATTATAACAAAAAGGTTTTAGCGCAAAATGACGCGCTTTAGTTTTTCATTCTATACCCTGATGGAGTAAATACAGAAAGAGATTTTCATTCTGATGAAATGAATATGAAGTTATATTTGAAGCCCATGGGAGAGAATGAAAGGCTGTTTATAAGGCATGGCTTGCGCAGGAACAGCTGCTGTTGAGGTTTAAAAATAGGTTTTTATTATAAAAAGATTCCGAACACGGTGTGTACTCGCTGTGGCTTTTTATAAAGCGATTTTGACATTGTGTTTAATTTAATAGAACGAATTCCCAGGTTATGTTAAGATATCCTTTAATATTCTAGTATTTTATGCAGTTAATCTGGAAATAAAATCTGGAAAGAGCTAAAATACTGATGCATGACGATACTAACAATTGTTTAATTGTTGATGTCATTATTTCGAATTATATTAATTACGTGCGGAATCTATTTCTATTTGTAACCAGTAATTAATTGAATAAAAACAATTTGGCCGCATTGGTTAACACGTGCGTCTATCCGAGCTTGAAACCCGATGTGGCTGGTTTTGCATGTTCTCCCCGTGGGTTTGCTTCAGGTTCTCCGGTTTCCTCCCACAGTCCAAAAACATGGATTTAAGGTGAGTTGGCTGCTCTAAATTGCCCCTATATAGTGAGTGAGTATGTGAGTGAGTGCATACTCAGCATGATGCCAATATATGATGCCCACCTACCCCCCAAAATTTTCTCCCCTGGATGGGCATGGGGAACCAACCCCCCCCCCCCAACCCTAGTCCTAGGATTAAGTGAAAGATAAAGCCATGCGATTCATTCATTCATCCATTATCTCCCGCGTTATCTTCTATTAGGGTCGCGGTGGGGTTCCCCATGCCCATCCAGGGGAGAACATCTCGGGCGCTGGGCAGATACACCCAGGACAGGGCGCCAATCCATCGCTGGGCACACACTCACTCACACAGAAACACTCTATATGGGGCAATTTTTTGGGAATTCAATTGACTTGATCCATGTTTTTGGACTGTGGGAGCAAACCGGAGAACCCGGAGGAAACCCACGCAGACACGGGGAGAACATGGAAACTCCGCCCAGATGGGGATTCGAACCGGGAATCCTTAGCGCTGAGAGGAGAACATGCTAATCACTAAGCCACCGTCCTGCCCAGCCATGAGATTATTATTTTTTTTTAAACATAACTAGTTTCTATTTGTAACCATTAATTAATTTAATAAAGAAATTTGGCCGTAGTGCGTCTATCAGCGTCTGGGGATCCAGGCTTGAATCCCGATCCGGCTGGTTTTGCATGTTCTCCCCGTGTCAGGTTCTCCAGTTTCCTCCCACAGTCCAAAAACATTTGGAATGGATTTAAGGTGAGTTGGCTGCTCTAATTTGCCCCTATATAGTGTGTATGTGAGTGAGTGAGTGCGTCCTCAGCATGATGCTAATCTATGATGTATCTGCCCAGCACCCAAAATGTTCTCCCCTGGATGGACATGGGGAACCCCCCCCCCCTCAACCCTAGTCCTAGGATTAAGTGAAAGATAAAGCCATGAGATGATTTTTTTGAAACATAACTAGTTTCCATAACTAGTTTCTATTTGTAACCATTAATTAATATAATAAAGAAATTTGGCCGTAGTGCGTCTATCAGCGCTGGTGATCCAGGCTTGAAACCCAATCCAGGTGGTTTTGCATGTTCTCCCCGTGTCCACGTGAGTTTGCTTCAGCTTCTTCGGTTTTCTCCAACATTCCAAAAACATGGATTTAAGGTGAGTTGGCTGCCCTAAGTTGCCCCTATATAGTGTGTATGTGAGTGAGTGAGTGAGTGCGTACTCAGCATGATGCCAATATATGATGTACCTACCCAGCACCCAAAATGTTCTCCCCTGGATGGGCATGGGGGAAGCCCCCAATTACCCCAACCGAATTACATCCAACAGCCCCACCCCATTACCCCAACAACATCCTCACCCCCCCCCCCCCCAAGTACCCCATCCGAATTACACCATTACCCCCACCGCATCACCCCCAAAACCCCCACCCCATCACCCCCCCGCACCATCCCCAAAACCCCCACTGCATCACCCATCAGGATTAAGCAGGAGATAATGCATTGAGACAACATAATAAAAAACAACAGTAATGAAGTCAGAACGTCATCTGAAACGTAAACATTCATCCATTATCTCCCGCTTTATCCTCTATTAGGGTCGCGGGGGGGTTCCCCATGCCCATCCAGGGGAGAACGTCGGGCGCTGGGCAGATACACCCAGGACAGGACGCCAATCCATCGCTGGGCACACACTCACACACACACACACACACTCTATATGGGGCAATTTGGAGAACTCAATTAACTTGACCCATGTTTTTGGACTGTGGGAGGAAACCGGAGAACCCGGAGGAAACCCACGCAGACACGGGGAGAACATGGAAACTCCACCTGATGGGGATTCAAACCGGGAATCCCTAGTGCTGAGAGGAGAACGTGCTAACCACTAAGCCACCGTGCCGCCCTTCTTTATTATTATTATTATTCATTCATTATTAAACATCTGAAACGTAAACATCTTTATTATTATTATCCTTTATTAGGGTTATTATGGGGTTCCCCATTATTATTAAAATCCGGCAGAATGTGCTCGTGGTTAGCACGTTCGCAGACTCACACCAGGGACCGGTTCGCCAATCCCCATCTGGTGGGTTTCACACATGTTCTCACACCACAATCTATATGGGTTTCAATTTGGGATTCAATGAGTTTCTAAATTGCCACCATGATCCATAGTTTTGGACTGTGGGAGGAGTAAGTGCCGGAGAACCCGGAGGAAACCCCGCAGACACAGGGTGTAACATGGAAACTCCACCCAGATGGGGATTCGATTTTTTATTATTATTATATTATTAAATATCTGAAACGAAACATCTTTAGGATTAAATTATTTTATTACTTTATTATTATTATTATTATTATTATTATTATTAAACATCTGAAACGTAAACATCTTTATTATTATTATATTACTTTATTATATTATTATTATTTTATTACTTTATTATTATTACTTTATTATTATTAGTAGTAGTAAACATCTGAAGGGAAGCAGCGCGCGCCCCCGTTACCAGGCCTACTTGGAAACTTGGCGTGAACGCGCACCGGTGTAAGGCTCCGGCCCCGTCGCGCGCGCGCTCGCCAAGTGCTTAACTACACGACGGGGCAAAGTGCCGCGAGTCCAAACCCCCCGAATTAAAGCCCCGAAACATGTTCGAACGGCCGAGAAAGCCGCCACGCGCCCCCCACGCGTGGGCCGACAGCCGAGAGGAGTTCAAAGAGACGGGCTCGAGCCGCGCGAGGACAAGAAAGAACACGAGGACGCCCAAACAAACACGAGAGGAGGAAGTCCGCGAGACACCCCCACGGCGTGACGCGGGTCCCGTCCACGCCACGGACGCGGGAGGGGGGACACGAGAGGAGGAAGGGGAGCCCATCCTCAGAGGAATCTTCAAGATCGGCAAACAGAGTCACGACGTGATTCTCAGGAGAACGCGCCTGGAGTGGACGCGCATCCAGCCTGAGAGCCCTACAGGTGAGCTGCTCAGGTTACCTGGTTGCTATGCGGGGGGGGGGGTGGGGTTAGGGGGGGGGTGGGGTGGACACTGGTGTACTGTGGGGTGCATAGAATCCGTATAGATAGTGTCAGACTGCCAACCACACACAAACAAATAGTTTACATTAGTTTTATCCATCCATCCATCCATTGGTGGGGGGGGGTGATGGGTGGGTGATGCAGTGGGGGTTTTTGGGGATGGTGTGGGGGGGTGATGGGGTGGGGGTTTTGGGGTGATGCTGCTTTAAGGGGGTGGGGGTTTTGGGGATGGTGCGGTGGGGGGGGTGGGGTTTTTTGGGATGGCGCGGTGGGGGTAATGGAGAGGGGGGGGGGGCAGATACACCCAGGACAGGGTGCCAATCCATCGCTGGGCACACACTCACTCACACAGACCCACTCTATATGGGGCAATTTGGAGAACACAATTGACTTGATCCAGCGGCACGTTGGCTTAGTGGTTAGCACGTTCTCCTCTCGGCGCTAGGGATTCCCGGTTCGAATCCCCATCTGGGTGGAGTTTCCATGTTCTCCCCCGTGTCCGCGTGGGTTTTTCCTCCGGGATCTCCGGTTTCCTCCTCCCACAGTCCAAAACCATGGATCAAGTGAATTGAGTTCTCAAATTATCCCCATATAGAGTCTATCTGTGTGTGTGAGTGTGGGTTACCCATAGCCCATTGGCGTCCTGAGAACAGTTTTTGTATCTGGGCCCAGCGCCCGAGGAAAGGTTCGCCCCTCCATGGGCTGGGGAACCACTCACACGCGACCCTAATAGAGGATAAGGGGAAGATTTAAGAACTGAATTGACCTTGATCCATGGTTTTGGACTGTGGGAGGAAACCGGAGAACCCGGAGGAAACCCATGCTGACACGGGGAGAACATGGAAACTCCACCCAGATGGGGATTCAAACCGGGAATCCCTAGAGCTGAGAGGAGAACATGCTGACCACTAAGCCACTGTGCCGTCCCAGCACTATTTCATTTAAGGAAAAAAACCTTCAAAGCTCTTTTTATTGTCTGAAAAAAACTTTATAAACAGATTTAATTTCTATTTAATTTAAGAAGAGTACTTCGGGTTTATTTCACTTGCTTTAGAACTGTATTGTGTTTGATAAAAAAAAAGCTTCAGATATGATAAAAAATTAAATGTATCTAAAATTCAATTTAGGACTCAATTTAGGACTTTATGACCTCAAAAGATTATTAATTAAATATAAACAAAAACTTAATTTATTTTCCATCCATTCATTCATTATCTTCCGCTTTATCCTCTATTAGGGTCGTGCGGGGGGGGGTTCCCCATGCCCATCCAGCGGAGAACGTCTCGGGCGCTGGGCAGATACACCCAGGACAGGGCGCCAATCCATCACTGGTCACACACTCACTCACACAGACACACTCTATATGGGGCAATTTGGAGAACTCAATTGACTTGGTCCATGTTTTTGGACTGTGGGAGGAAACCGGAGCACCCGGAAGAAACCCACGCGGACATGGGGAGAACATGGAAACTCCACCCAGCTTATTTTGTTTTTAATTTGGACCTCTGAAAATCACTCCACGATAAAAAACACAATACAGAAAACATGCAATAGAGAACATGCAAACTCCACACAGAAACAGACCTTTTCCACCATGAAGTGTTACATAATTTACCACATCAACAATTGATATATTACCAAGCAGCGCTGAGAGGAGAACATGCCAACCACTAAGCCAACGTGCCGCCCAAAACTACATTCAATGTGAAAATAATTTAACAAAGCTCTATTCAGTTTAAGGAGAAAGCAGCGTTTTTTAATTCACAGGGATCAGACGGCGGATCAGAACGTAGTTGAAGGGTGCGTTATGATTTGGGGATCCATTAACTACAAAAGACAGAATTGGACGGGTCAGCATTCGGGTTAGTGCAGTGATTCTCAATTATTTTCTGTTAAGCCCCCCCTAGGAAGAAGAAAACATTTTGCTCCCCCCCCCCCATACATGACAAAATGGGATGAAAAAGTATTTTTACACGCCCACTGTTGTATCATTTTTCTATAAATTTGTTATAAGTACACCTCTTTTATAACAATGTATCCTTATTAACAATAAAGAAATATAGATCAACTTAGAACAAAGACTCATTTTATTAACTTTGTTTTTTAGTTTGTAACAGAAACGAATGAAATCCTTATTTAAACTAGAAACATTTTTGAACTGACTGCCATTTGATACTGAAAATGAAATTAAATAAAATCAATAAATAATAATAAATTGAAATTCATCAGCAATATTAATTCTGGAGCACAATTTATTAACACTTTAACCTACAAAACAAAAATGAATACAACAATTTGTGCTGTAACAATTTGTGCAATTTTTTTTGAGGAAGTCAGAACTAATGTCTCCAACGTGTCCGTTGTGCAGCGCACTGCTTTTCTGGAGCAGCTTTCATAAAGCTTTATGTTTGCTGGATATACGCGTCACGTTTACGATTAAAAAACTCAAGCGGTTATCATCGTGATTGGGATGTAATGTCTTTAAGTGACGCCTTCATTTATTTGGCTTCATGCTGTCCGCTGCCAACATTTAAAGACACATAAGACTCACCGGTCAGTTACACTGAAGTTACAGTTACAGTGAAGCCAGGCGCTACGTTCGCTTCGACATTTAGCTTTTGGTTGACTTTTGTTGCTCTCATTATCTTCGTCTCTCTCCGTCATTCCTGTTAAATATTTCTCCACGTTGTATCTTGAGGGTTTGTTCAGTACACTTAATATTACTTGCACTGTGATATCTTGTTATGGGCCCCCCCAGGCCCCACTATTTGAGAAGCACTGGGTTAGTGGTTTGCAGAGTGCAGCGCAGCTGAGCTTCGTCCTGCTCAAGGTTTTCACTGCTGACATTTACAAAAAAGCCAAATGCTTATTGTTTTTAAAACCAATGTTGTCCTATTTCTATCAGGGTCAGTGTTGGCCAGTGGTTTTGATCTGGTAAGCAGGTGTGGACGATTGCAGTGCGTTAACACAAACGTATTTTTAGGTTTTGCCAACATGGGTTTCTAACTTTATAGATCAGGAAAAAAACTAATGTAAGAGGCAGCACGGTGGTTTAGTGGTTGGCATGTTCTCCTCTCAGCACTAGGGATTCCCGCTTCAAATTGCCCCATATAGAGTGTGTCTGTGTGAGTGAGTGTGTGGCCAGCGATGGATTGGCGTCCTGTCCTGGGTGTATCTGCCCAGCGCCCGAAACGTTCTCCCCTGGATGGGCATGGGGAACCCCCCCCCGCGACCCTAATAGAGGATAAAGCGGAAGATAATGGATGGATGAATAAATGAATGAATTGACCTTGATCCATGGTTTTGGACTGTGGGAGGAAACCAGAGAACCCGGAGGAAACCCACGTGGACACGGGGAGAACATGGAAACTCCACCCAGATGGGGAATCAAACCGGGAATCCCTAGTGCTGAGAGGAGAACATGCCAATGCTGGACGGGTCAGCATTCGGGTTGGTGGTTTGCAGAGTGCAGCGCAGCTGAGCTTCGTCCTGCTCATGGTTTTCACTGCTGACATTTACAAAAAAGCCAAATGCTTATTGTTTTTAAGCCCAATGTTGTCCTATTTCTATCAGGGTCAGTGTCGGCCAGTGGTTTTGATCTGGTAAGCAGGTGTGGACGATTGCAGTGCGTTAACACAAACTTATTTTTAGGTTTTGCCAACATGGGTTTATAACTTTATAGATCAGGAAAAAAAAAAATCTCAGCTCATTATCCATCCATTATCTTCCGCTTTATCCTCTATTAGAGTAGGTTTAAACCCGATCTGGGTGGAGTTTCCACGTTCTCCCCGTGTCTGTGTGGGTTTCCTTCGGGTTCTCTGGTTGCCTCCCACTTTGAAAAGTGAGGCTCCCCACCGCTGTGACGCGGGTCCCACGGACGAAGGAGGGGGTGGGGGAATGAGGAATGTGACCCCATCCTCAGAGGAATCTTCAAGATTGGCAAACAAACACATAGTTTACATTAGTTTTAATGGCTTTTAAAATGAACAAGGTGGCATGGTGGTGTGTTATTTAGTACGTCTGTGTCTGTGTGGGTTTCCTCCGGGTTCTCCAGTTGCCTCAGGGATCGCGGGGGGTTCCCCATGCCCATCCAGCCCATATCCAGGGTCAAATGTTCTCCCCGCAACCCTAGTAGAGGACAAAGCAAAATATCCATCCATCCATCCATTATCTTCCACTTTATCCTCTATTAGGGTCGCGGGGGGGGGTGGGTTCCCCATGCCCATCCAGGGGAGAACGTCTCGGGAGCTGGGCAGATACACTCAGGACAGGGTGCCAATCTATCTGTCACACACATACTCGCACAAACACACAAACACACCCTATATGGGGCAATTTGGAGAATTCAATTGACTTGATCCATATTTTTGGACTGTGGGAGGAAACCGGAGAACCCGGAGGAAACCCACGCGGACACGGGGTGAACATGGAAACTCCACCCAGATTGGGATTCAAACCTGGAATCCCTAGTGCTGAGAGGAGAACATGCTAACCACTAGTAGCTGGGGTCACGGGGGAAGGCATTTCAGGCGCTGGGCAGTTGCACCCAGGACAGGCTGCCAATCCATTACTGAACACACACTCAAATTAGATAGCGGCAATTTACAGCTTCCATTTCACCTTGAATCCTTGTTTTGGGACTGAAAAACAAGGACTATCTAAATTACCCCATATGTGTGTTACCCTCCAGCAATAGATTGGTGCCCTGTCCTGGGTGTATCTGACCCATCTGCCCATTTCCTTCTGGTTCTCTGGATTCAAGGTAAATTGACATCTCTAAATTGCCCCATCGAAATCACCCCATATGTGTGTATTTTTTTTAAGAGTAAAGGAAATTTACCTGCAATTTTTACTGTATGGCTTGGTAATATCTCATCTTATCTCATTATCTTATCTTCCGCCTTATCCTCTACTATTGTGGTGGTGGGGGTTACATGCCCATCCAGGCGAGAATGTTTTGAGCATTGGGCAGATACACAGTGACATACATAGGGGCAATTTAGAGCAGCCAATTCATCTTGAATCCATCTTTTTGGACTGTGGGAGGAAACCAGAGAACCTGGAGGAAACCCATGTGGACATAGTGCTTGGTAATATATCAATTGTTGATGTGGTAAATTATGTATTTTGTAACTTTTCTGTATTGTGTTTTGTATCGTGGAGTGATTTTCAGAGGTCCAAATTAAAAACAAAATAAGCTGGGTGGAGTTTCCATGTTCTCCCCGTGTCCGCGTGGGTTTCCTCCGGGTTCTCCGGTTTCCTCCCACAGTCCAAAAACATGGATCAAGGTCAATGGAATTGACCAAATCCAAATTGCCCCATATAGAGTGTGTCTGTGTGAGTGAGTGTGTGCCCAGTGATAGATTAGCACCCTGTCCTAGGTGTATCTGCCCAGCGCCCGAGACGTTCTCCCCTGGATGGGCATGGGGAACCCCCCCGAGAACCTAATAGAGGATAAAGCAGAAGATAACGGATGGATGGATGGAGTTTCCATGTTCTCCCCGTGTCCGCGTGGGTTCTCCGGTTTCCTCCCACAGTCCAAAAACATGGATCAAGGTCAATTAAATCCCCCAAATTGCCCCATATAGAGTGTGTCTGTGTGAGTAAGTAAGTGCCCAGCGATAGATAGGCGCCCTGTCCTGGTTGTATCTGCCCAGCGCCTGAAACGTTCTCCCCTGGATGGGCATGGGGAACCCCCCCCCCCCTCCCCGCGACCCTAATAGATGAAGCAGAAGACAATGGATTGATGCTAAGTCACATTGAATATGAATCTTTATGCCGGCCCTGTAATGGAGAGGAAACCCGTTCTAGGTGTTTCCTCTACATTACTCAGGGTTGGCTCTAGAACCCAGCGCTGCTGATTCTAAGCGGTTTAGAAAATGATTAAATGAGGTTTACGGCTAAATCTGCATTCATCCTGCCGAGGTCACTTGACGAGTATGTACAGTGTCGCTGCTTTCTGTCGGCTGCTTTCATGGTCGATATTCATCTTCAGGTGATATTTAATGATTAAAGATACACCACGGCCGAACAAGCCAGTTAAAAAAGCGGGAAGTCGGTGCTGCCAAGAAGTCGTGTGTGACAGATGTGCTGGTAATAGATTCCGGCTGATTGTCGTGGCCACCTAAAGTAGAGCATCTGTCAGTCTTGTGGACATTTAGCAAATGTCCAAGTAAATGATACTCAAAGTGACCATCTGCATGACTGCACTGAGCACACAGACATATGACTCTCTGCACCAGGCACAGATTTGTATTTTTCACTGTGGACACGGTCCACGTTCGGGCCAGTATTTTAATTATACTTCATTTAAGACATTTGGCATCAAACGCATTAATCAACATGAGCTGGTAGAACTGTATTAGGTACAAAATATACCTGAGACTCTTCATTCTTTAGAGTGGTTATCAGTATTTAGGGGGCTGCATATGAAAAAGTCATAGAGAATTTAGAAATAAGTTTATTTGTATAGATTTTTATATATATATATATATATATATATATATATATATATATATATATATATATATATATATATATATATATACAGTGTGGGTGTGTACACAGTGTGTATATACAGTATATATACTGTGTATATGGTGTGTATATATATATATAATGTGTATTATATGTATATATATGTGTTGTGTGTATATGTAGAGGAATACAGCTCTTACAAAAGTATATAGCAGTGAAATATTTGTATATGTGTATATGTGTGTTATGTGTGTATATGTGTGTGGTGTGTGTGTGTGTGTGTGTGTGTGTGTGTGTGTACGCACATACCAGACAAAAAATTTGTGTGTGTGTTTCGTGTTTGTGTGTGTGTGTGTGTGTGTGTGCGCATAGCTCTTACCAAGAAAAATTTGTGTGTGTGTGTTTCATGTTTGTGTGTGTGTGTGTGTGTGTGTGTGTGTGCACAGTTCTCACCAAGATCAATTTGTGTTTGTGTGTGTGTGTGTATGCATGCGCAGCTCGCACAAAGTAAAATTTGTGTGTGTGTTCTCACCAAGAACAATTTGTGTGTTGGTGTGTGTGTGTGTGTGTGTGTGTGCACAGCTCTTACCAAGAAAAAAATGTGTGTGTGTTTCATGTTTGTGTGTGTGTGTGCACAGTTCTTACCAAGAACAATTTGTGTTTGTGTGTTTCATGTTTGTGTGTGTGTGTGTGTGTGTGTGTGTGTGTGTGTGTGTGTGTGCACAGTTCTCACCAAGAACAATTTGTGTTTGTGTGTTTCATGTTTGTGTGTGTGTTTCATGTGTGTGTGTGTGTGTGTGCACAGTTCTTACCAAGAACAATTTGTGTTTGTGTGTTTCATGTTTGTGTGTGTGTGTGTGTGTGTGTGTGTGTGTGTGTGTGTGCACAGTTCTCACCAAGAAAAAATTTTTGTGTTTTCGTGTGTGTGTGTGTGTGTGTGTGTGCGCAGCCGCACAGTTCTCACCAAGAAAAATTTGTGTGTGTGTGTTTCGTGTTTGTGTGTGTGTGTGTGTGTGTGTGTGTGTGTGTGTGTGTGTGCGCACAGCTCTTACCAAGAAAAATTTTTGTGTGTGTGTTTCATGTTTGTGTGTGTGTGTGTGTGTGTGTGTGTGTGTGTGCACAGTTCTCACCAAGATCAATTTGTGTTTGTGTGTGTATGCATGCGCAGCTCGCACAAAGTAAAATTTGTGTGTGTTCTCACCAAGAACAATTTGTGTGTTGGTGTGTGTGTGTGTGTGTGTGTGCACACAGCTCTTACCAAGAAAAAAATGTGTGTGTGTTTCATGTTTGTGTGTGTGTGTGTGCACAGTTCTTATCAAGAACAATTTGTGTTTGTGTGTTTCATGTTTGTGTGTGTGTGTGTGTGTGTGCACAGTTCTCACCAAGAACAATTTGTGTTTGTGTGTTTCATGTTTGTGTGTGTGTTTCATGTGTGTGTGTGTGCACAGTTCTCACCAAGAACAATTTGTGTTTGTGTGTTTCATGTTTGTGTGTGTGTTGTGTGTGTGTGTGTGTACAGTTCTCACCAAGAACAATTTGTGTTTTGTGTGTGTGTACGCGCAGCTCACACAAAGTAAAAGTCACCCAAAACAATTTGTGTTGTGTGTGTGGTGTGTGTGTGCACAGCTCTCACCAAGAACAATTTGTTTTTGTGTTTTTTTGTGTGTGTGTGTGTGTGTGTGTGTGTGCGCACAGCTTCTACCAAGAAAAAATGTTTGTGTGTGTGTGTGTGTGTGTGTGTGTGTTGTGTGTGTGTGTGTGTGTGCACAGTTCTCACCAAGAACAATTTTGTGTTTGTGTGTTTCGGTGTGCACAGTTCTTACCAAGAACAATTTGTGTGTGTGTGTTTCATGTTTGTGTGTGTGTGTGTGTGTGTGTGTGTGTGTGCACAGTTCTCACCAAGAACAATTTGTGTTTGTGTGTGTGTGTACGCATGCGCAGCTCGCACAAAGTAAAATTTGTGTGTGTGTTCTCACCAAGAACAATTTGTGTGTGTGTGTGTGTGTGTGTGTATGCGCACAGCTCTTACCAAGAAAAAATTGTGTGTGTGTGTTTCATGTTTGTGTGTGTGTGTGTGCGCGCGCGCAGTTCTTACCAAGAAAAATTTGTGCGTGTGTGTGTGTGCGCACAGCTCTTACCAAGAAAAATTTGTGTGTGTGTGTTTCGTGTTTGTGTGTGTGTGTGTGTGTGTGTGTGTGTGTGTGTGTGCGCGCGCGTGTGCAGCTCTCACCAAGAAAATTTTGTTTGTGTGTGTGTTTCGTGTTTTTTTGTGTGTGTGTGTGTGCGCACACAGTACTCACCAAGACAAAATTGTGTGTGTGTGTGTGTGTGTGTGTGTGTGTGCGTGTGCACACAGTTTTCACCAAGAAAAATTTGTGTGTTTGTGTTTCGTGTTTTGTGTGTGTGTGTTTGTGTGTGTGCACAGTTCTCACCAATAAACCTTTTGTGTGTGTGTGTGTGTGTGTGTGTGTGTGTGTGTGTGTGTGATATATACTTGGCAAAATAAAGTGATCATTAATTCTGATCTGATTTCTGATTAATTCCAATAATAGATCATAAATTACACGGCTACTGTCAGAGTTTTGCGCGAGCTTTATTCCTGTCCATTTAATTTTGCCGGTTTGTATGTTTTTTTTTTTTTTTTTTTTTTTTTTTTTTAATGCACCAGTCTACGCTGCTTATTGACAGAAGGACTCAAATAAGCAAAGATAAAGGCCCGGCCCCCTTAAGCTTAGCAGCCAGTACTTTTTAATCAGTGATCCAAGCTAATGTTATTAAGCCAGCACTCTCATTACACAGAAAGCATCCATCTAATAACCCCCTATGGCCTTTACCAAATGCTGTCATGAAACTGCCAGATAACAACAGCGAGACACAGAGATGAGTGGAGCGTGCTTTTCTATATGACACTCATGCTCATAATATTCTTGCCCAGAAGGAGAGGATCTAGGGATCGCACTCCATCCCTGAACAGACTGATAAGTGTGTGTACACTAAGCTTAGTATAGAAATGCTGCCACTTTAGATCATTGTCTCTTTGCTTGGAATTCCTTGATAATGCGGTGTGCAGAATTAGTAGGAACCATCCATCCCATCCATCCATCCCTCCATCCCTCCATCCATCCCATCCATCCATCCCTCCATCCCTCCATCCCTCCATCCATCCCTCCATCCCTCCATCCCTCCATCCATCCATCCCATCCCATCCCATCCATCCCTCCATCCCTCCCTCCCTCCCTCCATCCCTCCCTCCCTCCATCCCTCCCTCCATCCATCCCTCCATCCATCCATCCATCCATCCATCCATCCATCCCTCCATCCATCCATCCATCCCTCCATCCATCCCTCCATCCCTCCATCCATCCATCCCATCCCATCCATCCCATCCCTCCATCCATCCCTCCATCCATCCCTCCATCCCTCCCTCCATCCATCCATCCATCCCTCCATCCATCTATCCATCCATTAATCCCTCCATCCATCCATCCATCCCATCCCATCCCATCCCACCCATCCATCCATCCCTCCATCCCTCCCTCCATCCCTCCATCCCTCCATCCATCCCTCCATCCCATCCATCCATCCTCCCATCCCTCCTCCCTCCCTCCATCCCTCCCTCCATCCCTCCCTCCATCCATCCCTCCATCCATCCCTCCATCCATCCCTCCATCCATCCCTCCCTCCCTCCCTCCCTCCCTCCCTCCATCCCTCCCTCCCATCCCTCCCTCCATCCCTCCCTCCTCCATCCCTCCCTCCATCCATCCCTCCATCCATCCATCCATCCATCCATCCCATCCCATCCCATCCCTCCCTCCATCCCTCCATCCATCCCTCCCCCTCCCCATATAGAGTGTGTGTCTGTGAGTGAGTGTGTGCCCAGTGATAGATTGGCGTCCTGTCCTGGGTCTATCTGCCCAGCGCCCAAAACGTTCTCCCCCGGATGGGCATGGGGAACCCCACCGCGACCCTAATAGAGGATAAAGTGGAAGACAATGAATGAATGGATAAATGTTTATAATAGGGGGGCAGCACGTTCGCCTCTCAGCACTAGGGAGTCCCGGTTCGAATCCCCATCTGGGTGGAGTTTCCATGTTCTCCCCGTGTCCGCGTGGGTTTCCTCCGGGTTCTCCGGTTTCTTCCCACAGTCCAAAAACATGGCTCAAGTCAATTGGGTTCTCCAAATTGCCCCGTATAGAGTGTGTCTGTGTGAGTGAGTGTGTGCCCAGCGATAGATTGGCGCCCTGTCCTGGGTGTATCTGCCCAGCGCCCGAAAGGTTCTGCCCTGGATGGGCATGAGGAACCCCCCCCGCGACCCTAATAGAGGATAAAGCGGAAGATAATGGATGGATGGATGAATGTTTATAATAGGGGTGCAGCATGTTCTCCTTTCAGCACTAGGGATTCCCGGTTTCCATGTTCTCCCCGTGTCTGCTGGGTTTCCTCCGGGTTCTCCGGTTTCCTCCCACAGTCCAAAAACTTGGATCAAGTCCCCCCCCCCCCCCCCCGTGACCCTAATAGAGGATAAAGTGGAAGATAATGGATGGATGGAAGTCATCTATCCATGATGCAACAGCCCTTTATGCTGGACAAATGCATAAAAAGATGTTTTTATAGCCATAAAATAGTTATCGATAGGTGGATTGTTTCAGACGCAGCATTACGCCACTGGAATTAAGAGTAGGGACCAAAAAAAACGAAAACGGCATGTGCCATACTTCGGTTCCGCCTCCTCACCCAAGCCTCGTCAGTTATTTTACGCTTCTGCATTGGTTGGCTCAACATTGGTTGAAAGCCTGATTCCCGAATCATCATTGCAGTGGCAACAGTAAATGCTATAGTTTGGGCCAAGGTTCTAGCTAACCCAAGAGAATAGGCGGCCCCTGTGTTTTCAATGGCTTCAATACAACCATGCAGCTCGGTTGATATTTGGTGTGTGAATGGTGTAGCTGTCAGGACGCCAATGGCAAGAATACTATAAGAAAACTGGAAAGCTTATTTGGAAGGAAAATTGTGAAGAGAAACTTATTTTTAAACTGAAAACTTACAAGAAAGAAATTCTTCGTTATCCATCCATCCATTATCTTCAGCTTTATCCTCTACTAGGGTTGTGGGGGGGGTTCCCCATGCCTATCCAGGGGAGAACGTTTCGGGCTCTGGGCAGATACACCAATCTATGGCTGGGCACACACTCACTCACTCACACTCTAGTGTGACACACTCTATATGGGGCAATTTAAAGAACTCAATTGTCCTTTATCCATGTTGTTTTTAGAGTGTGGGAGGAAACCGGAGAACCCGGAGGAAACCCACGCGGACATAGGAAGAACATGGAAACTCCACCCAGATTGGGATTCGAACCGGGAATCCCTAGATGCTGAGAATTCTTCATTTTCCATCCATCCATTATCTTCCACTTTATCCTCTATTAGGGTCGCGGGGGGGTTCCCCATGCCCATCCAGGGGAGAACGTCTCAGGCGCTGGGCAGATACACACCAGGACAGGGTGCCAGTATATCACTGGGCACACACTCACACAGACACACTCAATATGGGGCAATTTGGAGAATTCTGTTGTCCTTGATCCATGTTGTTTTTAGAGTGTGGGAGGAAACCGGAGAACCCGGAGGAAACCCACGCGGACACAGGGAGAACATGGAAACTACACCCAGATTTGGAATTGAACCTGGATTCCCAAGTGCTGAGAATTCTTCATTATATTCATAATTATGGACACACAATGGGTACAACCACATGAGCTTAGTGGACATTACAATTTAAACCCATAGATAAGAATGTAGCAGGGGGGGCTTAGTGGTTAGCATGTTCTCCTCTCAGCACTAGAAATTCCCAGTTCAAATCCCCATCTGGGTGGAGTTTCCATGTGTCCTGTGGGTCTCCTCCAGGTTCTCCGGTTTCCTCCCACAGTCCAAAAACATGGATCAAGTCAATTGAATTCTCCAAATTGCCCCATATAGAGTGTGTCTGTGTGAGTGAGTGTGACCAGCGATAGATTGACGCCCTGTCCTGGGTGTATCTGCCCAGCACCCGAGACGTTCTCCCCTGGATGGGCATGGAGAACCCCCCCCCTAAAATGACCCTAATAGAGGATAAAGTGGAAGATAATGGATGAATGGATAAGTTTGAGATGGGGCAGCACAGTGGTTTAGTGGTTAGCATGTTCTCCTCTCAGCAATAGGGATCCCTGGTTCGAATCCCAATCTGGGTGGAGTTTCCATGTTCTCCCCTTGTCCGTGTGGGTTTCCTCCGGGTTCTCCGGTTTCCTCCCACAGTCCAAAAACATGGATCAAGTCAATTGAGTTCTCCAAATTGCCCCATATAGAGTGTGTCTGTGTGAGTGAGTGTGACCAGCGATAGATTGGCGCCCTGTCCTGGGTGTATCCCCATGGGCATGGGAACCCCCCCCCCCCCCCCCGACCCTAATAGAGGATTAAGCGGAAGATAATGGATGAATAAGACTATAAGATCATCGTAACAGTAAGTGAATGTGATTAAATAGATAATGTGAATATTAAAAAAAGGTGGTGAAGCTAACGATGGTCTCCTGAGGGTTCCATATAGAGTGTTATGCAGCGTGTGGCTTGGATCTCGTGGGGGTCTTGGAATTTGCTCCCTGGGGAAATGGGGTTGGATCTGTGTAGGTTGTATGTTGGTTGTACTACAAACCATTTCTAATCGAAACATTCACCATCAGTTTGTACCTTCAGAAACACGCAAATAGAAAGCCACCTTTTCTGTGTGCTTTTGGTTTAAGATGGTCGTACCGTCGCGCGACGCTGGTGTTCCCAATATACGCCATTACAGATTTGCCGAGTGTACGAAAAATGTTTTTGTTTTGATACACCCAGGACAGGGCGTCAATCTATCACTGGCACACACTCACTCACACACACACACTCTATATGGGGCAATTTGGAGAATTCAGTTGACTTGATCCATGTTTTTGGACTGTGGGAGGAAACCGGAGAACCCGGAGGAAACCCACGCGGATACGGGGAGAACATGGAAACTCCACCCAGATTGGGATTCGAACCGGGAATCCCTAGTGCTGAGAGGAGAACATGCTAATGTCAGGAATTTTCAATTCCTTATACATTATGAGAATTCCAATATGGCCGAAAGACAAACAAAGGACCTTGGATTTCCCGCCACTAGGAAAATACTGGGCTGTGATTGGCTGATTTAAAACCTAGGGCGGTAATTTGTGATTGGCTTAAAGCAGTTAGGGGGCGGGAACTAGACGTAACGCATATACACCCAGGTAAACACAAGGGAGGGGCACTTTCACTCAGACGCGGAGGGAGACAGCATCAGAACGCTGAGGAGGGAAGACCACTGGCCAACGTGAGTTACTGGAGGTGTCCATGAAGTATTCTCTTTGTCCTAAATAAATGAGTTGAGGCGACCATTTTGCATCAGCTCGTTCTTTTCAAAATCTAAAGATCCTAACACTAACCACTAAGCCTGTTCTGTTCAACCCGCTATTTTTTTTCCAGCGTTGTTGAAGCGCTGCAGGTGACGTAAGCTGTTAGGAAAATTGCGAGTAACGCCGAAATCGTGCCGACCCAACGAATCGGTAACGAAATTCGTTATCGACACTTTTCATCATCGATTTTTATCGATTTCATCGATTCGTTGTTGCAGCCCTAGTTGATGTCAACAATCCTAATCACTATAAAATTAAATGAATGCTCTTGGTTAGCTAAATCCTCCAGTGAGTCTTTGCCACTTATCAGCGCCTCGTCCGCCAATAACGCCAATCTCTAGTGTGTCTCAGAATACGGCGTTAATTCACCGTCAACCCAAGAGACGAAGTGGAGAAGTAGTCATGTTCGGGAGAGATTTTGCCCGAGCCACAGGACTCATGGAAGCGCTCCATCCCTCATGGTGAAGAGCGAACGAGCCAGGACAGTTGGCGTGAGCTGGCAACACAAGACAAGAAAAGTGGGGCAGAACCCACAACAAGGCCGCAACGAGCAGGTCTGACGCATGAGCCCGAACGCTTGGGCTCGAGTCGGTCCCAGCAGAAGGAAGTGCAGTGGAAGGTGGGAGAGCGCCCGCAGAGGGAGCGGAGGGGTTGACTCTTTGAACCCTGAATTTGTTTGGCTGTGGCCTTGGCGCACATTCACTCCACTGCAGGACGGGCGAGCGCTCCGGAATATGCATTTCACACTGATCACATAGAGTTCAAGCTCCCTCTTCCTCCTCCTCCTCCTCCTCCCTCTCTCACTTTCTTGTGCACGTTCTCTCAGTTGCTTTGCCTCCTGTTCTTCCACCACCCCTCTCCACCTGACCTCGAAGGGCATGATGTACGGCGGGATATTATAGTGAGAAAAATGCATATATGATCAAATGTGGGCGGCACGGTGGCTCTCGCACGTTCTCCTCTCAGCACTAGGGATTCCCGGTTCGAATCCCCATCTGGGTGGAGTTTCCATGTTCTCCCCGTGTCCGCGTGGGTTTCCTCCGGGTTCTCCGGTGTCCTCCCACAGTCCAAAAACATGGATCAAGTCAATTAAGTTCTCCAAATTGCCCCATATACAGTGCGTCTGTGTGAGTGAGTGTGTTCCCAGTGATAGATTGGCGTCCTGTCCTGGGTGTATCTGCCCAACGTCCGAAACGTTCTCCCCTGGATGGGCATGGGGAACCGCACCGCGACCTAATAGAGGATAAAGTGGGAGATAATGAATAAATGGATAAGTTTTAGATGGGGCAGCACAGTGGTTTAGTGGTTAGCATGTTCTCCTCTCAGCACTAGGGATCCCCGGTTCGATTCCCAATCTGGGTGGAGGTTCCATGTTCTCCCTTGTCCGTGTGGGTTTCCTCCGAGTTCTCCGGTGTCCTCCCACAGTCCAAAAACATGGATCAAGGTCAATTGAGTTCTCCAAATTGCCCCATATAAAGTGTGTCTGTGTGAGTGAGTGTGACCAGCGATAGATTGGCACCCTCCCCTGGATGGGCATGGGGAACCCCCCCCCAAATTGCCCCAAATTGAGTTCTCCAAATTGCCCCATATAGAGTGTGTCTGTGTGAGTGAGTGTGTGCCCAGTGATAGATTGGCGCCCTGTCCTGGGTGTATCTGCCCAGCGCTTGAGACGTTCTCCCCTGGATGGGCATGGGGAACCCCCCCACGACCCTAAGATAGGATTAAGCGGAAGATAATGAATGAATGATCAAATGTATGGAAAGCATGTTGTATGTGGGGTGGCACGTTGGCTTAGTGGTTGGCATGTTCTCCTCCCAGCACTAGGGATTCTCGGTTCGAATCCCAATCTGGGTGGAGTTTCCATGTTCTCCCCGTGTCCGCGTGGGTTTCCTCCAGGTTCTCCGGTTTCCTCCCACAGTCCAAAAACATGGATCAAGTCAATTGAGTTCTCCAAATTGCCCCATATAGTGTGTGTCTGTGTGAGTGTGTGTCCAGTGATAGATTGGCGCCCTGTCCTGGGTGTATCTGCCCAGCGCCCGAGACGTTCTCCCCTGGATGGGCATGGGGAACCCCCCGCTACCCTAATGGATCAAGTCAATTGAGTTCTCCGAATTGCCCCATATAGAGTGTGTCTGTGTGAGTGAGTGTGTGCCCAGCGATAGATTATGATAGATTATTACGCCTCCGGAATATGCATTTCACACTGATCACATAGAGTTCAAGCTCCCTCCTCCTCCTCCTCCTCCCTCTCTCACTTTCTTGTGCACGTTCTCTCAGTTGCTTTGCCTCCTGTTTTTCCACCACCCCTCTCCACCTGACCTCGAAGGGCATGATGTACGCCGGGATATTATAGTGAGAAAAATGCATATATGATCAAACGTATGGAAAGCATGCTGTATGTGGGGTGCATGTTGTTAACCTCGCAAACGAACTCGCATATGCGGATTTCACAAAGCGGGCTTTCCGTTTAGCCCGATTACTTAAACCGAGTCAAGTTATGCAGTTGGAACATTACATTTTCTTAAACCCATTGGGAACGCGGCCAACAAAAACAAAAAGGCGGTATTTGATTAAATACATAGCATAGCAGGGATCAGATCTTGCCTCAAGTGGAGGAGTTAAAGTATCTCGGGGTCTTGAGTTGAAGTTTCTTGGGGTCTTGTTCACAAGTGATGGGAAGATGGAGCGTGAGATTGACAGACGGATCGGCGCGGGGTCAGCGGATGCGGACCCTATACCGGTCCATTGTGGTAAAGAAGGAGCTGAGCCACAAGGCAAGGCTCTCGATTTACCAGGCGATCTACGTTCCGACCCTCACCTATGGTCAGGAGCTTTGGGTAATGACCGAAAGAGCAAGATCACATAGCATAGCAGGGATCAGATCTTGCCTCAAGTGGAGGAGTTGAAGTATCTCGGGGTCTTGAGTTGAAGTATCTCGGGGTCTTGAGTTGAAGTATCTTGGGGTCTTGTTCACGAGTGATGGGAAGATGGAGCGTGAGATTGACAGACGGATCGGCGCGGGGTCAGCGGATGCGGACCCTATACCGGTCCGTTGTGGTAAAGAAGGAGCTGAGCCACAAGGCAAGGCTCTCGATTTACCACGCGATCTACGTTCCGACCCTCACCTATGGTCAGGAGCTTTGGGTAATGACCGAAAGAGCAAGATCACATAGCATAGCAGGGATCAGATCTTGCCTCAAGTGGAGGAGTTGAAGTATCTCGGGGTCTTGAGTTGAAGTATCTCGGGGTCTTGTTCACGAGTGATGGGAAGATGGAACGTGAGATTGACAGACGGATCGGCACGGGGTCAGCGGATGCGGACCCTATACCGGTCCATTGTGGTAAAGAAGGAGCTGAGCCATAAGGCAAGGCTCTCGATTTACCAGGCGATCTACGTTCCGACCCTCACCTATGGTCAGGAGCTTTGGGTAATGACCGAAAGAGCAAGATCGCATAGCATAGCAGGGATCAGATCTTGCCTCAAGTGGAGGAGTTGAAGTATCTCGGGGTCTTGAGTTGAAGTATCTCGGGGTCTTGAGTTGAAGTATCTCGGGGTCTTGAGTTGAAGTATCTCGGGGTCTTGTTCACGAGTGATGGGAAGATGGAACGTGAGATTGACAGACGGATCGGCACGGGGTCAGCGGATGCGGACCCTATACCGGTCCATTGTGGTAAAGAAGGAGCTGAGCCATAAGGCAAGGCTCTCGATTTACCAGGCGATCTACGTTCCGACCCTCACCTATGGTCAGGAGCTTTGGGTAATGACCGAAAGAGCAAGATCGCATAGCATAGCAGGGATCAGATCTTGCCTCAAGTGGAGGAGATGAAGTATCTCGGGGTTTTGAGTTGAAGTATCTTGGGGTCTTGTTCACGAGTGATGGGAAGATGGAACGTGAGATTGACAGACGGATCGGCGCGGGGTCAGCGGATGCGGACCCTATACCGGTCCGTTGTGGTAAAGAAGGAGCTGAGCCACAAGGCAAGGCTCTCGATTTACCAGGCGATCTACGTTCCGACCCTCACCTATGGTCAGGAGCTTTGGGTAATGACCGAAAGAGCGAGATCGCCAATACAAGCGGCCGAAATGGGTTTTCTCCGCAGGGTTGCTGGACTCTCCCTTAGAGATGGGGTGAGAAGCTCGGTCATCCGGGAGAGGCTCGGAGTGGAGCTGCTACTCCTCCGCATCGAAAGGAGCCAGTTGACGTGGTTGGGGCGTCTGGTCAGGATGCCTCCTGGGCGCCTTCCAAGGGAGGTGTTTCAGGCAAGTCCAGCTGGGAGGAGACCCCACGGGGAAGACCAAGGACATGCTGGAGGGATTATATCTCTCAGCTGGTCTGGGAACGCCTCGGGGTTCCGCCAGTCGAGCTGGTGGAGGTGGCTGGGGCGAGGGAGGTCTGGGTCTCCCTACTTCGGTTGCTGCCCCCACGACCCGAACCCCGGACAAGCGGAAGATAATGGATGGATGGAAGTTTTAAATGGGGCGGCACGGTGGCTTAGTGGTTAGCATGTTCTCCTCTCAGCGCTAGGGATTTCTAGGAGTTTCCATGTTCTCCCCGTGTCTGCGTGGGTTTCCTCCGGGTTCTCCGGTTTCCTCCCACAGTCCAAAAACATGGATCAAGTCAATTGAATTCTCCATATTGCCCCATATAGAGTGTGTCTGTGTGAGTGAGTGTGTGTCCAGTGATAGATTGGTGTCCTGTCCTGGGTGTATCTGCCCAGCACCCGAAACGTTCTCCCCTGGATGGGCATTGGGAACCCCCCGCGACCCTAATAGAGGATAAAGCAGAAGACAATGGATGGATGGACAAGTTTTAGATGGGGCGGCACGGTGGCTTAGTGGTTAGCACGTTCTCCTCTCAGCTCTAGGGATTCCCGGTTCGAATCCCCATCTAGGTGAAGTCTCCATGTTTTCCCCGTGTCCGCGTGGGTTTCCTCCGGGTTCTCCGGTTTCCTCCCACAGTCCAAAAACATGGATCAAGTCAATTGAGTTCTCTAAATTGCCCCATATAGAGTGTTTCTGTGTGAGTGAGTGTGTGCCCAGTGATGGATTGGCACCCTGTCTTTGGTGTCTTTGGTGTATCTGCCCAGCGCCCGAAACGTTCTCCCCTGGATGGGCATGGGGAACCCCCCCCACGACCCTAATACAGGATAAAGTGGAGGATAATGGATGGATGGATAATTGTTCTCCGCAATCTGCACCTGTCCAATAACCGCAGAACTGCGTTCAATCCAAATTGTTCAATCCAATGTGCCATTTTAATGATTGATTTCATTTAAACTTTGGGTTCTTGGTACTTCAGAAAAGCAGGTGATGCCATGTTATGCTTTTCGTCCATTTCATTGAGGACTTGGTTTCGAAATGGTTTCGAAGTTCATGTTATGGTTTGGAAAATCGAATTAGCGGGGAATCTTCCTCCTTGCCGCCGGTTCCTCTGTGTCCCATGCTTCGGTGAACACAGCGGGACTGAGAGTGCTGCTCCATTTATGTGCAGCCACACTGTAAACACTCTGGGGTGGTTTTTGATCTCTGAAAGTGACCCGTTTTCATCTATTCCCACTCAGAGGACTCTGGTTGACCACAGCGGTCAGGCTTTGGGCCGCCAATGCTCTCTACAGTCGCCCTGATGGGGTGGGCCACAGATTTCTGGGGCTAATTGCACCGTTGAGGTTATATGATCCTATTTCATACAGCTTGGAGTAAAAGGGGGAGGGAGAGATAGGGGAGTAAGTACATTTGGGGGGGGGGGGGGGTGGAGGTAGAGAGGGCAACAGGCTGAGAAAAGTCTGTGAGGTGAAGGGAATAATTAAATAAGGAAAAAACTAGACAGGCTGTTTTTAATTTGTAATTTCTTTTTACTTGTAATTAAAAGATTTATTTATTAAGTCAATAGTAATAATAATAATGAATATTTTAAGTATATTGTTTAAAAATACTCCCATAACTGAGTCAATATTGGTAGAAAATGAAATAATGAAATTAAATATGGAATATGGAAATATGGAGCAACAGATGGACTACAGAATGGAACTGTAGAACTACAAAGTCTATGTATATGATAAATAGAGAGACGGTGAGCTGTACCATATATATATATATATATATATATATATATCTCCATCCATTATCTCCCGCTTTATCCTCTATTAGGGTCGCGGTGGGGTTCCCCATGCCCATCCAGGGGAGAACGTTTCGGGTGCTGGGCAGATACACCCAGGACAGGGCGCCAATCCATCGCTGGGCACACACTCACTCACACAGACACACTCTATATGGGGCAATTTGGAGAATTTAATTGACTTGATCCATGGTTTTGGACTGTGGGAGGAAACCCACGCAGACACGGGGAGAACATGGAAACTCCACCCAGATGGGGATTCGAACCGGGAATCCCTTGCGCTGAGAGGCGAACGTGCTAACCACTAAACCACCGTGCTGCCCATATATATATATATATCCATCCATCCATTCATTATCTCCCGCTTTATCCTCTATTAGGGTCGCGGGGGGGTTCCCCATGCCCATCCAGGGGAGAATGTTTCAGGCGCTGGGCAGATACACCCAGGACAGGGTGGCTATCCATCACTGGGGACACACTCACTCACACACACTCTATATGGGGCAATTTGGAGAACTCAATTGACTTGATCCATGTTTTTGAACTGTGGTAGGAAACCGGAGAACCCGGAGGAAACCCACGTGGACAAGGGGAGAACATGGAAACATTCGAACCAGGAATCCCAAGTGCTGAGAGGAGAACATGCTAACCACTACGCCACTGTGCCGCCCGATTTTTTAAATATATATATATATATATATACTACAGCTAATAGTATACATACTGTAGATACAGCTGATTGTTTGTCCATTTATCATATAGATGGACTTTGTAGTTCTACAGTTACATTCTGTTGTCCATCTGTTTCTTAGGACCCCCCACAGAGCAGGTATCATTAGGGTGGTGGATGCTGGTACGATTGGATCAGTGTGTTCTGATTGGTGGACTATTCTTGGTCAACAGCACTGCTGTGTCTGATCCACTTGTACCAGCACAACACACACTAACACCACCACCATGTCAGTAATACTGCAGTACTGAGAATCATAACCACCATAACAGCTCCTCTATAGGAGTCTTGATTAGTGGAGAACCTACTAAAGCAGACTTACTAAGTAGGTAGGTAGAGGAACTATAGACTATAGAATGGAATTGTAGAACTCCATATGTATATGATCAGTGGAATTGACAGTGAGTCAAAAAAGAAATTTCACTGCTGGCTGTTCTATGTATAACTACGTATGTGACCAATAAACCTGATTCTGATTCTGATTCTGAATGTAGAACTCAGGAGGTAGACCTAATAAAATGGCCAGTGAGTTTAGATGCGCTGTGTAGTTCAAGAATTACAGACTCTAGTCCATCTGTTGCTCTACATACTTTGTGCGCCCCCGTGACTCTGTTCTCTGATGATCAGGATCCTCACAGAGCAGGTAATATTAGAGTGGTGGATGATGGTACGAGTGGATCAGACCCCTGTATGTTCTGATTGGTGGACTGTTCTCTGTCCAGCAGCACTGCTGTGTCTGATCCACTCGGACCACCACAACACACACTAACACACCTGCACCACCATATTAGAATCACTGCAGTACTGAGAATCATCCACCACCTTAACACCTCCATCTGTGGACAGCATAAGCAGGTATTATTAGGGTGGTGGATGATGGTACGAGTGGATCAGACCCCTGTATGTTCTGATTGGTGGACTGTTCTCTGTCCAGCAGCACTGCTGTGTCTGATCCACTCGTACACACAACACACACAAACACACCTGCACCACCACCACCACGTCAGAATCACTGCAGTACTACGAATCATCCACCACCTTAACACCTCCTCCATCTGTGGACAACATAAGCAGGTATTATTAGAGTGGTGGATGATGGTACAAGTGGATCAGACCCCTGTATGTTCTGATTGGTGGAAAGTTCTCTGTCCAGCAGCACTGCTGTGTCTGATCCACTCGGACCACCACAACACACACTAACACACCTGCACCACCATATTAGAATCACTGCAGTACTGAGAATCATCCACCACCTTAACACCTCCATCTGTGGACAGCATAAGCAGGTATTATTAGGGTGGTGGATGATGGTACGAGTGGATCAGACCCTGTATGTCCTGATTGGTGGACTGTTCTCTGTCCAGCAGCACTGCTGTGTCTGATCCACTCGTACACACAACACACACTAACACACCTGCACCACCATATTAGAATCACTGCAGTATTGAGAATCATCCACCACCTTAACACCTCCATCTGTGGACAACATAAGCAGGTATCATTAGGGTGGTGGATGATGGTACGAGTGGATCAGACCCTGTATGTCCTGATTGGTGGACTGTTCTCTGTCCAGCAGCACTGCTGTGTCTGATCCACTCGTACACACAACACACACTAACACACCTGCACCACCATATTAGAATCACTGCAGTATTGAGAATCATCCACCACCTTAACACCTCCTCCATCTGTGGACAGCATAAGCAGGTATTATTAGAGTGGTGGATGATGGTACGAGTGGATCAGACCCTGTATGTTCTGATTGGTGGACTGTTCTCTGTCCAGCAGCACTGCTGTGTCTGATCCACTCGTACACACAACACACACTAACACAACCACCACCATATTAGAATCACTGCAGTACTGTGAATCATCCACCACCCTAATACCTCCTCTGTGGACAGCATAAGCAGGTATCATTAGGGTGGTGGATGATGGCACGAGCGCTGGTGTTATTTGTATGGTGGATCATCCTCATCACTGCAGTGATTCTGTCCTGATGGTGGTTTGTCGGTTTGGGGTTAAGTGGTTCAGGTCACACACTGGATGTCCAGCAGCAGGAATCTGTATTTAATTACCTCCAGGACTCGAGTTTCAGGGCTTTGTGAGGTGAATCTGCAGGCTACACCAAACTTTCACACGAGTTCAACAATATATTCAACTGGGGTGACCTTTCAGCTGCCGGGGAGAACATGGAAACTCCACCCAGATTGGGATTCGAACTGGATATCCCTTGCGCTGAGAGAAGAACATGCCAACCACTAAGCCACCGTGCCGCATAGTAATTTATATAATAATAATTACAGAATTATGGTAAACTAATTACATTGCTGGCTTAGTGTTTAGCATGTTCTCCTCTCAGCACTAGGGATTCCCGGTTCGAATCCCCATCTGGGTGGAGTTTCCATGTTCTCCCCGTGTCCGCGTGGGTTTCCTCCGGGTTCTCCGGTTTCCTCCCACAGTCCAAAAACATGGATCAAGTCAATTGAGTTCTCCAAATTGCCCCATATAGAGTGTGTCTGTGTGAGTGAGTGTGTGCCCAGCGATAGATTGGCGCCCTGTCCTGGGTGTATCTGCCCAGCGCCCGAGACGTTCTCCCCTGGATGGGCATGGGGAACCCCACCGCGACCCTAATAGAGGATAAAGCGGGAGATAATGAATGAATGAATGAATGAATAATTGCATAGCATTCATTTAAAGGATAAATTTGAATACGGTAGTGTCGGCGGACGCCTTCGGAAGTGGGTGGAGTCTGCAGACAGGCGTCGGTGTCCCAGCGTATGGCGGCATAAGCTGATCAGCTGTTTGTCTGTTTGTTTTTCGGCAGTGAACACAGTGGAGATTCGGAAAGGCTCTGACCTTTCAGCCTGGCTCCGAGCGGCAGACAGCATCGCGGGCTAATCGCACGCGGGGAACAAACAGACGCTCGCAGCTCCTCTGTTTGCGTCCCAGGGGCTCGGGAATAAGGCAATATAAAAATGTAAATATTGGGTTTTGGGGTATGTGTGTGTGTGTGTGTGTGTGTGTGTGTGTGTGTTGCATGCCAGTTCCACAGGCTTCTGAGGGCACAGGTGGAATATAAGGCTCTGGACGACCTAGTGAGAACCACATGGCCTCGCTCCTCGTGGGGGCGACGAGGGGGCTATACGGCCTGGCACCGGGTCCGCGCCTGCTTGGACGCGTTTCAAGCTGCCGTATTAGGATGGGAAGCGAAGGCCGTGGCGGGCATCGCCAGCAGTCAGCGGGAACAGGGAGGAGACAAAAGCGCATTGCGGCTTTGTTTGGAACAGCGGGCGTGAGGAGTTTTTGATCGCGGCTCGTCATAAGTGCGAACTCGTGAAGCACAAGATATGTCGTTGTCTTGAATTCATGATGTTCTGTAGATTTTAAGCAACACTTTAATTCCTAAGCTATTTTCATTCATTCATCCATTATCTTCCGCTTTATCCTCTATTAGGGTCGCGGGGGGGGGGGGGGGGGGGAGGTTCCCCATGCCCATCCAGGGGAGGGCAGATACACCCAGGACTATCGCTGGGCACACACTCACTCACACAGACACACTCTATATGGGGCAATTGGGAGAATTCAATTGACTTGATCCATGTTTTTGGACTGTGGGAGGAAACCGGAGAACCCAGCGGAAACCCACATGGACACGGGGAGAACATGGAAACTCCACCCAGATTGGGATTCGAACCGGGAATCCCTAGTGCTGAGAGGAGAACATGCCAACCACTAAGCCACCAATGCAATATCATCCATCCATCCATCAATCATCTTCTGCTTTATCCTCTATTAGTTTCGCGGTGGGGTTCCTCATGCCCATCCAGGGGAGAACGTTCAGGCGCTGGGCAGATACACCCAGGACAGGGCGCCAATCTATCACTGGACACACACTCACTCACACAGACACACTCTATATGGGGCAATTTGGAGAACTCAATTGACTTGATCCATGTTTTTGGACTGTGGGAGGAAACCGGAGAACCCGGAGGAAACCCACGCGGACACACGGAGAACATGGAAACTCCACCCAGATTGGGATTCGAACCGGGAACCCCTAGTGCTGAGAGGAGAACATGCTAACCACTAAGCCACCATGCCTCTCGAAGACGTTCATTCATCCATTATCTTCCGTTTAATCATCTACTAGGGTTGGGGTCGTGGGGGGGGTTCCCCATGCCCATCCAGCTGAGAACATTTTGGGCGCTGGGCAGATATACCCAGGACAGGGCACAAATCTATCGCTGGGCACACACTCACTCACAGAGACACACTCTATATGGGGCAATTTGGAGAACTCAATTGACTTGATCCATGTTTTTGGACTGTGGGAGGAAACCGGAGAACCCGGCGGAAACCCACGCAGACACGGGGAGAACATGGAAACTCCACCCAGATGGGGATTCGAACCGGGAACCCCTAGGGCTGAGAGGAGAACATGCTAACCACTAAACCACCGTGCCACCCTAAGTTAATTATTACTAAATGTAAATGTAAAGACATGGAATTTTTTTAAAAACTGAATCCGATTCATCGATTAATCGGTCGATTGTTTATCAAAATGATCGTTAGTTGCAGCCCTAGTGGCAATCTAAAAGTTGTGGGTTCAAATCCCAGGTCCACTGAAGTTACCAATGTGGTTCCTCAAGCAAGACCCTTAACCCTCATTGCTCCAGAAACATATGTATTTATGACAAACCCTGTGTTTTAACCTTCAACCGAGTGGGAACTCTGTAAGTTATTTTGGATTAAAGCGTCTGCTAGATGACCAAACGTAAACGTAATGTATTTCGTACAATGACAAGCGTCATTTACTTTAAGCCGTTATCCTGTGACGGGTCATTTTCACTCTCGTGGCGATCAGTGCTTACACTCCTGTTGGGGATGTGGAGCCGATCCTTTCTGTCTGCACGTTAATCAGCCAATGATATGACAGTCTCCCCCCCTCCCCTTGTTTTCCTGGGGCAGGACTACCGCTGTGGTAAGAATTGCACCCATCTGGAAGCAATAGAGTTTTCTAGAAGAGCGTGTGATTTTATTTAATCTGCCCATGTCATACTGTGCCTCGGATAAAGGGTCGCTTGCATCATGTCGGCTGAAATCAGTTTCACAAGTGCACAGGAAAATGACACTTTGTATGGGGAGGGGGCCAGGACTTACCCTGTGAGACATGATGTGGTAAATCTCTGCCAGGTTTAGAAGGTTATTTGAAATATTAATTACAGCGTAAAAAGATGAGCTTAAATATGAAATATAATTATGTTTGGTTGCTTTGAAATTAATTTAGCACTATTTGTTAATATTTAATTTATTTGTTAATATTGTGTGTGTATATATATATATAGATAGATATGTGTGTGTGCGTGTGTGTATATATGCGTGTGTGTATGTATATATATGTGTGTATATACTGTACTGTGTGTGTGTGTGTGTGTGTGTTTATGTATATATATATATATATATATATATATATATATATATATATATATATATATATATATATATATATATATTATGTATATATATTATATATATATAGTATATATATTATATATATATAGTATATATATATTACACACACATGACTAGGTATGTAAATTCAAAATATTAACAAATAGTGCAAAATTAATTTAAAAGCAACCAAATATAATTATATTTCACATTTAAGCTCATATGTGTGTGTGTGTGTGTATATATATATATATATATATATATATATATATATATATATATATATATATATATATATATATATATATACAGTGGAGGAAATAAGTATTTGATCCCCCACTGACTTTAAAAGTTTTAATACAAAAAAACAAATGAAACGTCTCATAATTTTATGCCAGCTTTATTTTAACAGTGACACACAGAAGATTAAAAGAAAAATGGAGAAAATTACATGAAATGAGAAATAAAAAATAATTTGCATTTCATTGAGGGAAATAAGTATTTGATCCCCTAGTAAAACATCATTTAATACTTGGTGGCAAAACCCTTGTTGGCTAGCACAGCAGTCAGACGTTTCTTATAGTTTTTTATAAGGTTTGCACACACTTCAGGAGTAATTTTGGCCCACTCCTGTCTGCAAATCACCTCCAAATCCTTATGGTTTATAAGCATGCATTTGGAAACGTGAAACTTCAGCTCTCTCCATAGATTTTCGATGGGATGGAGGTCAGGAGACTGGCTAGGCCATTCCATGACCTTGATATGCTTCTTATGGAGCCAGTCCTTTGTTTCCTTGGCTGTATGTTTTGGGTGGTTGTCGTGCTGAAAGACCCATCAACGACCCATTTTCAGTGCCCTGGCAGAGGCAAGGAGGTTGTCACCCAGGATTTTGCGATACATGGTCCCGTTCATCGTCCCGTCAATGCGGTGAAGTTGGCCTGTGCCCTTAGAAGAAAAACACCCCCAAAACATAATACTTCCACCACCATGCTTGACAGTGGTGATGGTATTCTTAGGGTCATATTCTGTATTTTTCTTCCTCCAAACACGTCGAGTTGAGTTAAGGCCAAAGAGCTCAATTTTGGTCTCATTTGACCACAGCATCTTCTCCCAGTCTCTCTCGGAGTCATTAATATGTTCATTGGCAAACTTGAGGCGGGTCTGGACGTGAGCTTCCTTGAGCAGAGGAACCTGTCGTGCACTGCATGATTTTAAACCATTACGTCTCAGTGTATTACCAATGTTTTTTTTGGAGACTGTGGTCCCAGCCGCCTTGAGATCATTACTCAGTTCCTCCCGTGTAGTTCTTGGCTGATTTTTAACCTTTCCCATGATCAATGAGACTCCACGAGGTGATATCTTGCATGGAGCTCCAGGCCTGGGTCGATTGACAGTAATGTTGTACTTCTTTCACTTCCAAATAATTGCACCAACAGTTTGTCACCTTCTCATCCAGGTTTTTACTTATGACTTTGTAGCCCATTCCAGCCTTGTGTAGGTCAACAATTTTGTCCCTGACATCTTTAGACGGCTCTTTACTCTTGCCCTTCGTGGAGATGTTGGAGTGTCACTGAGACTGTTGCCAGGTGGACTTTTATACAGGTGATAATTTGGGACAGGTGTCTCTCATTCAGGTAATGACTTCACTGTGATTAGGGTGTGTCAGTGGTCTGTGGGAGCCAACATTAGTCATGGTTTTACTAGGGGATCAAATAATTATTTCCCTCAATAAAGTGCTAATTATTTTATATTTCTCATTTCATGTCATTTTCTCCATTTTTCTTTTGATATTCTATGTGGCACTGTTAAAAAAAAACTGGCATAAAATTATGAGACGTTTCATTTGTTTTTTTGTATTAAAACTTTTAAAGTCAGTGGGGGATCAAATACTTATTTCCTCCACTGTATATATATATATATATATATATATATATATATATATATATATATATATATTCCATCAGATACAGCTTCCAGTATGTACATTTAGACGTGTGTGTATGTGTGCGTGTATACAGGACGCCAATCTATCACTGGACACACACTCACTCACACAAACACACTCTATATGGGGCAATTTGGAGAATTCAATTGACCTTGTTCCATGTTTTTGGACTGTGGGAGGAAACCAGAGAACCCGGAGGAAACCCATGTGGACACGGGGAGAACATGGAAACTCCACCCAGATGGGGATTCGAACCGGGAATCCCTAGCGCTGATAGGAGAACATGCTAACCACTAAGCCATGTGCCGCTAATGCAATATCTTCCATCCATACATCCATTATCTTCCGCTTTATCCTCTATTAGGGTCGTGGGGGGGTTCTCCATGCCCATACAGGGGAGAACGTTTCGGGCGCTGGGCAGATACACCCAGGACAAAATGCCAATCTATCACTGGACACACACTCACTCACACAGACACACTCTATATGGGGCAATTTGGAGAATTCAGTTGACCTTGTTCTGTGTTTTTGGACTGTGGGAGGAAACCGGAGAACCCGGAGGAAACCCACGTGGACACGGGGAGAACATGGAAACTCCACCCAGATTGGGATTCAAACCGGGAATCCCTAGTGCTTAGAGGAGAACATGCTAACCACTAAGCCACCATGCCACCCATTTATATATATATATATGTATATATGGCCCTATACCCCATGATTAAGGTCATTGCTTGTATGTTGGTGTCTGTTGGAACATGGGTCAGTAATGGCACTATGAGGTGCGTTAGAACAGCAATAAGATCTCGAGAGAGCACGGCTCCATGGCGACAGGCCTCAGCATGGCCAGGGCGTGTTATACGACCTGGTTCGCTAGCAGACGTTCCATATTGATTCGGCCTCTTGCGGCCCTTACAGAGGGATGACCCGCAGCATATGGTGCCTCTATGGAGTGAACTTGTTTGCCCTCAAGCACACGTACAGACACGGGTACCTGAGCTGCCTCCACCCCCCGATCCCCACAGCCCTGACCCTTTTAGCTCCTCTTTAGCTCCTGTTGGATTTGAAAGCAGAGGCGTGACTGAGAGGGCAAGCTTTCATGTCTTAACATGTAGTTTTTACTCCTTTATTATTTTTTTTTATCCAGCTTTGGCCATTTCGACCAGATATTCCAATTATTTAAACCAGGAGCTTTTGTTTTGTTGTTTTTACTATTTAACAGTTTTGTAATTAGTTTTTTATGATATTACATTGGCGGATATTACGGTGGCTTAGTGGTTAGCATGTTCTCCTCTCAGCACTAGGGATTCCCGGTTCAAATCCCCATCTGGGTGGAGTTTCCATGTTCTCCCCGTGTCCGCATGGGTTTCCTCCGGGTTCTCCGGTTTCCTCCCACAGTCCAAAAACATGGATCAAGTCAATTGAGTTCTCCAAATTGCCCCATATAGAGTGTGTCTGTGTGAGTGAGTGAGTGTGTGCCCAGTGATAGATTGGCGCCCTGTCCTGGGTCTATTTGCCCAACGCCCGAACGTTCTCCCCTGGATGGGCATGGGGAACCCCACCGCGACCCTAATAGAGGATAAAGCGGAAGATGATTGATGGATGGATGGATGATATTGCATTGGTGGCTTAGTGGTTTCTCCGGTTTCCTCTAAGTCAATTGAATTCTCCAAATTGCCCCATATAGAGTGTGTCTGTGTGAGTGAGTAAGTGTGTGCCCAGTGATAGATTGGGGCCCTTTCCTGGGTGTATCTGCCCAGCGCCCGAACGTTCTCCCCTGGATGGGCATGGGGAACCCCCGCAACCCTGATAGAGGTTAAAGCGGAAGATAATGGATGAATGATATTGCATTGGTGGCACGGTGGCTTAGTGGTTAGCATGTTCTCCTTTCAGCACTAGGGATACCCGGTTCGAATCCCAATCTGGGTGGAGTTTCCATGTTCTCCCCGTGTCCGCGTGGGTTTCCTCCGGGTTCTCCGGTTTCCTCCCACAGTCCAAAAACATGGATCAAGTCAAATGAGTTCTCCAAATTGCCCCATATAGAGTGTGTCTGTGTGAGTGAGTGTGTGTCCAGTGATGGATTGGTGTCCTGTCCTGGGTGTATCTGCCCAGCGCCCGATACGTTCTCCCCTGGAATGGCTTGGAGAACCCCCCCGCGACCCTAATAGAGGATAAAGCAGAAGATAATGGATGGATGACATTGCTTTATCTCATCTTATTATCTTTCTTAATCACATCCATTCAGGAGATGTTTTGGGCATTGGGCAGGTACACCCAGGACAGGGTGCCAATTCATCGCTGGGCGCACACACACCCTCACGCACACTCTATTTGGGGGAGGGGCTTAAATGAGGGCAATAGACTGTAAATTAAGGTAATTAATGCACATACCCGGAGGTCTTATTGCATCTCATTATCCTCGACTTAATCTTCTACTAGGGTTGAGGAGGGGTTCCCCATGCCCACCTGGGGAGAACGTTTCGGGCGCTGGGCAGATACACCCAGGACAGGACGCCAATCTATCACTGGACACTCACTCACTATATGGGGTAATTTGGAGAACTCAATTGACTTGATCCATGTTTTTGGACTGTGGGAGGAAACCGGAGAACATGCTAACCACTAAGCCATCGTGCCACCATTTTTCTGTGATGTTTTTGCACTCTAAATTCTATCCAAATTCCAAAGACATACTGAGGGGTACATAGAATTTATGAATTGTCCCTCTGATTGGATTGTTTGTCAACTATTGTTGAGGACAGACTTGGTGACCTACCTCTTAAAATTGTTTCCCATGAATGTCTATGGATCAGAATCATAGTAAAGTGATTATAGACTATCCATGGTTCAGACATCTAAATACACACACATTTACACATTCACACAAATTTGTATAATAATTATTTCACAAATAACCTTTAACACACACACACACATATATATATATATATTTATTTTTCTTTGCCATCCATCCATTATCTACCTCTTTATCCTCTATTAGGGTCGCGGTGGGGTTCCCCATGCCCATCCAGGGGAGAACGTCTCAGGCGCTGGGCAGATACACCCAGGACAGGGCGCCAATCCATCGCTGGGCACACACTCTCTCACACAGACACACTTTATATGGGGCAATTTGGAGAACTCAATTGACTTGATCCATGTTTTTGGGCTGTGGGAGGAAACCGGAGAACCTGGAGGAAACCCACGCAGACACGGGGAGAACATGGAAACTACATTTAATTATATATATATATATATCATTCATTCATTATCTTCCGCTTTATTCTCTATTAGGGTCGCGGGGGGGTTCCCCATGCCCATCCAGGGGAGAACGTCTCGGGCGCTGGGCAGATACACCCAGGACAGGACGCCAATCCATCGCTGGACACACACACACACTCTATATGGGGCAATTTGGAGAACTCAATTAAACTTGATCCATGTTTTTGGACTGTGGGAGGAAACCGGAGAACCCGGAGGAAACCCACATGGACACGGGGAGAACATGGAAACTCCATTTATTTATATATATATATCATTCATTCATTATCTTCAGCTTTATCCTCTATTAGGGTCACGGGTGGGTTCCCCATGCCCATCCAGGGGAGAACGTCTCGGGCGCTGGGCAGATACACCCAGGACAGGGCGCCAATCCATCGCTGGCACACACTCACTCACACAGACACACTCTACATGGGGCAATTTGGAGAATTCAATTGACTTGATCCATGTTTTTGGACTGTGGGAGGAAACCGGAGAACCCGGAGGAAACCCACGTGGACACGGGGAGAACATCCATATATATATATATATATATATAATCTCAGGCTCTTAGTTCCAGGCGGTGGAAAGTGTTGCATGGTTTACTTTGTTGAGAAGCTGAGCAGCCATATTTTTCGAAGGACTTTTTGCTTTCCAGTTTACTGATGAGTCCACTTTTTAATATGTGCACACGTTTAGAACCCATATATCAAAGTGGCGGTTAAAATCAGCATGGGCCACATCGGGGGATTGGTTTTACCTTCGGTCAGCTCGTCTCCTCACCAGTTCGAGAGCTTGCATCATTCTGGTCTCCCAAACAGAGAAAAAGACTAATAATGAAGTCACAATGAGACTTATATGGTTACAGGACAATAGAAGTGCAAAATAAAGGTCATTAGAAACTAGACTTTTCAACTTTTGTTGCGGATATGAGAGAGACATTTCATTTCTATAGTGGAGGCATGGTGACTTTGTGGTTGGCATGTTCTCCTCCCAGCACTGGCGATCCAGGTTCGAATCCCAATCTGGGTGGAGTTTCCATGTTCCCCCCGTGTCTGCGTGGGTTTCTCCTGGTTCTCCCGTTTTCTCAGACATTCGAAAAACATGGATTCAAGATGAATTGGCTCTCAAAAAAAAAAAAAAGTGCTCGGGGATAGATTGTCACCCTGTCCTGGATGTATTTGCCCAGCTCCTCAAACGTTCATTCCTGTATGTACATAGAGAACCCCCACCCGTGATGGCCCCTATCTAAATTGCCCCTATATAGTGTGTGGCGGCACAGTGTCTTAGTGGTTAGCACGTTCTCCTCTCAGCACAAGGGATTCCCTGTTCGAATCCCAATCTGGGTGGACTTTCCATGTTCCCCCCGTGTCCGCCTGGGTTTCCTCCGGGTTCTCCGGTTTCCTCCCACAGTCCAAAAGCATGGAACAAGTCTATAGAGTTCTCCAAATTGCCCCATATAGAGTGTGTCTGTGTGAGTGAGTGTGTGCCCAGTGATAGATTGGCGCCCTGTCCTGGGTGTATCTGCCCAGCGCCCGAAACATTCTCCCCTGGATGGACATGGGGAACCCCCCCGCGACGCTAGTAGAAGATAAAGCGGAAGGTAATGGATTTAACTATCGCCATTGGGCGGCACGGTGGCTTAGTGGTTAGCACGTTCTCCTCTCAGCTCAGGTTCAAATCCCAATCTGGGTGGAGTTTCCATGTTCCTCCCGTGTCCGCGTGGGTTTCCTCTGGGTTCTCCGGTTTCCTCCCACAGTCCAAAAACATGGATCAAGTCTATAGAGTTCTCCAAATTGCCCCATATAGAGTGTGTCTGTGTGTGAGTGTGTGCCCAGCGATAGATTGGTGCCCTGTCCTGGATGTATCTGCCCGGCGCCCGAAACATTCTCCCCTGGATGGACATGGGGAACCCCACCCCCCCCCGCGACACTAGTAGAAGATAAAGCGGAAGGTAATGGATTTAACTTTCGCCATTGGGCGGCACGGTGGCTTAGTGGTTAGCACGTTCTCCTCTCAGCTCAGGTTCGAATCCCAATCTGGGTGGAGTTTCCATGTTCCCCCCCATGTCCGCCTGGGTTTCCCTTTAGGTTCTCCAGTTTCCTCCCACAGTCCAAAAACATGGATCAAGTCAATTGAGTTCTCCAAATTGCCCCATATAGAGTGTGTCTGTGTGAGTGAGTGTGTGTCCAGTGATAGATTGGCGCCCTGTCCTGGGTGTATCTGCCCAGCACCCAAGACGTTCTCCTATGGATGGACATGGGGAACCCCCCCCCCCACCCCCCCGCAACTCTAATAGAGGATAAAGCTGAAGATAATCGATGGATGGATAGAACTTCAAAGTCATGTAGTATTCGGCCTAATTCTTTATAATTATCACTTTTACATGGGGAAGGACGTGTGTGTGTCTGTGTGTGTGTGTGTGTGTGTGTGTGTGTGTGTGTGTGTGAAATTTCTCTGTCGGCTGGAAAAAAAAAGTGAACATGTGCAAGACCCTCAACGCAATTAGCATCAAGCGGCTAAGTCGCACCCTAATCCCGTTTACGCTCTGCGTCAGGCAGATGTGCCAAGATTGATTCAGACAGGGACCTGGCATACCGTCCTGACCCGGGCTCCAGCCCACCTCCCTCCCCTATTACCCCCTCGGAACGGAGGCTCGTCTTCCCGTTACAAAGCCATAGGCTGAGGCGTGCTTCGGAAAAGCTCTATCGGGAGAGATTATCCCTCATTCGCGCTAATGAAATTGACTCGGGGTGTTTTTTTCCATCCCTGATGAAGGGACGATGAAGAGAGTTAAATAAATGAAGGAATCGCTGGAGCAGGGGGACAAACGGAGTGGAGCAGATGGCGGCAGGGGTCCTGTGCAGTAATGTGAGAGGCTAGTTAATGTTCTGAAACAAGGGGCACGGCTGAGGGGCACATTAATATAGATGGCGGGGAAGAGAGACGAATGTGGGGGGAAAGAACGGAGGACGACAAACACGATGCAGAACTTTAGAACTAGTAGAGAGGAATAGGAAGAAACAATGGAAGGCTTGCGAGCGGAGGGCGACGGCGGGACGGTCGGGGGGTTAATGAACGGAGACGAAGATGAAGTGCAAAGAACGAGATTTGAGGGGGTAATGGAGACGAATACGGGCTGAGGAACGGAGAACGCGCTTCGTTACAGGAGGCAATTGAATGACGACTTTCACGACTTAGCATTTGTCTTCCAGTACCCGTCCTCTATTAGGGTCGCAGGGGGGTTCCCCATGCCCATCCAGGGGAGAACGTTTCGGGCGCTGGGCAGATAGACCCAGGACAGGGTGCCAATCCATCGCTGGGCACACACTCACTCACACAGACACACTCTATATGGGGCAATTTGGAGAATTCAATTGACTTGATCCATGTTTTTGGACTGAAACCCGGAGAACCCGAAGGAAACCCACGTGATCACAGGGAGAACATGGAAACTCCACCCAGATTGGGATTCGAACCGGGAATCCCTGGTGCTAACCACCCCTATATATATATATATATATATATATATATATATATATATATATATATATATATATATATATATAAGACTAATATAAATAGTGGCGGCACGGTGGCTTAGTGGTTAGCACGTTCTCCTCTCAGCGCTAGGGATTCCCGGTTCGATTCCCCATCTGGTTGGAGTTTCCATGTTCTCCCCGTGTCTGCGTGGGTTTCCTCCGGGTTCTCCGGTTTCCTCCCACAGTCCAAAAACATGGATCAAGTCAACTTAATTCTCCAAATTGCCCCATATAGAGTGTGTCTGTATGAGTGAGTGTGTGCCCAGCGATGGATTGGCGCCCTGTCCTGGGTGTATCTGCCCAGCGCCCGAAACGTTCTCCCCTGGATGGGCATGGGGAACCCCACCGCGACCCTAATATATAGGATAAAGCGGAAGATAAAGTATTCTCAGTAATAAACACTACATTTATTCCCTATTGTTTGTAGTTTGGAATCGTTTATTTCTGCTGGGAGACATACATTTGCATTACATTTGGTCATTTTTCAGATGGTTTTATCCAAAGCGACTTACAAGGTGAGCACAGGGTTCATCATAACATCTCTGGAGCAATGAGGGTTAAGGGTCTTGCTCAAGAACCCACATTGGTAACTTCAGTGGACCTGGGATTTGAACCCCCAACCTTCAGATTGATAACCCAACACCCTAACCACTGAGCTACCACTCCCTAGACAGACTAGTAAACAATCATTGAAATAAATGAATAACTTCTCCTACTTTCCATAATGCAGTAATTAGATTAATGAGGTTATATGTTTAATGAAGTACATGGGAACGTAGCACCAAAAAAGAATAAAACATTAACAAGAGCACCGAGGAAGACGAAATGAAGACCGATGTCCTGAGTGCGTGTCCACTGTCTGGCCATTAAGACTTCTTTAACCTGACAAAGCTGCTTACACAAGAGGGTTATCTCTAATCTTTCTGTAGGCTTATCTGAATAACGTATAAGCTGCGTTGGATATGAGTCATGAGCAACATTCCATATGCTCACACTCTGCTCCTGTACTTCCGCTGAAGGTTGTTGCCAATGCTGCAACATAGAAAGCCGATTTACGCTGCGACATGCTGTAATAGAGTAGCATCACTGCCAATGACCTCATCCCTGTTCTAGCATGACCTTCTTCTGGGAATTGGATGACGATGGTGATGATGGTGGTGGTGATGATGGTGATGGTTAATCATCCACATACGTTTACATTTAGTCATTTAGCGGACACTTTTATCCAAAGGGACGTACAAATGAGTGAACAACATCCATCCATCCATTATCTTCCACTTTATTCTATATTCGGGTCGCGGAGGGGTTCCCCATGCCCATCCAGGGGAGAACGTTTCGGGCGCTGGGCAGATAAACCCAGGATGCCAATATATCACTGGGCACACACTCACTCACACAGACACACTCTAGATGGGGCAATTTGGAGAACTCAATTGACTTGATCCATGTGTAGAAACATTGGTATAAAGTATACAGAGATGTGTGTGTGTATATATATATATATATATATATATATATATATATATATATATATATATATATATATATATATATATATATATATATATATATACATATATATATATATATATATATATATATATATATATATATACATATATATATAGGGGCGGCACAGTGGCTTAGTGGTTGGCATGTTCTCCTCTCAGTGCTGGGGATTCCCGGTTCGAATCCCAATCTGCGTGAAGTTTCCATGTTCTCCCCATGTCCGCGTGGGTTTCCTCCGGGTTCTCCGGTTTCCTCCCACAGTCCAAAAACATGGACCAAGTCAATTGAGTTCTCTAAATTGCCCCATATAGAGTGTGTGAGTGAGTGTGCCCAGCGATAGATTGGTGCCCTGCAAGTCAATTGAATTCTCCAAATTGCCCCATATAGAGTGTGTCTGTGTGAGTGAGTGTGTGCCCAGCGATGGATTGGTTTCCTGTCCTGGGTGTATCTGCCCAGCGCCCGAGACGTTCTCCCCTGGATGGGCATGGGGAACCCCACCGCCCCCGCGACCCTAATAGAGGATAAAGCGGAAGATAATGGATGAATGATATATATATAAATAAATGGAGTTTCCATGTTCTCTCCGTGTCCGTGTGGGTTTCCTCCGGGTTCTCCGGTTTCCTCCCAGTCAGTGTGTGAGAATGTGTGTGTGTGTGTGTAGTGTGTAGTAAGCCGAGGTTGTTTGTAAATACTACATCATGTCGTCTGCACATGAGTGCCACTTAGTGTCATTGGCGCAGTGGGAGGTTGGTGCTGACCCGGCAGTAGGGTGACTCATTAGAGAACTTAATTTAGGCTTGATAACGGCCTTGCACATTTCAAACCTTTCTCATCTGTACTTTCTCGCGACTCTATAATGGAACGAGGTTCACGCCGTTTCTTGGTGCCGTTTCATTTAAGCCTGCTGAGTTTCCCTCGCAGAAACCCACGCCTCCAGCCTTTTACTCTTCATTTCCAAGCAAACAGCCTGCCAGCGATTTAAATATAGCTAACATGCATTTACAACGCGGGACAACAGCTAGATACAAAAGAATTAAATGTTCTAAGTAAAAGAAAAATCTCAGTGCCGAAATCCACGGAAATGTTATTCAATTAAGATCTGGGTTTTTAACATGGGCTTAAAAATCAGGATTAATATGACGTGACGAAGGGCGGCACGGTGGCTTAGTGGTTGGCATGTTCTCCACTCAGCGCTAGGGATTCCCGGTTCGAATCCAAATCTGGGTGGAGTTTCCATGTTCTCCCCGTGTCCGCGTGGGTTTCCTCCGGGTTCTCCGGTTTCCTCCCACAGTCCAAAAAGGTCAATTGAATTCTCCAAATTGCCCCATATAGAGTGTGTGAGTGTGTGAGTGAGTGAGTGTGTGCCCAGCGATGGATTGGTGTCCTGTCCTGGGTGTATCTGCCCAGCGCCCGAAACGTTCTCCCCTGGATGGGTATGGGGAACCCCCCGCAACCCTAATAGAGGATAAAGGAAGATAATGGATGGATGGATGGAAGTTGCCCATTCATTCATTCATTCATTCATTATCTTCCGCTTTTATCCTCTACTAGGGTCGTGGGGGGAGGGGAGGTTCCCCATGCCCATCCAGGGGAGAACGTTTCGGGTGCTGGGCAGATACACCCAGGACAGGGCGCCAAACTATCACTGGACACACACTCACTCACACAGACACACTCTATATGGGGCAATTTGGAGAACTCAATTGACTTGATCCATGTTTTTGGACTGTGGGAGGAAACCGGAGAACCCGGAGGAAACCCACGCGGATATGGGCTAAACATGGAAACTCCACCCAGATTGGGATTGGAACCTGGAATCCCTCGTGCTAAGAGGAGAACATGTTAACCACTAAGCCACTAATATTATTTGCCCTTCAGACTTTAATATTGAAAGCATTTCTGCTTTTTTACGTTTTAATAAACTCAGAAACGTTCTTGATTTTGCAGGCAAGACTTCAAAGAAGCCTGAGGAGGACTTTGTAGAGCTGGATGAGGTTTTTGCGGTGAAGGTGAAGCGGCGCCGTTCGGTCGGTCAGCACACGGGCGGTACCGTGCTCGGCATCACTCTGTTCGTCTGTAAGCACAAAGGAGCTAAACTTAAAGACGACACCATCCATCTGGACAACATGAGTGTGGACCACTGCGAGGTCTGGTTCAGGAACCTCAAAGACATCCTGGATGGTAGGACAACACATTTCAGCCAAAGTAGTTGCTGGGATTGGGAATCGAACCGGGGACCTGTAGGTCGCAAGGCTGGTTCCTTAACCACAAGCCCCATACCCATCCAGGGGAGAACGTTTTGGGCGCTGGGCAGATACACCCAGGACAGGACGCCAATCTATTACTGGACACACACTCACTCACACAGACACACTCTATATGGGGCAATTTGGAGAACTCAATTGACCATGTTTTTGGACTGTGGGAGGAAACCGGAGAACCCGGAGGAAACCCACGCAGACACGGGGAGAACATGGAAACTCCACCCAGATGGGGATTCGAACCGGGAATCCCTAGCGCTGAGAGGAGAACATGCTAACCACTAAACCACCGTGCCACCCTAGTTATTATTCATCCATCCATCCATTATGTTCCGCTTTATCTCTATTAGGGTCGCAGGGGGAGGGGGGAGGTTTCCCATGTCCATCCAGGGGAGAACGTTTCGGGCACTGGGCAGATACACCCAGGACAGGGCGCCAATCTATCACTGGACACACACTCACTCACACAGACACACTCTATATGGGGCAATTTGGAGAACTCAATTGACCATGTTTTTGGACTGTGGGAGGAAACCGGAACCCGGAGGAAACCCACATGGACACGGGGAGAACATGGAAACTCCACCCAGATTGGGATTGGAACCGGGAATCCCTAGTGCTGAGAGGAGAACATGCTAACCACTAACCATCATGTCTTACCAAAAATTCCAACTCTCAACTTCTCCAAATAGAGTCACCTGGTTGTATGACTTATTTTAGGTGCTCAATCTCTAATCCATTAATGATCATTAATGCATTCAATCAATAATAATGCAATTAATAATAATTTGCCCTGAAGCCTTTTATATTTATATTTATATAAACATAGTGTAATCACAAAGTTCACATTGAGATTCTTGTACTTGTTTATTCAGTTCTCATAAAGCATTGCAGAAACAGGGCGGCACGGTGGCTTAGTGGTTAGCATGTTCTCCTCTCTGCACTATCTGGGTGGAGGTTCCATGTTCTCCCCGTTTCCGCGTGGGTTTCCTCCGCGTTCTCCGGTTTCCTCCCACAGTCCAAAAACATGGATCAAGTCGATTGAGTTCTCCAAATTGCCCCATATAGAGTGTGTTTGTGTGAGTGATTGTGTGCCCAGTGATAGATTGGTGTCCTGTCCTGGGAGTATCTGCCCAGCGCCCGAGACGTTCTCCCCTGGATGGGCATGGGGAACCCCACCGCGACCCTAATAGAGGATAAAGCGGAAGATAATGAAATGGATGGATGGACTTAAAATCATCATGACGAATTTCTTGAGAAAAATAGGTTTAGACCAACTGGCTGAGGTAGAGTCACTTAGGTCACTTCTCCCCGTGTCTGCGTGGGTTTCCTCCGGGTTCTCCGGTTTCCTCCCACAGTCCAAAAACATGGATCAAGTCAATGGCGATCCTAATAGAGGATAAAGCGGAAGATAATGGATGGATGTTTGTCTGTGTTAAAAATGACCTATTGGATTCAAGATAATGTGAATGCTCTTAATTGCCCCATATAGTGACCAATGTTCTCCCCGTGTCCGCATGAGTTTCCTCCTGGTTCTCCGGTTTCCTCCCACAGTCCAAAAACATGGAAGTCAATTGAGTTCTCCAAATTGCCCCATCTAGAGTGTTTGTGTTTGTGTGAGTGAGCATGTGCCCAGCGATAGATTGGCAGATTGGTGTCCTGTCCTGGGTGTATCTGCCCAGCGCCCCAAACGTTCTCCCCTGGATGGGCATGGGGAACCCCCCCTGCGACCCTAATAGAGGATAAAGCAGAAGATAATGGATGGATATATGGATTTTGATACTTTAACACGGTTGACTTAAGGCCCTTAAAATAGAAAAGCAAAGCCCGGATTATCAGCAGTATTTATTATTAAATTTCTCAGCATGACGCTGTAGAGAGGCTTTATCTGGAACTTTCTATGGGCATACCTTTTATTGCAGCGCTCCACATCATGCAAACATTGTCACGGCAAACAGCAGGCATGCTTTGGGCTTTATTACGTTTGCCGGTGCCTATTGAACGCAGACAGGAATGGTTTACTCGAGCCACTAATGAATTTCAGACAGTGTGTCATGAGTAAATGATTTCTCAGGAGCGCGCTGTGTAAGCAAACGAAACCAAAGCAACGTCTCGGAAAGGCCAGCACGTTTGCTGTCATGTGCATGACTCCATAATCAGTTATATAATAACAATAATTCTCTATTAGGGTCGCGGTGGGGTTCCCCATGCCCATCCAGGGGAGAACGTCTCGGGCGCTGGGCAGATAGACCCAGAACAGGGCGGCAATCTATCACTGGGCACACACTCACACAGACACACACACTCTATATGGGGCAATTTGGAAAACTCAATTGACATTGATCCATGTTTTTGGACTGTGGGAGGAAACCGGAGAACCCGGAGGAAACCCACGCGGACACAGGGAGAACATGGAAACTCCACCCAGATGGGGATTCGAACCGGGAATCCCTAGCGCTGAGAGGAGAACATGCTAACCACTAAGCCACCGTGCCGCCCATTCGATAATCAGTTATATAATATTAATTCATTCATTCATTCATTATCTTCAGCTTTATCCTCTATTAGGGTCGCGGGGGGTTCCCCATGCCCATCCAGGGGAGAACGTTTCGGGCGCTGGGCAGATACACCCAGGACAGGACGCCAATCTATCACTGGGCAATAATAATAATAATAATAATAATAATGGCGGCACGGTGGTTTAGTGGTTAGCATGTTCTCCTCTCAGCGCTAGGGATTCCCGGTTCGAATCCCCATCTGGGTGGAGTTTCCATGTTCTCCCCGTGTCCGTGTGGATTTCCTCCGGGTTCTCTGGGGTCCTCCCACAGTCCAAAAACATCGATCAATGTCAATTGAGTTCTCCAAATTGCCCCATATAGAGTGTGTCTGTGTGAGTGAGTGTGTGCCCAGTGATAGATTGGCGCCCTGTCCTGGGTGTATTTGCCCAGCGCCCGAAACGTTCTCCCCTGGATGGGCATGGGGAACCACCACACGACCCTAATAGAGGATAAACTGATGTTTTGTCAGTTGCCCCGGATCAAATGAGACCGGTTTCTTTCGCCAGTATCGGGAGTAAAGTTACCGTAATAACTGTATGTTGGCTGTAAAGAGCAGCTTCTCAGCTTTCAGAAACTGTCAGAACCCACATTGGGTTCGAATCCCAATGTGGGTGGAGTTTCCATGTTCTCCCCGTGTCCGTTTGGGTTTCCTCCGGGTTCTCCGGTTTCCTCCCACAGTCCAAAAACATGGATCAAGGTCAATTGAGTTCTCCAAATTGCCCCATATAGAGTGTGTGTGTGTTCCCAGTGATAGATTGGCGTCCTGTCCTGGGTGTATCTGCCCAGCGCCCGAAACGTTCTCCCCTAGATGGGCATGGGGAACCCCCACCACGACCCTAAAGCGGAAGATAATGGATGGATGGATATATATACTATATATTATATATTATATATATATATATATATTAATTAATCATTTAATTAATAATAATATAAACCATGAGTCCAGGTTAGATACCAATGAGCAACTCAAACAAACGTTTATATCAAGCGCCTCATGGGACATTGTCTATTTGGTAAGAGGTGTTCATTGTTGTTCCATTGTTGTGTGCCTGAGAGCATGGAGGGGGGGGGGGCATGGGTAGTTTGAGGGAGGTGCTTTGGCTCCATGGAGCTGTTGGAAGGCAGTGGAGGAACAGGTTGCTCCCCCGGCCTCCCTGCAGTTTGTAATTATCCATTCTCCTCTCACCAGCGCCGGCTGCCAGAACAGTGCAGTACAGGACAGGTGTCCTTCCAAAATACATTGGCCATCATTGTTTTTCACCTCCTCCTCCTCCTCCTCCTCCTCCTCCTCCTCAGTTTTTACAAGCAGATTAAATCTGACTTGTTTAATAAGATAAACAGCCTAAAATATATAGACAGTGCTGTTTTTCCTTTTGCTTAGGGTTCGATGAGTTAACTGATTTTCAAGAGAATAGATTTCAAAACGCCAACATACGTCATTCATTCATTATCTTCCACTTAATCCTTTACTAGGGTCACCAAGGGGTTCCCAATGCCCATCCAGGAGGCAACGCTTCGGGTGCTGGGCTGATACATCCAGGACAGGGCGCCAAGCTATTGCTATTGCTGGGCACACACTCACTTAAACAGATACACACAAACTATATGGGGCAATTTAGAGCAGCCAATTCAAGAAACCTGCACAAACATGGGACGAACATGAATTATTATTATTATCTCATTTTTATCTCATATTATTGTGACCGCTTATTCCTCTACTTAGGTTTTGTGTGTGGGGTGGGGGGGGTTCCCCATACCCATACCCATCGACAGGACAATGTTTTGGATGCTCGGCAGTTACACTCAGAACAGGACGTCAATCTATCACTGGGTACACTCACATTGCTTACTCACAGACACACACTATATGGGGCAATTAAGAGCATTCACATTATCTTGAATCCATGTGTTTGGACTGTGGGAGGAAATCTGAGATCCCAGAGAAAAGCTACATGGCCTATGGGGAAACATGCCCACCCAAATCAGGATTCGAACCTGGATCCCCAGTGCTGAGAGGTGTACTACATCACTACACCACCTTTTAGAGGATAATACTTTATCCTCTATTAGGGTCGAGGGGGGGTTCCCCATGCCCATCCAGGGGAGAACGTCTCGGACGCTGGGCAGATACACCCAGGACAGGGAACCAATTTATCACTGGGCACACACTCACTCACACAGACACACTCTATATGGGGCAATTTGGAGAATTCAATTGACTTGATCCATGTTTTTGGACTGTGGAAGGAAACCGGAGAACCCGGAGGAAACCCACACGGACACGGGGAGAACATGGAAACTCCACCCAGATTGTGATTCGAACCGGGAATCCCTAACGCTGAGAGGAGAACATGCTAAACACTAAACCACCATGCCGCCTATGTTTAATACATCCATCCATTCATTATCTTCCACTTTATTCTCTATTAGGGTCCAGGGGGGGGGGGGGTTCCTCATGCCCATCCAGGGGAGAACGTTTCGGGTGCTGGGCTGATACACCCAGGACAGGACGCCAATCTATCACTGGGCACACACTCACTCACACAGACACACTCTATATGGGGCAATTTGGAGAACTCAATTGACTTGATCCATGTTTTTGGACTGTGGGAGGAAACCGGAGAACCCTGAGGAAACCCACATGGACACGGGGAGAACATGGAAACTCCACCCAGATTGGGATTGGAACCTGGAATCCCTAGTGCCGCCCCTGTTTAATACAGTTATTAAATGATTGTTATTCAATAAATTATTCTTAATGTCTGAAGGGCATCAGTATTAAAGGTGAATAATGGCTTCATTCTGTTCCATATCTTTACCATCACTTTATAAAAGGAGCAGTTCACGGCATTTAGACATTAATCTAGTTTATAGGCATTATGTCTAAGTCCCCTCAAATTACTTCATAGCAAGCACGGCAGCACTTGTGTGTAATCTCAGATAATCTCCAGTTCACTGAGAGTGCAGTGCTGCAAATCACTGCCATTTTAATCTAAAGAGCTGCTTCCCGTAACTAACTTTAACCGAAACCTTATTTTTATGACATATTTTTTTTAATAACACAAACCCACGTCTTCATTTGACAAATAACGACCAAAAAAGACTCTGACCTACAGAACCATTTCTGGATCTTCCTCCTCCTACCTTCACTCTATCCTTTCAAAATACACTCGACTCGTTCACTTCACTCCAGTGATGATTGTCGCCTGGCGGTTCCACCTCACCGAGGAGCTGATTCTCACTCCGTGGCGTTCTCCACTGCAAAATGGTGGAACGATCTTCCCAACTCTGTCCGTAAGGCAGAATCACTAAAGAGTTTTAAGAAACTACTGAAGACGCATCTCTTTAACAAATACCTGTTCTAAAAAAAGAAAAATGGCGGCACGGTGGCTTAGTGGTCAGCACGTTCGCCTCTCAGCGCTAGGGATTCCCGGTTCGAATCCCCATCTGGGTGGAGTTTCCATGTTCTCCCCGTGTCTGCGTGGGTTTCCTTCGGGTTCTCCGGTTTCCTCCCACAGTCCAAAAACATGGATCAAGTCAATTGAATTCTCAAAAATTGCCCCATATAGAGTGTGTCTGTGTGAGTGAGTGTGTGCCCAGCGATGGATTGGCGCCCTGTCCTGGGTGTATCTGTCCAGCGCCCGAGACGTTCTCCCCTGGATGGGCATGGGGAACCCCACCGCGACCCTAATAGAGGATAAAGCGGGAGATAATGAATGAATAACAATCAGGTTTGATGAATTTACAGTATAGTTGGTTTTCTCCATGGCTTCTGACTTGTGGTGTTCTCATTTGTAAGTCGCTTTGGATAAAAGCGTCTGCTAAACGACTAAATGTAAATGTAAAAAATGTAAAAAGAGACGAAACGCTCGGTTTGGATTCAGTAATTTTAATAGATCTGGTTGTTTTTGGGTCTCGGGGGCTGCTCATAAAGCTGCGTTAAGCCACTGCGGCATAATCCCTCCAATTTTGGCTGTAATAAGTCCCTGTGTGATGTAACCCTGCTCCCGCAGTAGGTGCTATGCTCACTGGGAATTAGAGCGGATTGCCCCAGATCTGGGCATTACTATTTTGCGAGCGTTTATATGGTGATGCCACGCCTCCTTTTTCGCAGCACAGCAAACTTCTACCCGAGCTGCTGGTTTATGGTCACAAGAACTTTACCAGCATTTTGGTCTTGGCGGCACGGTGGCTTAGTGGTTACCACGTTCTCCTCTCAGTGCTAGGGATTCCCGGTTCGGATCCTCATCTGGGTGGAGTTTCCATGTTCTCCCCGTGTCAGCATGGGTTTCCTCCGGAGGGTGCCCCATCCCCATCCAGAACCTTTCGGGCGCTGGCCAGATACACCCAGGACAGGATGTGTGATATACAATACATTATTGTAAATCATGTACCATAAATGGAAATAAAGATTAATATAAACAGAGAGGGCAGCACGGTGGCTTAGTGGTTAACACGTTCTCCTCTCAGCTCTAGGGATTCCCGGTTCGAATCCCAATCTGGGTGGAGTTTCCATGTTCCCCCCGTGTCCGCGTGGGTTTCCTCTGGGTTCTCCGGTTTCCTCCCATTCCAAAAACATCTATCAAGTCAATTGAGTTCTCCAAATTGCCCCATATAGAGTGTGTCTGTGTGAGTGAGTGTGTGTCCAGCGATGGATTGGCCCTGTCCTGGGTGTATCTGCCCAGCGCTCAAAACGTTCTCCCCTGGGTGGGCATAGGGAACCCCCCGCCCTAACCTAATAGAGGATAAAGCGGAAGATAATGGATGGATCAATAATAATAGGGCGGCACGGTGGGTTAGTGGTTGGCATGTTCTCCTCTCCGTGCTAGGGATTCCCGGTTCGATTCCCAATCTGGGTGGAGTTTCCATGTTCTCCCCGTGTCCGCGTGGGTTTCCTCCGGGTTCTCCGGTTAACTCCCACAGTCCAAAAACATGGATCAAGTCAATTGAATTCTCCAAATTGCCCCATATAGAGTGTGTGTATGTGTGTGAGTGAGTGTGTGCCCAGTGATAGATTGACGCCCTGTCCTGGATGTATCTGCCCAGCGCTCAAAACGTTCTCCCCTGGGTGGGCATGGGGACCCCCCCCCCCCCCCCTAACCTAATAGAGGATAAAGCGGAAGATAATGGATGGATGGATAATAATAGGGTGGCACAGTGGTTTAATGGTTAGCATGTTCTCCTCTCAGTGTTCGAATCCCAATCTGGGTGGAGTTTCCATGTTCTCCCCGTGTCCACGTGGGTTTCCTCCGGGTTCTCCGGTTTCCTCCCACAGTCCAAAAGCATGGATCAAGTCAATTGAGTTCTCCACATTGCCCCATATAGAGTGTGTCTGTGTGAGTGAGTGTGTGCCCAGTGATAGATTGGCGCCCTGTCCTGGGTGTATCTGCCCAGCGCCCGAAACGTTCTCCCTTGGATGGGCATGGGGATCAATTCCGGTTGATCTATAGGAATTGTGTGGATACAGTGGACAATCTGAAGACCGTTTTCTGTCCCTACCTCAAACGGAAAGTATATATTTTCAGAAAAGTAAATATTCCGACGTCTCATATCAGCGTTTGAGCAACCCTCTGATCGTGGGTAAACGAGACGTGGGGCCCACTGCTCTTCACAAACCGTCCCCAGTGTGAGGCTGTCCTCTCTCGTCCAGGTGTTGATGAAGAGCAGCATGCCGGCATCTCGCACTACATTAGGTTTACACATTAGCCAACCTGCGCTAATGCGATCCGGGTGCCACATGTCGCCACACATGACCGGCTGCTGAAAATGATTCTTTGATGGCCTTCATGCAGCACTTAATAAAGGTTGCTGTTTTCTCTTCGCCTCTCTCTCTCTCTCTCTCTCACACACACACACACACACACACACACAGCGTACTTTCAACAGCAGGATTAGCTCCGTCGTCTTACGGCTGCCTCCGAATGGCCGGGGTCACCTCCCACGGATTACCGGCACGCTCACCTGTCCCGTCGGTCCCTCGCTTCCCGACTCGCCATTTCCCAGGGATCCCTTAATAATGTCGCACAATGGAGGGTGTGTCCCATCTGACACCGAACACAAAAGGTGTGCGTCGCCCCTTCCGAAAACACCCCGTCATCCGAGGTGCACCGCAAACAGCCAGCTCGCCGTGGCCTCAGCCTGACAAGCCGTGCTATGCGATCTGACGCGAGCTCGGGGGGCTCGGAGCCGGTCGTGAAACATGGCTACGGGTGCGAGAAGAACAGAGAGAAAGGCCCGCGGACAATGCGAGCACCTGTGGAAAGGAGCGAGGCGCCAGGCTCCCGTCCGATAGCCTCCGATTGAGTTCAAAACCTCCTTTTGAAAGATTAGCGAGTGCGGGTCAATACGGAGGGCCCCGCTCGACCCGGGAACGCCTCCCCTGAACATATAATGTGCTCATGGTGCTCGTGTCAGAGCGAGTGGTCACACTTTGGCCTGAAGCCCGGGTTTATTGTCTCGGACCGAGAGGAGAATAGTAGAGTCCTTACGACGATGGGTTGAGGCTGTGCCGGACTGGCCGCTCATTGTTTGGCCGTAGAATGTGGATTTGCACGTGGGGGCCCCGGAGCATACGCGTACGATTGCTGTGAGTTGTTTAACAAGATAATAGAGGGGCCGTTCCGCGGCTCGGAAAAAAAGCCTCCTTGAAAGTGGGAGTTTCCGCCGATGTAAAAGCGAGCGGGGCGCCGGCCGCCGACCCGGCATCGGCCGAGCGGATTACGTTACACATTAACAGCTTTTCCATTAAGTCACCCGCCGTCACTATGGAGACCCCGTCTCTCCTGGCTCTGTGGAGACGGGTGGGTCGCCGTGTCAGCAACGTGCGGACATGTGTGTGCGCTGACCCCGGGGCAAAGCGCTGGTTCTTCCGATAACTTCGGGGTCTTTACGGGCCAGACGGATGGTGGACGGCGGGTGTGAGATAAGGCTCAGATGTGTGGACGGATAGACAGCCATTGGGTGAGAAAACAGGAGGCCGCTACACGGCAACCACACGGGGGATGTTATCCAGATAAAAATCCATCCATCCATCCATTATGCTTCATCCTCCACTAGGGGGGGTTCCCCATGCCCATCCAGGGGAGAACGTTTCGGGTGCTGGGCGGATACACCCAGGACAGGGCACCAATCTATCACTGGGCACACACTCACTCACACAGACACACTCTATATGGGGCAATTTGGAGAATTCAGTTGACTTGGTCCATGTTTTTGGACTGTGGGAGGAAAGCGGAGAACCCGGAGGAAACCCACACGGACACGGGGAGAACATGGAAACTCCACCCAGATTGGGATTCGAACCGGGAATCCATAGCGCTGAGAGGAGAACATGCCAATCACTAAGCCACCGTGCCGCCCTCAGATAAAAATCCTAGACGTTTTAATAAATAAGACTATATTTTGCCACAAATGACTTGCCCTTGATTAGGGGGGGTGGGATTGGGGGGTGGGATGTTTAGACGCTTGACAGATGCACCCAGGACAATGCGCCAATCTATCGCTATATAGAGGCAATTTAGAGCAGCCAATTCACCTTAAATCCATGTTTTTGGACTGTGGGAGGAAAACGGAGAACCCGGAGGAACCCTTTACTTGGCAAAATTTTGTCCTCCAATCCACTGCTAGGGTCGCGGTTGGGGGTCCTCTACTAGGGTTTCACACTATATGGGGCAATTTAGAGCATGTTTAAATCCATGATTTTGCACTGTGAGAGGAGACTAAAGAACCCAGAGGTAACCCACGTGGACACGGGGAGAACATGGAAACTCCACCCAGATTGGGATTTGAACCTGAATCCCCAGGCAAATGTGCTTAACCTCTGCACCACCATGACGCTGGTCCTCTATTATTCATTCTAAAGTTTTTAATGTCATGAGGGTACAATTAATTAATTATAACTTTATAAAAACAAGTTTTTTTTATCACAAATTCAGAAAAAAGATAGACCCAGGACAGGGTGCCAATCCATCACTGGGCACTCACTCACTCACACAGACACACTCTATATGGGGCAATTTGGAGAATTCAATTGACCTGATCCATGTTTTTGGACTGTGGGAGGAAACCGGAGAACCCGGAGGAAACCCACGCGGACACGGGGAGAACATGGAAACTCCACCCAGATTGGGATTCGAACCAGGAATCCCTAGCGCTGAAAGGAGAACATGCTAAAAACTAAGATGGGGCAATTTAAAGTTAAAGTAAAGTTACAGTGAAGTTACAGTTACAGTGAAGTTACAGTGAAGTTACAGTTACAGTGAAGTTACAGTTACAGTGAAGATACAGTTACAGTGAAGTTACAGTTACAGTGAGGTTACAGTTACAGTGAAGTTACAGTGAAGTTACAGTTACAGTGAGGTTACAGTTACAGTGAAGTTACAGTAACAGTGAAGTTACAGTTACAGTGAAGTTACAGTTACTGTGAAGTTACAGTGAAGTTACAGTGAAGTTACAGTTACTGTGAAATTACAGTGAGGTTGCAGTGAAGTTACAGTTACAGTGAAGTTACAGTTACAGTGAGGTTACAGTTACAGTGAGGTTACAGTTACAGTAAGGTTACAGTTACAGTGAAGTTACAGTTACAGTGAGGTTACAGTGAAGTTACAGTTACAGTGAGGTTACAGTTACAGTAAGGTTACAGTTACAGTGAAGTTACAGTTACAGTGAAGTTACAGTTACAGTGAGGTTACAGTGAAGTTACAGTTACAGTGAAGTTACAGTTACAGTGAGGTTACAGTGAAGTTACAGTAACAGTGAAGTTACAGTTACTGTGAAGTTACAGTGAAGTTACAGTTACAGTGAAGTTACAGTTACAGTGAGGTTACAGTTACAGTGAAGTTACAGTAACAGTGAAGTTACAGTGAAGTTACAGTTACTGTGAAGTTACAGTGAAGTTACAGTGAAGTTACAGTTACAGTGAAGTTACAGTTACTGTGAAGTTACAGTGATGTTAAAGTGAAGTTACAGTGAAGTTACAGTTACAGTGCCGTTACAGTTACAGTGACGTTACAGTTACAGTTACAGTGAAGTTACAGTTACAGTGAGGTTACAGTTAGTGAGGTTACAGTGAAGTTACAGTTACAGTGAGGTTACAGTTACAGTGAAGTTACAGTAACAGTGAAGTTACAGTTACAGTGAAGTTACAGTTACTGTGAAGTTACAGTGAAGTTACAGTGAAGTTACAGTTACTGTGAAATTGGGACAGTGAGGTTGCATATTTTGAAGTTACAGTTACAGTGAAGTTACAGTTACAGTGAGGTTACAGTTACAGTGAGGTTACAGTTACAGTAAGGTTACAGTTACAGTGAAAGTTACAGTGGAACAGTGAGGTTACAGTGAATTTACAGTTACAGTGAGGTTACAGTTACAGTAAGGTTACAGTTACAGTGAAGTTACAGTTACAGTGAAGTTACAGTTACAGTGAGGTTACAGTGAAGTTACAGGTTTACAGTGAAGTTACAGTTACAGTGAGGTTACAGTGAAGTTACAGTACAGTGAAGTTACAGTTACTGTGAAGTTACAGTGAAGTTACAGTTACAGTGAAGTTACAGTTACAGTGAGGTTACAGTTACAGTGAAGTTACAGTAACAGTGAAGTTACAGTGAAGTTACAGTTACTGTGAAGTTCAGTGAAGTTACAGTGAAGTTACAGTTACAGTGAAGTTTACAGATTACTGTGAAGTTACAGTGATGTTAAGTGAAGTTACAGTGAAGTTACAGTTACAGTGCCGTTACAGTTACAGTGACGTTACAGTTACAGTTACAGTGAAGTTACAGTTACAGTGAGGTTACAGTTAGTGAGGTTACAGTGAAGTTACAGTTACAGTGCCGTTACAGTTACAGTGCCGTTACAGTTACAGTGACGTTACAGTTACAGTTACAGTTACAGTGACGTTACAGTTACAGTTACAGTGACGTTACAGTTACAGTGAAGTTACAGTGAAGTTACAGTTACAGTGAGGTTACAGTTAGTGAGGTTACAGTGAAGTTACAGTTACAGTGAAGTTACAGTTACAGTAACAGTGAAGTTACAGTTACAGTGAAGTTACAGTTACAGTGAAGTTACAGTGAAGTTACAGTTACAGTGAAGTTACAGTGAAGTTACAGTTACAGTGAAGTTACAGTTACAGTGAAGTTACAGTGAAGTTACAGTAACAGTGAAGTTAGTTACATGTGAAGTATACAGTTACCCGGAGGAAGTTACAGTGAACGGTGATTACAGTTACAGTGAAGTTACCAGTGAAGTTACAGTTACAGTGAAGTTACAGTTACAGTGAAGCTTCCACATAATTTAGTTTTTCGGTTGACTTTTGTGTAACTGACCTCATTATCTTTCGTCTCTCTCCGTCTTTTCTCTCTCCTCATCTCTGTTAAATATTTCTCCATGTTTGTCTCGTGAGGGTTTGTTCAGTTCACTTAATATCACTTGCGTCTGTGATTTCTTGTTATGCGCCCGCACCCCCACCCCCCCCCATGCACCGCACTGCACCCCCCCCCCCCAGGGGGCGCACCGCCCACTATTATTGAAAGTCGCATTATGGTTTAGGCGGGTAAATCATTGTCTCTTCATTTGGGTGGACGAGCGGGTTCCCCTGCACGAGCGAAAGGAAAGCGAGAATAATTTGATGAACGAGGCCGACCGTCTGTCGCGGTGTTTCTCTGTGGGGTGGACAGATGCTGGGGATCGCTCCGCTGTAGGTAATAGTGCATATCAGTTTCTCCAAGTGCTGGGAATCTCTCTCACACACTCGCACATACTGGTGTGTGTGTGTGTGTGTGTGTGTGTGTGTGTGTGTGTGTGTGTGTGTGGTAGTCGTGTTCCCCTGACTCATATGTCTGTCTCGTCTGTCGCTCCCAGAGGTGTGGGAGCAAACTATGGATTGGGACACATGTTGCTTTATTCAGCTCCACCAAACAAAGAGAGAGAAACCTGTGGGGCAACTAGAAATGAACAACAATTCATCAAGTTAATAAAGCCTGTGCCCAGTGATAGATTGGCGTCCTGTCCTGGGTGTATCTGCCCAGCGCCCGAAACGTTCTCCCCTGGATTGGCATGGGGAACCCCCCCACGACCCTAATAGAGGATAAAGCGGAAGATAATGGATGGATGAATAATAATAGGGTCGCGGGGGGGTTTCCCCATTGCCCATCCAGGGAGAGAACGTTTCGGGCGCTGGCACGATACACCCAGGACAGGGTGCCAATCTATCACTGGGCACACACTCACTCACACAGACACACTCTATATGGGGCAAATTTGGAAAATTCAATTGGACTTGATCCATGTTTTTTTGGACTGTGGGAGGAAATCGGAGAACCCGGAGGAAACCCACGCGGACACGGGGAGAACATGGAAACTCCACCCAAATTGGGATTCGAACCGGGAATCCCTAGTGCGGAGAGGAGAACATGCTAAACCACTAAGCCACCGTGCCGCCTTTTTTTTATTAACATCTTTTAATTATTTGATAAAAAAAAATCTATTTTAAATATTCATTCATTCATTATCTTCCGCTTTATCCTCTATTAGGGTCGCGGTGGGGTTCCCCATGCCCATCCAGGGGAGAACGTCTCGGGTGCTGGGCAGATACACCCAGGACATGACGCCATGATCTTGTCAATCGATCTCGCTGGGCACACAACTCACATCACACATACACACTCTATATGGGGCAATTTGGAGAACTCAATTGACTTCATCCATGTTTTTGGACTGTGGGTGGAAACTGGAGAACCCGGAGGAAACCCACGCGGACATGAGAACATGGAAACTCCACCCATATTGGGATTCAAACCGGGAATTCCTAGTGCTGAGAGGAGAACATGCTAATCCACTAAGCCACCGTTCTGCCATTTGGTTAAAGAAGTTTCTCCTAAGGTTAGGAGAAGTCTGAGATGAAGATGAGACATGATCCTGCAGGACCTCTACTTTATACACATAAAAACGTCTCTTCAGCTTAATCCTCCACTAGGGTCAGGTGGGTTCCTCATGCCCATCCAGGGGAGAACGTCTCGGGCGCTGGGCAGATACACCCAGGACAGGACACCAATCCATCACTGGGCACACACTCACTCACACAGACACACTCTATATGGGGCAATTTGGAGAACTCAATTGACTTGATCCATGTTTTTGGACTGTGGAAGGAAACCGGAGAACCCGTAGGAAACCCACGCGGACACGAGAACATGGAAACTCCACCCAGATTGGGATTGGAACCGGGAATCAATTTTAAATTATTATTATTATTATTATTATTATTATTATTATTATTATTATTATTATTATATATTTATTATTCTATCTGCTCCCATTTTTGCAAAATGACATCACATCTCGAGCGTTGCAGCTTGGACGGGAAGACCGAGCCGGGTTCCCGTCGTTCTCCTCCTGGAGCGTCCCCCCGTGTGTGATCCCCCTGCTCGAGGGGACAAATCTGGAGACCCCCTGCTGCTAAAGCCCGCTAATGCCAGTCCCTGATTCTTCGCCAGATGCTCCTCTCTTGGCATGGGATCTGAGGAAGCATTTCGGCGTTCTGCCCGCGTGTGGAGAGGCGCTCGCCGCTCTTCATCCGCCCGTCTCCTGTATGGCCGCTCCTCCACCTCCTCCTCCTCCTCCTCCACCTCCTCCTCCTCCTCCTCCTCTTCCTGCTCCGCGCCGCTCTGACCTTTCCCACACCGAGGCCTCCAGCCTGCGCCGCCGCTCGGGGATTTTTTTTTTTTTTTTTTTCGGTGCAAAAATAAGACATCTGTTCCTCCGGATTAGCACGTTTTTCTCAGGGCTCACTCCGAGCGGGCAGCGGGGCGGGTATAAGCTACGCCAGCCTTGCCCGTCTTTCTCCTCCTCCTTTATACCTGTCAGTTTCAGGAGCCTTGCGGGCATCTCATTTAATTAGCGTCCTGACCAACGCATGCAGCCTCTAGGGTCGTTTTCTTTCCGTGTTACTTTCCTCGGAGGCGGCCTCCGTTCTCCTCTCAGCGTTAGGGATTCCCGGTTCGAATCCCAATCTGGGTGGAGTTTCCATGTTCTCCCCGTGTCCGCGTGGATTTCCTCTGGGTTCTCCGGTTTCCTCCCACAGTCCAAAAACATGGATCAAGTCAATTGAGTTCTCCAAAATTGCCCCATATAGAGTGTGTCTGTGTGAGTGAGTGTGTGCCCAGTGATAGATTGGTGCCCTGTCCTGGGTGTATCTGCCCAGCACCCGAGACGTTCTCCCCTGGATGTGCATAGGGAACCCCCCCACGACCCTAATAGAGGATAAAGCAGAAGATGATGGATGAATGTTTATAATAGTGGGGGTACCACGTTCGCCTCTCAGCACTAGGGATTCTCGGTTCGAATCCCCATCTGGGTGGAGTTTCCATGTTCTCCCCGTGTCTGCGTGGGTTTCCTCCGGGTTCTCCGGTTTCCTCCCACAGTCCAAAAACATGGATCAGTCAATTGAGTTCTCCAAATTTCCCCATATAGAGTGTATGTGTGAGTAAGTGTGTGCCCAGCGATACATTGGCGTCCTGTCCTGGGTCTATCTACCCAACGCCCGAAACGTTCTCCTCTGGATGGGCATGTGGAACCCCCCCCCCCCCCCCGACCCTAATAGAGGATAAAGTGGAAGATAATGGATGGATGGATGGACTTTCCTCGGCGTCATCTAAAGTGAGGTCAGCGCCGGGTGGCAGGCATTCCATGAGGTCATCAGGTGAACGACGTGGCCGCTCTGTGACTCGCAGCTTAGCCACAGTTCCTCTGTGTATGCATGTGAGATAATGCACCAGCGTCACCCCACACCGACGAGCGCAGTCGACCGGCTCCGCCTCTCCCCCCGGACCGGACCCCCCCCTACCCCCACCCCCGCCACCGGGGAGCTTTTCTCCAGTAATCAGCTCTAAATTACCTGAGCATGGCATCAGATTACACATCGATCTCAGCTGCTAAACAAAAGCCAAGTGCTGCCCGTAAAATACCCCCACCCCGCGTGTGCTAATGAGGGGGCTAGGAAGAGAAAGCAGCAGGAAATGCGCTCGCGGGCCGTCTCGGGAGACAGGCAGCCAGTAAATATGTTTTCGCCCGTCATTATAATAGGACGTCTTCAAAAAACATAACTGTGGGTTTGTTTGCTATGCAAATGGAGCTTAAGTGATGCTCGCTGACACGACGGCAGCACGGTGGTTTAGTGGTTAGCACGTTCTCCTCTCAGCACTAGGGATTCCCGGTTCGAATCCCCATCTGGGTGGAGTTTCCATGTTCTCCCCGTGTCCGCGTGGGTTTCCTCCGGGTTCTCCGGTTTCCTCCCACAGTCCAAAAACATGGATCAAGTCAATTGAGTTCTCCAAATTACCCCATATAGAGTGTGTTTGTGTGAGTGAGTGTGTGTCCAGCGATAGATTGGCGCCCTGTCCTGGGTGTATCTGTCCAGCGACAGAAACGTTCTCCCCTGGATGGGCATGGGGAACCCCCCCGCGACCCTAATAGAGGATAAAGCGGGAGATAAGGGATGGATGGAAAATGGTAAAGCAGAGGGTGGCACGGTGGCTTAGTTGTTAGCATGTTCTCCTCTCAGCACTAGGGATTCCCGGTTCGAATCCCCATCTGGGTGGAGTTTCCATGTTCTCCCCGTGTCCGCGTGGGTTTCCTCCGGGTTCTCCGGTTTCCTCCCACAGTCCAAAAACATGGCTCAAGTCAACTGAATTCTCCAAATTGCCCCATATAGAGTGTGTTTGTGTGAGTGAGTGTGTGCCCAGCGATGGATTGGCGCCCTGTTCTGGGTCTATCTGCCCAGCGCCCGAGACGTTCTCCCCTGGATGGGCATGGGGAACCCCACCGCGACCCTAATAGAGGATAAAGCGGGAGATAATGAATGAATGAATAAATGGTGACACGACGGTGAACTCATCGTGGTTGATTCGACGTTGCCATTTGGGTACAGAATCGTATCACTTTTGAGGTGTCCTCAGCTCTTCATCCATGTCTCCTGGATGGAACCTGGATCTCTATTGGACTGGCAACCCTCAATGGACTTATATCCATCCATCCATTATCTTACGCTTCATCTTCTAGGGTAGGACTAGGGTCGCGGGGGTGGGGGTGGGGGTGGGGGTGGGGGGTTCCCCCATGCCCATCCAGGGGAGAACGTTTCGGGCGCTGGGCAGATACAAGTTCAAGTTCAAGTAATTTATTTCTGTCGCGCTTTTTACAACAGTACATTGTCACAAAGCAGCTTTACAGAATGAAAAACCTTTAAACCCCCAAAGAGCAAGCTGAAGCGACAGTGGCAAGAAAAAACTCCATGTTATGTTGTTATTTAAGGAAGAAACCTTGTGAGGACCAAGACTCAGTGGGGGACTCATCCTCCTTGAGCGGACGGCAGCATCAACAGTGTAGGACACTAATGTACAGATATTTAACAAAGGGAAAAACTAACAACTGGAAAACTATATGTGAGTCCATACACCCAGGACAGGGCGCCAATCCATCACTGGGCACACACTCACTCACACAGACACACTCTATATGGGGCAATTTGGAGAATTCAATTGACTTGATCCATGTTTTTGGACTGTGGGAGGAAACCGGAGAACCCGGAGGAAACCCACGCGGACACGGGGAGAACATGGAAACTCCACCCAGATCGGTGTTTAAACCAAATAGTAGGTGCTTTATAAAGGGGCAATGAAAAGCAGCCAATCCATCCTTGATCCATGTTTTTGGACTGTGGAAGGAACCCAGAGAATCAGGAGGAAACCCACGCGGACACGGGGAGAACATGGAAACTCCACCCAGATTAGGATTCGAACCAGGAACCCCTAGCGCTGAGAGGAGAACATGCTAACCACTAAGCCACCGTGCCGCCCCATGTACCACATGTGATCTAAATGTATTCATTCCTTCATTATCTCCCGCTTTATCCTCTATTAGGGTCGCGGGGAGGGGGGGGTTCCCCATGCCCATCCAGGGGAGAACGTCTCAGGCGCTGGGCAGATACACCCAGGACAGGACACCAATCTATCACTGGGCACACACTCACTCACACAGACACACTCTATATGGGGCAATTTGGAGAATTCAATTGACTTGATCCATGTTTTTGGAATGTGGGAGGAAACCGGAGAACCCGGAGGAAACCCAAGCGGACATGGGGAGAACATGGAAACTCCACCCAGATTAGGATCCGAACCGGGAATCCCTAGTGCTGAGAGGAGAACGTGCTAACCACTAAGCCACCGTGCCGCTTCGTGACGATGTACTATTGTAAAAAGTGCTCTATAAATAAATAACCTTGAACTCATCGTGCGCTCGTAGTTAGATGCATAGCCACCGTTAAATCTGGATTATAAATACAGACAGGTATTTATTCCTTAGAACCCTTTTTTAAATCATTTTTTTTTTTTTTATGCTGAAGCAACAGGGTGATCCTGCTCTGTGCTAACTCTCACTGACTACTGTATTCAGTTAAGTTAAGGGTGTCCTCGCTAAAGGTCAGCCACCGTGTAATTAGCGCATGCGAGGGCGCGGGGCTGATGCTCTGTTAATCGGCGTGGCCTTTGGCAGCCGTGAAAGCAAACAAAAAACGGCAGCGCGGCTCCGATTCCTGCGAGGGGCGGCGCGACGTCGGTGCTAACGCGGGATTATGTACCATAGTAACACCATGCACCGCTCGGGCAGGATCGGCCGTTCCGTCTCTGTACACGCCGTTTAGTTCCACATGGATGATCGCTGCACAATTCCCGAATGCGGAATTGCAGACGGGCTTGTGTTGCCGGGTTTGATCCGAGGAATGCTTTAAAATGGCTTTACAAAAAGGAATATAATAAGTGAGCTATTTTTATGAGAGTTTCCATGTTTTCCCTGTGTCCGCGTGGGTTTCCTCCGGGTTCTCCGGTTTCCTCCCACAGTCCAAAACATAGATCAAGTCAATTGAGTTCTCCAGATTGCCCCATATAGAGTGTGTCTGTGTGAGTGAGTGTGTGTCCAGCGATGGATTGGTGTCCTGTCCTGGGTGTATCTGCCCAGCGCCCGAAATGTTCTCCCCTGGATGGGCATAAGGGAACCCCCCCTGGGACCCTAATAGAGGATAAAGCGGAAGATAATGGATGAATGAATAAATTTTGATCACATGTGGTACATGGGGTGGCACGGTGGCTTAGTGGTTGGCATGTTCTCCTCTCAGCACTTGGGATTCCCGGTTCGAATCCCCATCTGGGTGGAGTTTCCATGTTCTCCCCGTGTCCGCGTGGGTTTCCTCCGGGTTCTCCGGTTTCCTCCCACAGTCCAAAAACATGGATCAAGTCAATTGTGTTCTCCAAATTGCCCCATATAGAGTGTGTCTGTGTGAGTGAGTGTGTGCCCAGCGATAGATTGGCATCCTGTCCTGGGTCTATCTGCCCAACGCCCGAAACATTCTCCCCTGGATGGGCATGGGGAACCCCCCTGTGACCCTAATAGAGGATAAAGCTGAAGATAATGGATGAATGGATATACGTTGGTGTCCCACATTGTCCCACACATAGTCTTTGTCCCACATCTGGTGAATTGGAATCTGGTCACCCTAGCAGGAGGCGAAAGGAAGAGAAGAGGGACGGTGAAATGATAAAAATCCCCTAACAATAGAGGGAGCAGTATTTCAGTGGTCAGGGTGTTGGGTTATCAATCTGAAGGTTGGGGGTTCAAATCCCAGGTCCACTGAAGTTACCAATGTGGGTCCTTGAGCAAGACCCTTAACCCTCATTGCTCCAGAGATGTTGTGATTAACCCTGTGCTCACCTTGTAAGTCGCTTTGGATAATAGCGTCCAATAAATGACCAAATGTAATGTAATGTAAATGTAAATAAAGCAAAAGAATGGGTGGTTTAGTGGTTAGCATGTTCTCCTCTCAGCGCTAGGGATTCCCGATTCGAATCCCCATCTGGGTGGAGTTTCCATGTTCTCCCCGTGTCCTCGTGGGCTTCCTCCGGGTTCTCCGGTTTCCTCCCACAGTCCAAAACATAGATCAAGTCAATTGAGTTCTCCAGATTGCCCCATATAGAGTGTGTCTGTGTGAGTGAGTGTGTGTCCAGCGATGGATTGGCGCCCTGTCCTGGATGTATCTGCCCAGCGCCCGAAATGTTCTCCCCTGGATGGGCATGGGGAACCCCCCCGTGACCCTAATAGAGGATAAAGTGGAAGATAATGGATAAAAATAAATGACCAAATGTCATCGGGGGCAGATGCTGTGGTGGTTTGGCCGCATCCAAAAGAAGTTCCGACGTGAGCCTGACACGGGGGTAATTAAACTCGTAATGGAAATGAAACTTGGCTTGTCGTGGCCGAAGGTGCCAGTGGAAAAGCTGGCAGAGTTTGGAAACGCGTAACAGAGACGTGACGGTGGACGAGTTTAGATCAGGGGAGAATAAGAGACGCAAGCCGTGAATGAAGACGTTCCGTGAATGAAGGACGGTGCTGTCAGCAGAGAGATTAGAACGATAAAGATACAGACAGAATGGACAGTGGAAAGAGTCTGTGTGTGTGTGTGTGTGTGTGTGTGTGTGTGTGTGTGTGTGTGTGTTTATTCATGACTTCCCTTCGGTTCTTGGCGGAGGTTCAAGCGGCGTGAACAACAGCGGCAGTCGTGACCTTTCCACTCAAAGCCAAGTGAACTTGCACCGTGTCGGAGCACAAAAGCTCTATTCAGCAGGAAGGATGATCATTATAGAGCCCCGAGAGCGCACACACACACACACACACACTCACACACACTCACACACACTCACACACACACACTCACACACACTCTCACACTGACAGATGTGAGCTCCTCTACGCTGGAGACGCAGCAAGCCTTTAAATCAATACCCCTGAGGCTCACGTTTATGCAAACCCTAATTCATCCAGTTTCCCACCTACCTCATTTAAATGTTCCTCGCTTTCCTTACTCTCTTCGGTTCCATGTTCTCCACTCACTCATTTATTCACTCACTCACTCACAGTCACTCACTCACTCACTCACTTATTCATTCACTCACTCACTCACTCATTCATTCACTCATTCATTATTCACCCATTTATTCACACACTCATTCATTCACCCATTCATTCACACACTCATTCACACACACTCGATCACTCATTCATTCACACACTCATTCAGTCACTCACTCACTCACTTACTCAGTCACACAGTCTCTTACTCACTCACTCACACAATCACTCACTCACTTACAGTCACCTACTCACTCACTCACTCATTTACTCACACACTCACTCAGTCACTCACTCACACACACACACACTCACTCACAGTCACTCACTCACACACTCACTCACACACTCACTCACTCACTCACACACTCACTCACTCATTTACTCACACACTCACTCAGTCACTCACTCACACACACACTCACTCACAGTCACTCACTCACACACTCACTCACACACTCACTCACTCACTCACACACTCACTCACTCATTTACTCACACAGTCACTTACTCACTCACTCACTCACTCACTCACTCACTCACAGTCACTCACTCACTCACTCACTCACTCACACACTCACTCACTCACTCACTCACACACTCACTCACTCACTCACTCACACACTCACTCACTCATTTACTCACACAGTCACTTACTTACACTCATTCACTCACTCACTCACTCACTCACTCACAGTCACTCACTCACTCACTCACTCACTCACTCACACACTCACTCACTCACTCACTCACACACTCACTCACTCACTCACTCACACTCACTCACTCATTTACTCACACAGTCACTTACTTACACTCATTCACTCACTCATTCACACACTCACTCACACACTCACTCATTTACTCACACACTCACTCACTCACTCACTCACTTACTCACTCACTCATTTACTCACACACTCACTCACTCACTCACTCACTTACTCACTCACTCATTTACTCACACACTCACTCACTCACTCACTTACTCACTCACTCATTTACTCACACAGTCACTTACTCACACTCATTCACTCACTCATTCACTCACTTACTCACACAGTCACTCACTCACTTACTCACACACACACATATTCACTCACTCACTCACTTACTCACTCTCACACACACATTCACTCACTCTCACACTCCCTCACTCACTCAGTATTGAATTCTCCAAATTGCCCCATATAGAGTGTGTCTGTGTGAGTGAGTGTGTGCCCAGCGATAGATTGGCGTCCTGTCCTGGGTGTATCTGCCCAGCGCCCGAAACCTTCTCCCCTGGATGGGCATGGGGGACCCCCCCCCCCCCGCGACCCTAATTGAGGATAAAGCAGAAGATAATGAATGAATGGAAGCCTTTAGCTGAATGTGCTCCAGTGTCTTATCAGTGTATTGTACAGTAGGTGGAAGGCATCGTCCATAATCGTCCATATATATATATTACTTTTTGATTGTATATTTCTATTTAAATTCTAAGTCACTAATACTTTTTAAAACTTTTTTTTATTATTACTTATTATTATTATTATTATTATTATTATTATTATTATTATTATTATATTATTACTGTTTCTATCCTTTATTCTGTATTTGTTTACTGTAAGAGTGATAATGAGGAACCTGTAACTGCTGCAGTTTTAAAGTGTAAATTAAATGTTCTGATTCTGATTCACCTTCACCACATTTTCTATTACCCTGTCCTCTCGACCCCAATTATTTCGACCCCATCACCTTCAGCTCAAGCTCTTCAACGTATCCTCCCTTTAATTCACGAACATACATCCAATTTTACTCCTGTTCACCTTCATTCCCCTTTTATCTAAAGCTTGTTGCCGTTTGCAAAGATTTTATTAATAACAACTACATGTTGTACCCACTGCCAGTGTTAACCAGTTGAGCTTGAATCCATGTTTATTGGCCTTTGGGAGGAAACCGGAGAACCCGGAGGAAACCCACGCGGACATGGGGAGAACATGGAAACTCCACTGTTAACCACTAAGCCACTGTGCCGCCCTTATTATTATTATTATTATTATTATTATTATTATTAATATCATTATTATTATTATTGGTTGTAGTAGGACTTTTATCCATTATTTTTACTTGTATACTATAAATGGGGCATCTGTAACTACTGCAATTTCTCTTTGGGGATTAATAACATATGGTTTGGAGACAGCATCTCTACCTACATTGGCTACCTGTCTCACATCGAATCACTTATAAGATACTACTGCTTACGTACAAAGCCCTACACAACACTACACCGGCCTACATCTCAGACGTGTTCTCTCACTATCATCCTCTCCGATCTCTGCGCTCAGCGAGCTCCGGCTTACTCACAGTACCAAAAACCAGTCATCAGACTCTGAGCGTTCTCAGCTGCTGCACCGCGTCTGTGGAACCAGCTCCCTAATAACATCCGAGTGGCAGACAGCCTGAATTCTTTTAAATCTCTACTTAAAACCCATCTTTTTAGGGACGCTTAGAGCGCTTGACTTACGTTTATCAGGAATCCTCATCCTATTGTACATCACCATGTTCTTTTTTTTTTTTTTTTTATCTTTTTGTTGGCATTTACAATCTCTTTTACATATCTTTTATGTTTTTGTTCTATTTTTTACTTTTCTTACATTCTACTCCATGCTATTGTTATTTTTACTTGCTGTTTATTTGTACTTTTCTTGTGTTTGTATATATGTCTTTGCTGTTAAGCGCTTTGAGTTTTTAGGAAAGGCGCTATACAAATAAACATATTATTATTATTATTATTATTATTATTATTATTATTATTATCTCTGACCAAGAGACCGAAAGAGGAGCTGGTGGCAGCAGGGAGACGCTGTGATTGCTAAACTTGTCCATCCTCGTTACTTCCAATAACGAGTTTATTACCGCCAGAGCACCGGGAGTATGTCTTGCAGACAGTTAGTGAGGTTAGTTAAAGGTGGTTTGGGTATGTGCATGGGAGGGATGAAGGTTAGCTGAAGGTTGCTGAGGATGGAACCACCAGGCTGGAGGCCCCCCATGCTGGAGGGGGGAAGGCCAAAGATATAAAACCTCTGCATGCAGTGAGGGAGGACATTCGGGTAATTGGGGTGCTGGAGAAGGATATTCAGGACAAGGAGAACTGAAAAAGATTAATATGGTCCCCGGGCGGCACGGTGGCTTAGTGGTTAGCACGTTCTCCTCTCAGCGCTAGGGATTCCCGGTTCGAATCCCCATCTGGGTGGAGTTTCCATGTTCTCCCCGTGTCTGCGTGGGTTTTCTCCAGGTTCTCCGGTTTCCTCCCACAGTCCAAAAACATGGATCAAGTCAATTGAATTCTCCAAATTGCCCTATATAGAGTGTGTTTGTGTGAGTCAGTGTGTGCCCAGAGATAGATTGGCGCCCTGTCCTGGGTGTATCTGCCCAGCGCCCGAAACGTTCTCCCCTGGATGGGCATGGGGAACCCCACCGCGACCCTAATAGAGGATAAAGCGGGAGATAATGAATGAATGAATATGGTGCCCCTAACAGGAACAGCCGAGTCATGGTCCAGAGCTTTGGCATGAAGTTAGTATTTGTCAGCCAGGTCTACATTACATTTTATATTAGACCTTCTGTAATTAAGTATTTAAATATTTTATTTGACTGGTTGGCATGTTCTCCTCTCAGCACTAGGGACTCCCAGTTCGAATCCCAATCTGGGTGGAGTTTCCATGTTCTCCCCGTGTCCGCATGGGTTTCCTCCGGGTTCTCCAGTTTCTTCCCATAGTCCAAAAACATGGATCAAGTTAATTGAATTCTCCAAATTGCCCCATATAGAGTGTGTCTGTGTGAGTGAGTGTGTGCCCAGCCTATCTGCTCAGTGCCCGAAACGTTCTCCCCTGGATGGCCTTGTGGAACCCCCCCGCGACCCTAATAGAGGATTAAATAATGGATGGATGGATAGTTCCGGTCCTTAAATCTGGTTGGCTGAGCTGTTTGTTCAGTCAATACATCATTGATAATACTGGTTTATCCTCTATTAGGTTCGCGGAGGGGGCACCAGCTACACCCAGGACAGGGCACCAATCCATCGCTGGGCACACACTCACTCACACACACACACACTCTATATGGGGTAATTTGGAGAACTCAATTGACTTGATCCATGTCTTTGGACTGTGGGAGGAAACCGGAGAACCCGGAGGAAACCCAAGTGGACACGGGGAGAACATGGAAACTCCACCCAGATTGGGATTCGAACCGGAAATCCCTAGAGCTGAGAGGAGAACATGCTAATCACTAAGCCACCGTGCCTCCCGGCCTTGATGTCACTAACTGAAAATCTGATTGTTGATTGACACAAATGATGCTGAAATAAAAGAAAATACACCTCTGGAAGTGGACAGACCATTTGGACATTCATTCATTCATTCATTCATTCATCCATTATCTTCCGCTATATCCTTTATTAGGGTCGCGGGGGGGGGGGTTCCCCATGCCCATCCAGGGGAGAACGTTTCGGTTGCTGGGCAGATACTCCCAGGACAGGACGCCAACTTATCACTGGACACACACTCACTCACACAGACACACTCTATATGGGGCAATTTGGAGAATTCAATTAACTTGATCCATGTTTTTGGACTATGGGAAGAAACTGGAGAACCCGGAGGAAACCCATGCGGACACGGGGAGAACATGGAAACTCCACCCAGATTGGGATTCGAACTGGGAGTCCCTAGTGCTGAGAGGAGAACATGCCAACCAGTCAAATAAAATATTTAAATAATTAATTACAGAAGGTCTAATATAAAATGTAATGTAGACCTGGCTGACAAATACTAACTTCATGCCAAAGCTCTGGACCATGACTCGGCTGTTCCTGTTAGGGGCACCATATTCATTCATTCATTATCTCCCGCTTTATCCTCTATTAGGGTCGCGGTGGGGTTCCCCATGCCCATCCAGGGGAGAACGTTTCGGGCGCTGGGCAGATACACCCAGGACAGGGCGCCAATCTGTCACTGGACACACTCACTCACACAGACACACTCTATATGGGGCAATTTGGAGCAGCCAATTGACCTTGATCCATGTGTTTGGACTGTGGGAGGAAACCCACGCAGACACGGGGAGAACATGGAAACTCCACCCAGATGGGGATTCGAACCGGGAATCCCTAGTGTTTAGAGGAGAACATGCTAACCACTAAACCACCGTGCCGCCCACCATTTGGACTTATTTAATTGATTTAAATATTCATGGACAAAATATAATTAAAATATCTCGGATCTCGGTTTAAATGCCGATTTTCTCCCGGTGTCTGTGTGGGCTTACTCTGGGTTCTCTGGTTTTCTCTCACAGTCCATAAACACTGATTCAAAACACACCCCCCTGACCCTATTAGGGAATAAGATAAGATGAGATCTCTGAAAGATCCACCAGCACGCTTTCAGGTTAATTAATCATTTGAAATAGTCTTTAGCTGTGAACGTGATGGGACTTTTTATATTTATATTTATATTTTTTGATGGACTGATGATCTGCTTTGGGTATTCCCCTGCCTTTTGATCTCCGACGCCCGGGACGGTCTCCAACATCCAACACCAAGTCTAATTAGGATCCCTGCCTTAGAAAATAAATGAGTAAATGTAATTAAATGTTGGATCTGCAGAATTAAACTGAGACTGGACTTCACAGAGCGAGGTCGTTGCTAAATAATACAGTGAATCAGAGACTGAACAGCCAGCCAATTAAAATGAGGAGAGCTTTGCCAAGCCACCTTTGAGAAGTGAGAGAGGTCTTTTAGTTTTGTTTGATCAATATGTTGGCATGCCGGGGTGAAACGTTTCTTTATTTGCACTGATGTGACAAAAAAAATCCATTATCTTCTGCTTTATCCTCTATTAGGGTCGCGGGGAGGGGTTCCGCATGCCCATCCAGGGGAGAACGTTTTGGGCGCTGGGCAGATACACCCAGGACAGGACACCAATCTATCACTGGACACACACTCACTCACACAGACACACTCTATATGGGGCAATTAGGAGAACTCAATTGACTTGATCCATGTATTTGGACTGTGGGAGGAAACCGGGGGATCCCTAGCGCTGAGAGAAGAACATGCTAACAACTAAGGCACCGTGCCTCCCTTTTTCATTATTCATCCATTATCTTCCGCTTTATCCTCTATTAGGGTCGCGGGGGGGTTCCCCTAGACCATCCAGGGGAGAACGTTTCGGGCGCTGGGCAGATACACCCAGGACAGGACACCAATCTGTCACTGGACACACTCACTCACACAGACACACTCTATATGGGGCAATTTGGAGCAGCCAATTGACCTTGATCCATGTGTTTGGACTGTGGGAGGAAACCCACGCGGACAGCGGGAGAACATGGAAACTCCACCCAGATGGGGATTCGAACCGGGAATCCCTAGCGCTGAGAGGAGAACATGCCAAAAAATGACCAAAAAATCCAACTCTCTACTTTTACTCAATTGACTTGATCCATGTTTTTACATTTACATTACATTTACATTTAGTCATTTAGCAGACGCTTTTATCCAAAGCGACTTACAAATGAGAACACCACAAGTCAGAAGCCATGGAGAAAACCAACTATACTGTAAGTTCATCAACCTGATTGTTATTCGAAGCTGCGCCCCCCCCCCCCTTTTTTTTTTTTTTTTTTTTTTTTTTTTTTTAATAACAGGTATTTGGTAAATAGATGCGTCTTAAGTAGTTTCTTAAAACTGTTTAAAGATTCTGCCTTACGGACAGAGTTGGGAAGATCGTTCCACCATTTTGCAGTGGTGAAACGCCACAGAATGAGAATTAGCTCCAGATTGGTTATTCGGTGAGGTGGAATCGCCAGGCGACAATCAATCACTGGAGCGAAGTGGAACGAGGTCGGAGTGATTTTGAAAAGATATCCCGAGTGAAGGTAAGAGGGGGAAGATCCAGAAATGGTTCTGTATGCCAGAGTCAGCGACTTGTATTGAATGCGAGCAGCTACAGGAAGCCAATGGAGGGAAGTGAGTAATGGAGTGTTTTTGGACTGTGGGAGGAAATCGGAGAACCCGGAGGAAACCCACGCGGACACGGGGAGAACAAAGAAACTCCTAGTGCTAAGAGGAGAACATGCTAACCACTAAGCCACCGTGCCGCCCTGATTCAGAAAAATCTTACAGGAAAAATAATGTTTCTTTTTTTAACTGGCGGTATGGTGGCTTAGTGGTTGGCATGTTCTCCTCTCAGCACTAGGGATTCCCGGTTTGAATCCCCATCTGGGTGGAGTTTCCATGTTCTCCCCGTGTCCGCGTGGGTTTCCTCCGGGTTCTCCGGTTTCCTCCCACAGTCCAAAAACATGGCTCAAGTCAATTGAATTCTCCAAAATTGACCCATATAGAGTGTGTCTGTGTGAGTGAGTGTGTGCCCAGCGATAGATTGGCGCCCTGTCCTGGGTGTATCTGCCCAGCGCCCGAAACGTTCTCCCCTGGATGGGCATGGGGAACCCCCCCGCGACCCTAATAGAGGATAAAGTGGAAGATAATGGATGAATAATGAAAAAGGGCGGCACGGTGCCTTAGTTGTTAGCATGTTCTCCTATCAGCACTAGGGATCGCCCGGTTTCCTCCCACAGTCCAAAAACATGGATCAAGTCAATTGAATTCTCAAAATTGCCCCATATAGAATGTGTCTGTGTGAGTGAGTGTGTGCCCAGTCATAGATTGGCGCCCTGTCCTGGGTGTATCTGCCCAGCGCTCGAAACGTTCTCCCCTGGATGGGCATGGGGAACCCCACCCGCGACCCTAATAGAGGATAAAGCGGGAGATAATGAATGAATGAATTCATATAACTTGCGTTGCGTTGGACTGCATACATACTGTACATACAAGTCAATGGATTTGGAGATGCGAGTGCATAATGAGGTCTGCACAGCTTTGAATTTCACACTTCTTTTACATTTACATTTCCATTTAGTCATTTAGCAGACGCTTTTATCCAAAGCGACTTACAAATGAGAACACCACAAGTCAGAAGCCATGGAGAAAACCAACTATACTGTAAATTCATCAAACCTGATTGTTATTCGAAGCTGCGCCCCCCCCCCTTTTTTTTTAATTTTTTTTTATAACAGGTATTTGTTAAATAGATGCGTCTTCAGTAGTTTCTTAAAACTGTTTAGAGATTCTGCCTTACGGACAGAGTTGGGAAGATCGTTCCACCATTTTGCAGTGGTGAACGCCACAGAGTGAGAATTAGCTCCTCGGTGAGGTGGAACCACCAGACGACAATCATCACTGGAGCGAAGTGAACGAGTCGGAGTGTATTTTGAAAAGATAGAGTGAAGGTAAGAGGGGGAAGATCCAGACTCTGTCCTTTTACTCTGTCTCTCTTTCTGTTTTAGGTTTTAAGCAAAGACCCAAATCACTAAAGGTGTTTGTGAACCCAATGAGCCACAAAAAGGATGCATATCAAACCTACCGGGATCAGGTGGCTCCTCTGTTTAAACTTGCTGATGTACAGACCGATGTTACAGGTAACTCACACACCAGCACACCAGCTCTCAGGAGACTTACTTATGATTCTCACTGATTTCTCATTTAAAGATCAACTTGGCCACAGATCCATCTATCCATCCATTATCTTCCGCTTTATCCTCTATTAGGGTTGCGGGGGGGTTCCCATGCCCATCCAGGGGAGAACGTCTCGGGCGCTGGGCAGATACACCCAGGACAGGGCGCCAATCCATCACTGGACACACACTCACTTACACAGACACACTCTATATGGGACAATTTGGAGAATTCAATTGACTTGATCCATGTTTTTGGACTGTGGGAGGAAACCGGAGAACCCGGAGGAAACCCACGCGGACACGGGGAGAACATGGAAACTCCACCCAGATTGGGATTCGAGTGTCGCTCTTTGGTTAAAGGTGTTTCTCCTAAAATTAGGAGACGTCTGAGATAAAGATGAGACAGTATCCTGCAGAACCTCTGCTTTATACACAAAACATCTCTCTTTAGCTTTATCCTCTATTAGGGTCGGGGGGGGGGTTCCCATGCCCATCCACGGGAGAACATTTCGGGCGCTGGGCAGATACACCCAGGACAGGACGCCAATCCATCACTGGACACACACAAACACACTCTATATGGGGCAATTTGGAGAACTCAATTGACTTGATCCATGTTTTTGGACTGTGGGAGGAAACCGGAGAACCCGGAGGAAACCCATGTGGACACGGGGAGAACATGGAAACTCCACCCAGATTGGGATTCGAGTGTCGCTTTTTGGTTAAAGGTGTTTCTCCTAAAATTAGGAGACGTCTGAGATAAAGATGAGACAGTATCCTGCAGAACCTCTGCTTTATACACAAAACATCTCTCTTTAGCTTTATCCTCTATTAGGGTCGGGGGGGGGGGGGGGTTCCCCATGCCCATCCAGGGGAGAAGGTTTCGGGCGCTGGGCAGATACAACCAGGACAGGACGCCAATCCATCGCTGGGCACACACTCACTCACACAGACACACTCTATATGGGGCAATTGGAGAATTCAATTGACTTGATCCATGTTTTTGGACTGTGGGAGGAAACCGGAGAACCCGGAGGAAACCCACGCGGACACGGGGAGAACATGGAAACTCCACCCAGATGGGGATTCGAACTGGGTGTCCCCAGCTCTGAGAGGAGAACATGCTAACAACTAAACCACCTTGTGACCTATTGGTTACAGATGTTTCTCCTAAAATTAGGAGAAGTCTGAGAACCTCTGCTTTATACATCAAAACATCTCTCTTTCGCTTAATCCTCCAGTAAGTGCGGTGGGGGGGTTCCCATGCCCATCCAGGGGAGAACATTTCGGGGCAGATACACCCAGGACAGGGCACCAATCTATCACTGGAAACGTACTCATTTAAACACAAACACATACTATATGGGGCAAATTAGAGCAGCCAATTTACCTTGAATCCATGTTTTTGGACTGGGGGAGGAAACTGGAGAACCCAGAAAAACATGGACACAAGGAAACATGGAGAACATGGAAACTCCACCCAGATTGGGATTCAAACCTGGACCGCCAGCGCTGAGAGGAGAACATGCCAACCACTAAGCCACCGTGCCACCCCCTTATTAAATCATATAAATAAGTATAATAAACCGTGTGATAATGGAATGTTTGCGCATACAATAAAATGTCTATATATGTGCAGAGAAGCATGAAGAACGTGGTTGGACACAGCCTGAGGGTAGACATTAGTGTCACCAGCATGGCATGGCCCAGTACTGCCCCCAGGGCAACAAAATTACCTAAAGAGGATGATGTCACCGCGGGAGCCTTAAGCCCTTATGTCATCTGGTCTATAGGTGTCAACATTGATTTATTATTATTGTTATTAATGACGTGGCGATATGTTCATATTTTAAACGTGTATGATTTTCACAGGAACATTTTTATGGAGAACAGAAATATTTAAAGAGATTTAATGTTGAAATTTATTTTTCTAAAATCGCCAAAAGAAGGGCGGCATGGTGGCTTAGTCGTTAGTACGTTCTCCTCTCAGCGCTAGGGATTCCTGGTTTGAATCCCCGGTTTGAATCCCCATCTGGCTAATAGGGTCAGGGGGATGTGTTTTGAATCAGTGTTTATGGACTGTGAGAGAAAACCAGAGAACCCAGAGTAAACCCACACAGACATCGGGAGAAAATCGGCATTTAAACCGAGATCCCAGATATTTTAATGATATTTTGTCCATGAATATTTAAATCAATTAAATAAGTCCAAATGGTGGGTGGCATGGTGGCTTAGTGGTTTAGCATGTGCTCCTCTCAGCGCTAGGGAGTCCCGGTTCGAATCCCCATCTGGGTGGAGTTTCCACGTTCTCCCCGTGTCCGCATGGGTTTCCTCCGGGTTCTCCGGTTTCCTCCCACAGTCCAAAAACATGGATCAAGTCAATTGAGTCCTCCAAATTGCCCCATATAGAGTGTGTGTGTGAGTGAGTGTGTGCCCAGCGATAGATTGGCACCCTGTCCTGGTTGTATCTGCCCAGCGCCCGAAACGTTCTCCCCTGGATGGGCATGTGGAACCCCCCCCCCCCCCCCCCCCCCCGCAACTCTAATAGAGGATAAAGCGGAAGATAATGAATGAATAAATATGTTATTGAACTAGGGTGGCACGGTGGCTTAGTGGTTAGCATGTTCTCCTCTCAGCACTAGGGATTCCCGGCTCGAATCCCCATCTGGGTGGAGTTTCCATGTTCTCCCCGTGTCCGCGTGGGTTTCCTCCGGGTTCTCCGGTTTCCTCCCACAGTCCAAAAACATGGATCAAGTCAATTGAGTCCTCCAAATTGCCCCATATAGAGTGTGTGTGTGAGTGAGTGTGTGCCCAGCGATAGATTGGCGTCCTGTCCTGGGTGTATCTGCCCAGCACCCGAAACGTTCTCCCCTGGATGGGCATGTGGAACCCCCCCGCGACCCTAATAGAGGATAAAGCGGAAGACAATGAATGAATGAATGAATGTGTTCTTGAACTAGGGTGGCACGGTGGCTTAGTGGTTAGCATGTTCTCCTCTCAGTGTTAGGGATTCCCGGTTCAAATCCCAATCTGGGTGGAGTTTCCATGTCCGGTCCTTGTGGGTTTCCTCCGGGTTCTCTGGTTTCCTCCCACTGTCCAAAAACCAAGGTCAATTCAAAAAATCAAGGTCAATTAAGTTCTCCAAATTTGATGGAGGATAAAGCGGAAGATAATGGATGGACGGATGTTCCTCCACTTATCATATAGATGGACTTTGTAGTTCTACAATTACAGACTGAAGTCCATCTGTGTTCTTGTTGTTGTTAGTCCCCTGTTGGTTCTCTAGTGGCCCCTAGTGTGTGTGTGTGTCCGTGTGAGTAAGGGTGCTTAGCAATGGATTGACACCCTGTTCTGGGTGTTTCTGCCCATCTCCTCAGACGTTCTCCCCTGGATGGGCATGAGGAACCCCCCGCGACCCAAAAAAAAAATAAAGTGGAAGATAATGAATAAATGAATGAATGAACTGAACTTTTATGCACAATACTGCCATTAATGCACTTTGTATATCTACACAATTCTACTATTTGATGCTAACGGCATTTCGTTGTTTGTATAATAAAGATGAATCAATCGATCATTCATTCATTCATTATCTCCCGCTTCATCCTCTATTAGGGTCGCGGTGGGGTTCCCCATGACCATCCAGGGGAGAACATCTCGGGCGCTGGGCAGATACACCCAGGACAGGACGCCAATCCATCGCTGGACTCACACTCACTCACACAGACACACTCTATATGGGGCAATTTGGAGAATTCAATTGACTTGATCCATGTATTTGTACTGTGGGAGGAAACCGGAGAACCCGGAGGAAACCCACGCGGACACGGGGAGAACACGGAAACTCCACCCAGATGGGGATTCGAACCGGGAATCCCTAGCGCTGAGAGGAGAACGTGCTAACCACTAAGCCACCGTGCCACCCATAATGGAAGTTCCATCTGTCCATTATCTTCCGCTTTATCCTCTATTAGCGTCGCAGTGGGGTTCCCCATGCCCATCCAGGGGAGAACGTTTCGGGCGCTGGGCAGATACACCCAGGACAGGACACCAATCTATCACTGGACACACTCACTCACACAGACACACTCTATATGGGGCAATTTGGAGAACTCAATTGACTTGATCCATGTTTTTGGACTGTGGGAGGAAACCGGAGAACCTAGAGGAAACCCACGCGGACACGGGGAGAACATGGAAACTCCACCCAGATGGTGATTCGAACCGAGAATCCTTAGCGCTGAGAGGCGAACGTGCTAACCACTAAGCCACCGTGCCGCCCATCAATCGATCAATCTAATTTAATTACTGAAATCAGGACCCAAGTCTTTATAATAGTTCAGTCTAACAAACTGATGACGGCCGGATCACACCCTCGCCGTGCCTCTCTCATCGTCTTTCATTGCAGTACCCTGGATTTGTCCTTAAGAACAGTCTGGGGTCTGATCTCTGTGGCAGTGTGACTACAAAAGTCATTTAAGCAGTAATTAAGAGCGCTGATGGCTCTGTTGTGGGCCGGAGGCCGGTGGCTGAAGCCGAAGCTCGCGCCATTAAAAGCCATTTTAGCGTAATCAAAATTAAGGATGTCATTCAGTGGGGATCTCTTAACTGTCGAAAGATACGAGCAGCAAGCTTTTAAAGACGGCAGCTGTTTGAAATCGAGGTTTTATTGCTTTTAGGCTTCATATAAAGTTTCCAGTTGTAGTATGAATTTTACGCGACGTTCTCCTCTCAGCGCTAGGGATTCCCGGTTCGAATCCCCATCTGGGTGGAGGTTCCATGTTCTCCCCGTGTCCGCGTGGGTTTCCTCTAGGTTCTCCGGTTTCCTCCCACAGTCCAAAAACATGGATCAAGTCAATTGAATTCTCCAAATTGCCCCATATAGAGTGTGTCTGTGTGAGTGAGTGTGTGCCCAACGATGGATTGGCGCCCTGTCCTGGGTGTATCTGCCCAGCGCCCGAGACGTTCTCCCCTGGATGGGCATGGGGAACCCCCCTGTGAACCTAATAGAGGATAAAGCGGGAGATAATGAATGAATGAATGAATGAATAACAATAACTTTTGCGGGCAGCACGGTGGTTTAGTGGTTAGCATGTTCGTCTCTCAGCACTAGGGATTCCCGGTTCGAATCCCAATCTGGGTGGAGTTTCCATGTTCTCCCCGTGTCTGCGTGGGTTTCCTCCGGGTTCTCCGGTTTCCTCCCACAGTCCAAAAACATGGATCAAGTCAATTGAGTTCTCCAAATTGCCCCATATAGAGTGTGTCTGTGTGAGTGAGTGTGTGCCCAACGATGGATTGGCGTCCTGTCCTGGGTGTATCTGCCCAGCGCCCGAGACGTTCTCCCCTGGATGGGCATGGGGAACCCCCCTGTGAACCTAATAGAGGATAAAGCGGGAGATAATGAATGAATGAATGAATGAATAACAATAACTTTTGCGGGCGGCATGGTGGCTTAGTGGCTGGCACGTTCGCCTCTCAGCACTAGGGATTCCCGGTTCGAATCCCCATCTGGGTGGAGTTTCCATGTTCTCCCCGTGTCCGCGTGGGTTTCCTCCGGGTTCTCCGGTTTCCTCCCACAGTCCAAAAACATGGATCAAGTCAATTGAATTCTCAAAGTTGCCCCATATAGAGTGTGTCTGTGTGAGTGAGTGTGTGCCCAACGATGGATTGGCGCCCTGTCCTGGGTGTATCTGCCCAGCGCCCGAAATGTTCTCCCCTGGATGGGCATGAGGAACCCCCCTGTGACCCTAATAGAGGATAAAGCGGAAGATAATGAATGAATGAGTATGAATTTTGGTTAAGCCTAAGATCCTGCATGTTTGTCCTACATGAAGTTGTGGGTGGCACGGTGGCTTAGTGGTTAGCATGTTCTCCTCTCAGCGCTAGGGATTCCCGGTTCGAATCCCAATCTGGGTGGAGTTTCCATGTTCTCCCCGTGTCTGCGTGGGTTTCCTCCGGGTTCCTCCCACAGTCGAAAAACACATGGATCAAGTCAATTGAATTCTCCAAATTGCCCCATATAGAGTGTGTTTGTGTGAGTGAGTGTGTGTCCAGTGATAAATTGGCGCCCTGTCCTGGGTCTATCTGCCCTTCATGTAGGACAAACACGCAGAATCAAATTTATACTACAACTCCAAACTTTATATGTTTGTCTGACATGAAGTTTCGAATTTCGGGGGGGGGGGGATTCCCCATGCCCATCCAGGGGAGAACGTTTCGGGCGCTGGGCAGATACACCCAGGACAGGACACCAATCTATCGCTGGGCACACACTCACTCACACACTCACACTCTATATGGGGCAATTTAGAGAACTCAATTGACTTGATCCATGTTTTTGGACTATGGGAGGAAACCGGAGAACCCGGAGGAAACCCACGTGGACATGGGGAGAACATTGAAACTCCACCCAGATGGGGATTCGAACCGGGAATCCCTAGTGCTGAGAGGAGAACATGCTAAACACTACAGGCTGATTTACAGTGATACAGGCTTGTTTACTGTAATAATACTATTTATACCCTCTCTTTGACCCATCACTCCCCCTAAGGGTCAAATGGAAAAGTTGCACTCTTAAGGTCTTTACCTCCTGATTTTGCTACTGACCATCACTATTCTAAAAAGTAATGCATAACGCAGTTTGAAATGATGTTTGTGTTATGTTTATTTCACACACTCCTTTATGGGATTATATCTGCTGTATGTTAATGTTGTATGTTGGGTGTAGTTTGGGTGGTGGATTGTTTCTTGTCAGTTCTGCAGTGACACTGATGTGGTGAGGGGGTTTTAGTGCAGCAGTGCTGCTGGAGTTTCATTTAAACACTTCAGTGACACTGCTGGGATAGGACTAATGCACCCACCAAATAATCCCTGCTCTGTGGTGGTTCTATTGGGGTTCTGACCATTAGAACAGAGTAAAGGGGACGTACACAGTATGTACTGTAGAACACAAACTGATGGACTACAGTCTGGAATTGGAGAACTACAAAGTCCATCTTTATCTTTTAATCAGAAATGATTGAAACCAATGTAAATAAACATTTAATTCAATTAAATTGCAGGGCGGCATCTCTATCTAATTTTAGGAGAAACATTGGTACCCAAAGGGCGGCATGGTGGCTTAGTGGTTAGCATGTTCTCCTCTCAGCACTACGGATCCCGGTTTGAATCCCAATCTGGGTGGAGTTTCCATGTTCTCCCCGTGTCCGTGTGGGTTTCCTCCGGGTTCTCCGGTTTCCTCCCACAATCCAAAAACATGGATCAAGGTCAATTGAGTTCTCCAAATTGCCCCATATAGAGTGTGACTGAGTGAGGGTGCCCAGCGATAGATTGGCCTGGGTGTAACTGCCCAGTGCCCAAGACGTTCTCCCCTGGATGGGCATGGAAACCCCCCCTCCCCCCGCGACCCCAATAGAGGATAAAGTGGAACATACATAGTAAGTCCGTCTTTACAGTAAGTGAAACTGAGAACATGGACAATAAGAAAGCAAAGAGGGGGGGGGGTGTCCAAACTTTTGATTGGTACTGTATGTGTAATACAGTCTCTCTCTATATATATGTATTACATATAGAGATATATATATGGAGAGAGAGATTTGTTATGCATTCATTCATTATCTTCTGCTTTATCCTCTACTAGGCTTGGGGGGGGGTTCCCCATGCCCATCCAGGGGAGAATGTTTCGGGCGCTGTGCAGATACACCCAGTACAGGACGCCAATCCATCGCTGGGCACACACTCACTCACACAGACACACTCTATATGGGGCAATTTGGAGAACTCAATGTGACTTGATCCATGTTTTTGGACTGTGGGAGGAAACCGGAGAACCCGGAGGAAACCCACGCGGACACGAGGAGAACATGGAAACTCCACCCAGATTGGGATTTGAACCGGGAATCCCTAGTGCTGAGAGGAGAACATGCTAACCACTAAGCCACCGTGCCGCCGAGATTTGTTATATAAATTAAAATTCATTCACTATCTCCCGCTTTATCCTCTATTAGGGTCGCGGTGGGGTTCCCCATGCCCATCCAGGGGAGAACATTTCGGGCGCTGGGCAGATACACCCAGGACAGGGCTCCAATCTATCACTGGGCACACACTCACTCACACAGACACACTCTATATGGGGCAATTTGGAGAATTCAATTGACTTGATCCATGTTTTTGGACTGTGGGAGGAAACCGGAGAACCCGGAGGAAACCCACGCGGACACGGGGAGAACATGGAAACTCCACCCAGATTGGGATTCGAATCGGGAACCCCTAGCGCTGAGAGGAGAACTTGCTAACCACTAAACCACCTTAAGTTAAAATTAAAAACCAAAAAAACAATACGTATAACGCTTTGCTTAATCTATACAGAAAATAACACCTTACGAATAATATCTTTATCTACTCTTTATGGAATGTCAAAAGGGTCAGGCCAAGGTCACACCAGAGGTGATTGGAGGATAATGGTTGTGACCATCATGCTGAAAGATTACAATATTCCAGACACAGCAATTGCTAAGCTGAGCAGAGAACAGTTAAAAGAACGGTAAAGAACACAGCATGGAGCTGCAATATTATAATGATCATTATACTGTGTGCGGCAGAATGATGACATCATTATCGTAATAGGCCTCCGGGTCCAAGATGAGTAGCTGATGTGTGTATACGGTGTGTGTTTGTGTGTACTGTTGGTACCAGAGGAACCTACACACAACAGGACTCATCGCGTCACATGACTAACGATGCACATTGTCTCCCAGACCGATCCATCTGTGCGCATCTTATCTGTGGGGTGGCAGCACTATTACATGGGAGGCAGCTGGCATTCTTAGCCTTCCAATGGTGCCCTGGAAAATGCTAAATAACCCTAAATGGGGCAAGAACAAGGTGTGCGCTCAAACATCTGCGTTATGCAGGGTACCATCTGTGAAGGTGCCACCCCAGTTCCCTGCATTAGTATAAACATTGGCTTTCCATCCGTCCATTATCTTCCGCTTTATCCTATATTAGGGTTTATATATAGAGTGTGTGCCCAGCGATAGATTGGCGTCCTGTCCTGGGTCTATCTGCCCAGCGCCCGAAACATTCTCCCCTGGATGGGCATGGGGAACCCCCCTGCGACCCTAATATATATAGGACAAAGCGGAAGATAATGAATTAATGAATGAATGAATGAATCCCAATCTGGGTGGAGTTGCCATGTTCTCCCCGTGTCCGCGAGGGTTTCCTCCGGGTTCTTCGGTTTCCTCCCACAGTCCAAAAACATGGATCAAGTCAACTGAATTCTCCAAATTGCCCCATATAGAGTGTGTCTCAGTGAGTGAGTGTGTGCCCAGCGATAGATTGGCGTCCTGTCCTGGGTCTATCTGCCCAGCGCCCGAGATGTTCTCCCCTGGATGGGCATGGGGAACCCCCCCGCGACCCTAATATATATAGGACAAAGCGGAAGATAATGAATTAATGAATGAATGAATGAATCCCAATCTGGGTGGAGTTTCCATGTTCTCCCCGTGTCCGCCTGGGCTTCCTCCGGGTTCTCCGGTTTCCTCCCACAGTCCAAAAACATGGATCAAGTCAATTGAATTCTCCAAATTGCCCCATATAGAGTGTGTCTGTGTGAGTGAGTGTGTGCCCAGTGATAGATTGGCGCCCAAATGACCAAATGTATATAACAAATCTCTCTCTCCACATATATATCTCTATATGTAATACATATAGAGAGCGGGAGCAAGAGAGAGAGAGAGAGAGAGAGAGAGAGACTGAATTATACATACAGCACCAATCAAAAGTTTGGACACCCCCCCCCCCTTGCTTTCTTATTGTCCATGTTCTCAGTTGCACTTACTGAAAAGACGGACTTACTACGTATGTTCCGCTTTATCCTCTATTAGGGTCGCGGGGGGGGGGGGTTCCCCATGCCCATCCAGGTGAGAACGTTTCGGGCGCTGGGCAGATACACCTAGGACAGGGTGCCAATCTATCGCTGGGCACACACTCACTCACACACACACTCTATATGGGGCAATTTGGAGAACTCAATTGACTTGATCCTTGTTTTTGGACTGTGGGAGGAAACCCAGAGGAAGCCCACGCGGACACGGGGAGAACATGGAAACTCCACCCAGATGGGGATTCGAACCGGGAATCTCTAATTCTGAGAGGCGGATGTGCTAATCACTAAGCCACCGTCCCACCCAAACATTGTTTTTATTCATTCATTCATTATCTCCCGCTTTATCCTCTGTTAGGGTCACAGGGGGGTTCCCCATGCCCATCCAGGGGAGAACGTCTTGGGCGCTGGGCAGATACACCCAGGACAAGGCGCCAATCCATCGCTGGGCACACACTCACTCACACAGACACACTCCATATGAGGCACTTTTTGGAGAACTCAGTTGACTTGATCCATGTTTTTGGACTGTGGGAGGAAACCGGAGAACCCGGAGGAAACCCACGCAGACACGGGGAGAAGATGGACACTCCACCCAGATTGGAATTCGAACCGGGAATCCCTAGTGCTGAGAGGCGAATGTGCTAATCACTAAGTCATAGTGCCGCCCCATTGTTTTTATATACACTATCTATACATCATTATGTTGGAGGCAGTGCCATACACTCAACCTTGGGCAGGAGGAGGTCCATGCTGCTGCTCTCTTCGTGGCTAAAGCAAAAACCTCTGGACACTGATATAACATTACAGTTTGTATATATAGTGTATTCAATTCCACATCCTCATGTTGCTGCTGTTGCTGTCCTGTTGTTTTGAACAAGCAAGACATTAAACAGCTGTTACTTTACCAACATTCCCATCTGCAATTTCCCTCCGGGGATTAATAAAGGATTCTGATTCTGATTCTAGTTCTAATGAACATGGAGTTTGAGGAGCGGCTTCCCCGCTTTCACTCTCCAGTTCGTCCTCCCACCCATCAAACACTGACTGTCTGTGTTAAGCACCTCCCCGCACCTTTAACAGCCCCCCTGGAGCAATGAGGGGTACGGGTCTCGCTCAAAGACCCACATCCTTCAACACCCTAACCACCCTAACCACATTTATAGAGCTCTTTTTACAATAGTACATCATCACAAAGCAGCTTTACAGAGTTATAAGACTTTAAACCCCAAAGAGCAAACCGAAGAGACAGTGGCAAGAAAAAAACTCCCTGTTATGTTGTTATTTTAAGGAAGAAACCTTGTGAGGACCAAGGCTCAGTGGGGGACAGTGTAGGACAGATTGTCTAAAGATCAGGTGACCCATATTTAACAATTAAAATCTATATAAGTTCATTCAAGCACGTTCTCCTCTCAGCATTAGGGATTCCCGGTTTGAATCCCAATCTGGGTGGAGTTTCCATGTTCTCCCACAGTCCAAAAATATGGATCAAGTCAATTGAGTTCTCCAAACTGCCCCATATAGAGTGTGTCTGTGTGAGTGAGTGTGTGTCCAGCGATGGATTGGCGCCCTGTCCTGGGTGTATCTGCCCAGCACCCGAAACGTTCTCCCCTGGATGGACATGGGGAACCCCCCCCCCCCCCCCGCGACCCTAATAGAGGATAAAGTGGAAGATAATGGATGGATGGATAAGTTCATTCAGACCATCCTGCAGGACTGCAATGCCACCAATCCAATAGTCATACTCAAAGGCATAGTAAGAACATACCAAACTCTTATAGACAGTATTTAAATACAGAGATTGGAGTTCCCTCTCAGTACAAGTCACTGACTGTGACCTACAGGACAATCTCTGGATCTGCCCCCTCTTGCCTTCACTCTATATTTCCACAATACACTCCGACTCGTTCACTTCACCCAAGTGATGAATGTCATCTGGTGGTTCCACCTCACCGTGGTACTAATTCTCACTCCATATCGTTCACCACTACAAAATGGTGGAACCATCTTCCCAACTCTGTCTGCATGACAATAATCTCAGCATCTTCAGCATCTTCAAGAAACATCTTCAAGAAACATCTCCAGTCAGTCAGCATCTTCAAGAAACATCTCCAGTCAGTCAGCATCTTCAAGAATCATCTCCAGTCAGTCAGCATCTTCAAGAATCATCTCCAGTCAGCATCTTCAAGAAACATCTCCAGTCAGTCAGCATCTTCAAGAATCATCTCCAGTCAGTCAGCATCTTCAAGAATCATCTCCAGTCAGTCAGCATCTTCAAGAATCATCTCCAGTCAGTCAGCATCTTCAAAATCATCTCCAGTCAGTCAGCATCTTCAAGAAACATCTCCAGTCAGTCAGCATCTTCAAGAATCATCTCCAGTCAGTCAGCATCTTCAAGAATCATCTCCAGTCAGTCAGCATCTTCAAGAAACATCTCCAGTCAGTCAGCATCTTCAAGAAGCATCTCCAGTCAGTCAGCATCTTCAAGAAACATCTCCCGTCAGTCAGCATCTTCAAGAAACATCTCCATTTAGTCAGCATCTTCAAGAAACATCTCCCGTCAGTCAGCATCTTCAAGAAATATCTCCAGTCAGTCAGCATCTTCAAGAAACATCTCCAGTCAGTCAGCATCTTCAAGAATCATCTCCAGTCAGTCAGCATCTTCAAGAAACATCTTCAGTCAGTCAGCATCTTAAAGAATCATCTCCAGTCAGTCAGCATCTTTAAGAATCATCTCCAGTCAGTCAGCATCTTCAAGAATCATCTCCAGTCAGTCAGCATCTTCAAGAATCATCTCCAGTCAGTCAGCATCTTCAAGAATCATCTCAAAACACATCTCTTCCGAAAGCACTTGATAAAAAATGAAAATAAAAAGAGTTCTAATCTAGACTTGGAAGCCGATTGGATAACGATCGGGTTTAATTGCACTCCAGTGAATCTGGTTCCTCCTCAACCACTGACGTGTCTCCCATTTGTAAGTCTGCTAAACGATGAAATGTAAATATGTGAGGTGGTTCCACCTCACGGTGGTACTAATTCTCACTCCATATCGTTCACCACTACAAAATGGTGGAACCATCTTCCCAACTCTGTCTGCATGACAATAATCTCAGCATCTTCAGCATCTTCAAGAAACATCTTCAAGAATCATCTCCAGTCAGTCAGCGTCTTTAAGAAACATCTCCAGTCAGTCAGCATCTTCAAGAATCATCTCCAGTCAGTCAGCATCTTCAAGAAACATCTCCAGTCAGTCAGCATCTTCAAGAATCATCTCCAGTCAGTCAGCATCTTCAAGAAACATCTCCAGTCAGTCAGCATCTTCAAGAATCATCTCCAGTCAGTCAGCATCTTCAAGAATCATCTCCAGTCAGTCAGCATCTTCAAGAAACATCTCCAGTCAGTCAGCATCTTCAAAAATCATCTCCAGTCAGTCAGCATCTTCAAGAATCATCTCCAGTCAGTCGGCATCTTCAAGAAACATCTCCAGTCAGTCAGCATCTTCAAGAATCATCTCCAGTCAGTCAGCATCTTCAAGAATCATCTCCAGTCAGTCAGCATCTTCAAGAATCATCTCCAGTCAGTCAGCATCTTCAAGAAACATCTCCAGTCAGTCAGCATCTTCATAATCATCTTCAGTCCGCAAAGAAACATCTCCAGTCAGTCGGCATCTTCAATGAATTCATCTCCAGTCACGTCGGCATCTTCAAAGAATCATCTCCAGTCAGGTCACGCATCTTCCAAGAAAACATCTCAAAACCCATCTCTCCCGAAAGCACTTGCATATAAAATGAAAATAAAAATGAGTTCTAATCTAGACTCGAAGCCTGATTGGATAACGATCGGGTTTGATTGCACTCCAACGAATCTGGTTCCTCCTCAACCACTGAGGTGTCTCTCATTTGTAAGTCTGCTAAACGATGAAATGTAAATATGACCGGGGTTATGCATACCAGCGGAAGAAGAACAAAACACATACATATTCGAGTCTCCCCCGTTGGCCCGGCGCCCTGATCCATTGACCTGGTCAAGCTCGTTTTTTCCGTGGCGCTTCTGTTTATACCAATTTGCTTAGCGTGGGCAGCGACGGAGCTGGCCTCGTTTTCACACGGCCCGAACACAAGGCCATTTGCTTTGTACCACTTTCTTTCTCTTGATTAAAAATGCAAACAGCATGAGGGTATAAATTCTGCTTTACAGCCAGGACCATATGCTCCATCGGCGCTGCGTGCCAAAGCTTGGATTAGGCTACTAACGGCCGTTTTCCCTACGCCAACTTATTTATTTAATAATGATTTATTTATTTACATGGTAACCCTTTCTTCTCCCTCTACAGTCACCGAGAGAAAAGATCATGCCGTCTCCATCCTGAAAGACTGCAGCCTCCGTGACTATGACGGGTAGCGTTTATAATTATACTCTTTCCCCCGTTTATTTACAGTACATCCTTATTGTTTTCGCCTCTTATTCTTTGTCCTGCAGTCAATCTCCTCAATTCTCTCCCGCTCTCTCTCTTTTGCCCTCTTTCCCGCTCTCCTTATTTCTTCAAGTGGGCGTTCTGAAGCAGACATGCATGGATCAAATATTCTAATTCAATCTGCAGATTTATTTTAGCCCGCCGAAGCTCGGGCCTGTCTCTTCGGAGCTGACATTTAGCCTTCTGCCAACATAAGTAAAGCAGGTTAAAGAAAGAAACAGGCGGTCATCCGTCCAGGGTTTTATTTAAGACCGAGTGATAACACTGGCTTCAGAGCTGCAGGGCTCCTTCGACACTCTCTCTTTCAGCGCCCGACCCCGTCTCTGTAGGCCACTGGAGCAGGTGGAGCTTTAATTACCGACACTAGAAAGAGCATTAAAATGCCATGTATCCACCCGACGTACCCTCTTTACGTTCCTTTAGAACACAGTGACCGGGTGCTACTTCGTTTCTATTGCCCACGTGATCCCCATTCGTGCTGTTTGTCCCGTCCTGGCCGTGTAGCGTTTACTCTTATATCACCCCTGTCTAGCGTGGGAGTCGTGTGTCGGTTTTAGACCGGGGGAGTGTTAAGTCTGGCACCGTGCTCGTTGATTAAAATCGCAGCATGCAGTGCGGCCGAGCGACAAAGGAACAAGGGCAAGCACGATGCACTGGAATGGGGGTGTCTAATCATCTTAGCTGGGTCAGTCCGCCGGCATGTGACGCGGCCATTGAAGTAAAGATCGGGGACGATTTATTTATTTATATATTTATATATTTATTTATATAGCACTTGTCTAGCACTTGTCACTAAGTGCTTTACGAGAACATTCATTCATTCATTATGTTCCGCTTTATCCTATATTGGGGTCGCGGGGGGGGGGGGGGGGGGGAGTTCTCCATGACCATGCCCATCCAGGTGAGAAGGTTTCAGGCGCTGGGCAGATAGACCCAGGACAGGGCGCCAATCTATTACTGGGCACACACTCACTCACACACACACACTCTATATGGGACAATTTGGAGTTTTTGACTTGATCCATGTTTTTGGACTGTGGGAGGAAAGCGAAGAACCCGGAGGAAACCCACGCGGACACGGGGAGAACATGGAAACTCCACCCAGGTGGGGATTCGAACCGGGAATCCCTAGCACTGAGAGTCGAACGTGCTAACCACTAAGCCACCATGCCGCCCTTACAAGAACATTCATTCATCCATCCATTATCTTCCGCATTATCCTCTATTAGGGTCGCGGGGGGTTCCCCATGCCCATCCAGGGGAGAACGTTTCAGGCGCTGGGCAGATACACCCAGGACAGGGTGCCAATCATCACCGGAGCGAAGTGAACGAGTCGGAGTGTATTTTGAAAAGATAGAGTGAAGGTAGGAGGGGGAAGATCCAGAAATGGTTCTGTAGGTCAGAGTCAGTGACTTGTACTGAATGCAGCAGCTACAGGAACCAATGGAGGGAAGTGAGTAATGGAGTGACATGAGTTCTTGGGGGTTAAACACGAGTCGGGCTGCAGAGTTCTGAATTAGTTGAAGAGGTCTGATTGTGAAAGCTGGGATACCGGCAAGTAGCGCATTCCAATAATCAAGCCGGGATAGGACGCGGGTTTGAACAAGCAGTTGGGTAGCATGTTCAGTCAAAAAGGGTCTGATCTTCCTTATGTTATAAAGAAGGAATCTACAAGAACGGGTGCTTTTGAGAACATGATCAGAGAGTTTAAGGTGGGAGTCTATTGTGATCTTAACGCAGTAAGCCTACAGATATTTCTTATTCCATCTGTTTGTATTTGTATGTTGGGGGGGGGTGCATGGTGCTGGTGCTCATTCATGCCTGTTGATGGGTTCACTGGTGTGTGTCCTGGGCTTAAGGTAGCTCTCCTGCCGTCTCGGCCTTTGGCTGCTATCTGAGCTGAAGGACAGATGGATGAGGTGAAGGAGGGGGTCAAATCGTGATCTGTCTCTCCCCAGGCTACCAGCTCTTCCTCACCATCTTCATCTTTTGCTCGTTTTTCCGCCAAATATGTGCCAGCACTGCGATTGCACTGATATGTGCACTACTAACGAACCAAAGAACAATAAGTGTCTCCAGTTTAGCCATCAGCATGTCTTTAGATGTGGGAGGAGCCAATCAATGCACACAGAAAGAACCTGTTTGCCCCACCAACACACACACACACCACAGTATCCCAACTTGGTTGGGGTCCGAATACAGGGTTGATACAGAACCCCTGGAGCAATGAGGGTTAAGGGTCTTACTTAAGGACCCACATTGGTAACGTCAGTGGACCTGGATTTGAACCGCCCAACCTTCAGATTGGTAGCCCAACGCCCTAACCACTGAGCTACCACACCCGCCATATGGCAGCCAAATGGCAGCCAATTCACCTTAAATCCATGTTTTTGGACTGTGGGAGGAAACCAAAGAACCCAGAGGAAACCCACGGGGACACGGGGAGAACATGGAAACTCCACCCAGATTGGGATTCGAACCGGGAATCCCTAGCGCCGAGAGGAGAACATGCTAACCACTAAGCCACCATGACTCCCCTCATCTCATTATCTTCTGCTTAATTCTATCCGGGTCGGGTTCCCCATGCCCATCTAGGAGAGAACGTCTCGGGCGCTGGGCAGAATCACCCAGGACAGGGCGCCAATCCATCGCAGGGCACACACTCACTCACCACACACACACTCCATATGAGGCAATTTGGAGAATTCAATTGACCTTGAGCCATCCCAATCTGGGTGAAGTTTCCATGTTCTCCCCGTGTCCGTGTGGGTTTCCTGTGGTTTCCTCCCACAGTCCAAAAACATGGATCAAGGTCAATTGAATTTTCCAAATTGCCCCAGTGTATGTGCGAGTGAGTGTGTACCCAGCGATAGATTGGCACCCTGGCCATAGGGGTATCTGCTCAGCGCCGAAACGTTCTCCCCGGCAATGGGTTTCCTTGGGGAACCCCACCGCGACCCCCCTCAATAGAGGATAAAGCGGAAGATTAATGAGAATGAGGGATGGCTTAGTGGGAGGGTCAGGTTGGGGAAGCCCAAATCAGGGGGGTTTCCATGTTCTCCCATTGTTTCCGGTTCCTCCCACAGTCCAAAAACATGCAAGTCATCCATATCGAAGCTGCCCAGTGTAGAGTGGTGTTCCTGGGTGTATGTGTCCAGTATGCCGGAAACGTTCTCCCCTGGATGGCGCATGGGGAACCCACCCGCCGACTCTAATAGAGGATAAAGCGGAAGATAACTGAGATTGAAGGGAGTCCATAATGGCTTATTGGTTGGCATGTTTCTCTTCTCAGTGCTAGGTATTCCCGGTTCGAATACCAATCTGGGTGGTAGTTTCCATGTTCTCCCCGTGTCCACTTGGGTTTCCTCTGGGTTCTCCGGTTTCCTCCCACAGTCCAAAAACATGGATCAATCAATTGCCCCATATAGAGTGTGTGTGTGTGTGTGTGTGAGTGATTGTGTGCCCAGTGATAGATTGGCATCCTGTCCTGGGTGTATCTGCCCAGCGCCCGAGACGTTCTCCCCTGGATGGGCATGGAGAACCCCACCGACCCTAATAGAGGATAAAGCGGAAGATAATGAGATGAGGGGAGTCACGATGGCTTGGTTGGCATGTTCTCCTCTCAGCGCTAGGGATTCCCGGTTCGAATCCCAATCTGGGTGGAGTTTCCATGATCTCCCCGTGTCCTTGTGGGTTTCCTCCGGGTTCTCCGTTTTCTTCCCACAGTCCAAAAACATGGATCAAGTCAATTGAGGTCTCCAAATTGCCCCATATAGAGTGTGTCTGTGTGAGTGAGTGTGTCCAGTGATAGATTGGCGCCCTGTCCTGGGTGTATCTGCCCAGCGCCCGAAACGTTCTCCCCTGGATGGGCCTCCCCCCATGACCCTAGTATAGGATAAAGCGGGAGATAATGGATGGAATGGCTTTAGAAGAGAAAACGATTCCCATACTTTTGGACAGATGGCTTGATTCTAAGTGATATTAACATACATGTTGATGGGAGGTGTTTTAAAATGCAGCGAAACTGCACTCAGCCTTTAATGAGTATGATCCCAGAGTTCCGTTTGCAAGTCCCACACTTCATCCCCGATCTCCTCCTCCTCCTTTCCTGGAACGTTCCCGGCTCTGGCAGGCGAGACTCGGTTCGGAGCGTCGAGTGTAATCCTTTCTGCGAGATGTCTGGAAATATTTCGCTCTGCGCTGTGGCGTGCGAACACATCGCGAGCTCAGGAAACGTCACAGTGGGCTTTGCAGCTATCCGAGGTGTCTGATTAGAGCGCTGCCATCAACAAGTCGCTAAAGACTCTCGACGAGAGAAAAAAAAAAAAAAAAACCCAAAAAAAAGACGAGAGAGAAAGGATTTCATTGTCTTCACGCAGCATCCTGCTGGAAACCAAATGTTTCATTGCACTCCTCAGACAGGCACACTCACACAACCCCCGCCTCGCACCCACCCACCCACACGGGCACATTAGCCCTCCGTCGCCACTCGCTTAATTAACCTCCGAAGAATTAAGTTTCAAAAGGTAATATCTCACATTTTTCATTAATAGATCATAACTCATTAATTACCACAATAATCTTCCCATTCTGCCCCTTCTAATGGAACACTGCTATTTTAGATACCTCTCCTGTGAGAGACTGTGAGATGAGAGATGCCCCCCCCCCGCCCCCCGCCCCCTTTGACATCTCTCACGCATTGCATGTCACAATAAGCAGGTTAAAAGGTGTCGTTCATGCCGCACTCCGAGTCATCATACTCACACGTTCACGGTAATTATTCTCACCTTTATCGAAAATGTCGTCTTTATTTCCTGCTCTTACCGTCTGCGGCCTTCCTGCTGAGACGCAGAGACGAAAATATCAAGTTAAGGAGCTTTTTTTGGCTCGGGGGCGGGGGGGTATATAAGTAAGTGGGATATATAAATATAAGTGGGAGTGGTAGCTCAGTGCTTCGGGTGTTGGGCTATCAATCTGAAGGTTGGGGGTTCAAATCCGGGGTCCACTTTGGCTTTCCCCCCCTCCAGCATGGGGGGCCTCCAGCCTGGTGGTTCCATCCTCAGCATCCTTCAGCTAACCTTCATCCCTCCCCTGCGCATACCCAAACCACCTTTAACTAACCTCACTAACTGTCTGCAAGACATACTCCCGGTGCTCTCGCGGTAATAAACTCGTTATTGGAAGTAACGAGGATGGACAAGTTTAGCAATCACAGCGTCTCCCTGCTGCCACCAGCTCCTCTTTCGGTCTCTTGGTCAGAGATAATAATAATAATAATAATAATAATAATAATAATTTTATTGTATAGCGCCTTTCCTAAAAACTCAAAGCCATATATACAAACACAAGAAAAATACAAATAAACAGCAAGTAAAAATAACAATAGCATGGAGTAGAATGTAAGAAAAGTAAAAAATAGAACAAAAACATAAAAGATATGTAAAAGAGATTGTAAATGCCAACAAAAAAAGAACATGGTGATGTACAATAGGATGAGGATTCCTGATAAACGTAAGTCAAGCGCTATAAGCGTCCCTAAAAAGATGGGTTTTAAGTAGAGATTTAAAAGAATTCAGGCTGTCTGCAACTCGGATGTTATTAGGGAGCTGGTTCCACAGACGCGGTGCAGCAGCTGAGAACGCTCAGAGTCTGGTGACTGGTTTTTGGTACTGTGAGTAAGCCGGAGCTCGCTGATCGCAGAGATCGGAGTGGATGATAGTGAGAGAACATGTCTGAGATGTAGGCCGGTGTAGTGTTGTGTAGCGCATTGTACGTAAGCAGTAGTATCTTATAAGTGATTCGATGTGAGACAGGTAGCCAATGTAGGTAGAGATGCTGTCTCCAAACCATATGTTATTAATCCCCAAAGAGAAATTGCAGTAGTTACAGATGCCCCATTTATCAGTGTTATAGTATACAAGTAAAAATAATGAATAAAAGTACTACTACAACCAATAATAATAATAATGATATTAATAGTAATAAGGGCGGCACAGTGGTTAGCATGTTCTCCTCTCAGCACTAGGGATTCCCGGTTCGAATCCCAATCTGGGTGGAGTTTCCATGTTCTCCCCGTGTCCGCGTGGGTTTCTTCCGGGTTCTCCGGTTACCTCCCACAGTCCAAAAACATGGATTCAATGTTAATTGAATTCTCCAAATTGCCCCATATAGAGTGTGTCTGTGTGAGTGAGTGGGTGCCCATTGTTAGATTGGCGCCCTGTCCTGGGTGTATCTGCCCAGCGCCCGAAACGTTCTCTCCTGGATGGGCATGGAGAACCCCCCCACGACCCTAATAGAGGATAAAGCGTGGTAGTTCAGTGGTTATGGCATTGGGCTATCAATCTGAAGGTTGGGGGTTCAAATCCCAGGTCCACTGAAGTTACCAATGTGGGTTCTTGAGCAAGACCCTTAACCCTCATTGCTCCAGAGATGTTTTGATGAACCCTGTGCTCACCTTGTAAGTCGCTTTAGATAAAAGCGTCCAATAAATGACCAAATGTAATGTAAATGTATATAAGTAAAGGCTGTTAAAGCTACAAGGGACAAGAGGGTCATGTCAGAATGTCAGAGGACATGTCAAAATGTCATGTCAAAAAAGGTTCTGTAGGGTTCATATCTTCTACTAGGGTCGTGGGGTGGGGGGTGTTCCATATGTCCATCCAGAGGAGAACGTTGCGGGCGCTGGGCAGATACACCCAGGACAGGACGCCAATCTACAGCTGGGCGCCGACACAGAATGTAATGTCAAAAAGGGTTCTGTAGGGTTTATATCCTCTATTAGGGTCGTGGGGGGGTTCCACATGCCCATCCAGGTGAACGTTTCAGGCGCTGGGCAGAAACACCCAGGACAGGGTGCCAATCTATAGCTGGGCACAAACACACACTATGTGGGGCAATTTAGAGCATTCAGTTAACCTTGAATCCATGTTTTTGGACTGTGGGAGGAAACCGGGGGACCTGAAGACAACCCATGTGGACACGGAGAGAACATGGAAACTCCACTCAGATTGGGATACGAACCGGGAATCCCTAGTGCTGAGAGGAGAACATTCTAACCACCAAGCCACCGTGCCGCCCTTTTATTAGGGTAATGGGTTCTCTTAAGGTCTCCATGACCATTCAGGGGAGAACGCTGGGCAGATACACTCGCCAATTCAGGGCACCAATTCCTCGCAGGGCACACTCACTCTACACTCACACCTCTACATGAGGCAATTTAGAGCATTCATTTACCTGTGCTTTTTAAGGACTCAATTTCTTACACTCTTTAAATTGGCAGATATCTCCCTGGATATTTATTACTTCTCGGTTGCCAGAGCTTTCGAAGCTAAATCTATTGTCCTAAAGCTTTCCTGAAATTCTCTACTTTGTAAGCTCTGTCTAATTTATTAATGTGCTTAAAGCAGATTAGCATTCTCTGCCGTTTTCAGGGGTTTATTCCATTTCGGATATGTGATGTTAATTGTTTCTCTGTTTATTAAAAAAGATAATCCCCGTTTTAATGCTAAGTGCACAGCTGCTCTTGTTCTACTCACTACTCATAATTAAAATGATTTCTTTATGACATCCTATTATCAGTCAGTCGCCCAGCTAGAACAGCTAGAATCTTTCATTCATTCATTATCACCCGCTTTATCCTCTATTAGGGTCGCGGTGGGTTCCCCATGCCCATCCAGGGGAGAACGTCTCGGGCGCTGGGCAGATACACCCAGGACAGGGCGCCAATCCATCGCTGGGTACAGCTAGAATCAATTTTTTTTTTATTTATTTATTTATTTTTTTTTTTTTTTACGGTGTTATGGTTCAAGTTCAAGTTTAAGTTCAAGTTTATTTACTGTATATATCGCTTTTTACAACAGTACATTATCGCAAAGCAGCTTTACAGAATGAAAAGCCTTTAAATCCCCAAAGAACAAGCCGAAGAGACAGTGGCAAGACAAAACTCTTAGGAGCGGCACAGTGGCTTAGTGGTTGGCGTGTTCTCCTCTCAGCACTAGGGATTCCCGGTTCGAATCCCAATCTGGGTGGAGTTTCCATGTTCTCCCCGTGTCCGCGTGGGTTTCCCATCCAGGGGAGAACGCTGGGCAGATACACTCGCCAATTCAGGGCACCAATTCCTCGCAGGGCACACTCACTCTACACTCACACCTCTACATGAGGCAATTTAGAGCATTCAATTTACCTTGAATCCATGTTTTTGGACTGTGGGAGGAAACCGGAGAACCCGGAGGACTCCCAGAGTGACACTGCTGGGATAGGACTAATGCACCCACCAAATAACCCCTGCTCTGTGGTGGTTCTATTGGGGTTCTGACCATTAGAACAGAGTAAAGGGGACGTACACAGTATGTACTGTAGAACACAAACAGGATGAGTGGACTACAGTCTGCAATTGGAGAACTACAAAGTCCATCTTTACAGGAAGTGGAACTGAGAACATGGAGCAAAAAGGGGGCGTGGCACTAGGCACTCAGCACTAGGGATTCCCGGTTCGAAACCCAATCTGGGTGGAGTTTCCATTTTCTCCCCGTGTCTGCATGGGTTTCCTCCGGGTTCTCCAGTTTCCTCCCACAGTCCAAAAACATGGATCAAGTCAATTGAGTTCTCCAAATTGCCCCATATAGATTGTGCCTGTGTGTATATCGCCCGAAACGTTCTCCCCTGGATGGGCATAAGGGAACCCCCCCGTGACCCCAATATAGGATAGATGCAAGAGCGGCACATGGTGGTTAGCATGTCCAGTTTCCATGGGTGGAGTTTCCATGTTCTCCCCGTGTCCGCGTGGGTTTCCTCCGGGTTCTCCGGTTTCCTCCCACAGTCCAAAAACATGAATCAAGTCAAGTGAGTTCTCCTGATTGCCCCATATAGAGTGTGTTTGTGTGTGTGAGTGTGTGCCCAGTGATAGATTGGTGTCCTGTCCTGGGTGTATCTGCCCAGCGCCCGAAACGTTCTCCCCTGGATGGGCATAAGGGAACCCCCCCGCGACCCTGATAGAGGATAGATGCAAGAGTGGCACAAGGTGGTTAGCATGTCCAGTTTCCATGGGTGGAGTTTCCATGTTCTCCCCGTTTCCGCGTGGGTTTCCTCCGGGTTCTCTGGTTTCCTCCCACAGTCCAAAAACATGGATCAAGTCAATTGAGTTCTCCTAATTGCCCCATATAGAGTGTGTATAAGTGAGTGTGTGTCCAACCCCCCTGGGTATATCTGCCCAGCGCCCCAAACGTTCTCCCCCATAAGGGAATATAGGGTAGATGCAAGAGTGGCACATGGTGGTTAGCATGTCCAGTTTCCATGGGTGGAGTTTCCATCTTCTCCCCGTGTCCGTGTGGGTTTCCTCCGGGTTCTCCGGTTTCCTCCCACAGTCCAAAAACATGCATCAAGTCAATTGAGTTCTCCAAATTGCCCCATATAGAGTGTGTGTGTCTGTGTGAGTGAGTGTGTGCCCAGCGATAGATTGGCGTCCTGTCCTGGGTGTATCTGCCCAGCGCCCGAAACGTTCTCCCCTGGATGGGCATGGGGAACCCCCCCGCGAAATTTCATCCTGTTTGCGTCTCACTCTCTTTCTAAACCTTTTCTTTTCTTTTCGTCTCTTTGGTCTCATCTCATTTTTAATTGCCCTAAATCCCATGTTCTGTTTCTTAGTGTGGTGTGTGTAGGTGGAGACGGTTCCGTAGCTGAGGTTGTTCAGGGTTTGCTTCTCCGGGCTCAAATGGACACCAAGAAGGATGAATC
>JAFMOC010000266.1:485000-495000 GCA_019802505.1 Corydoras sp. C115
TGTTATTGTTATTATTATTCGTTGTAGTAGTATCGTTATGTTAACATCTCATCATTATCTTTTGCTTAATACTATACTAGGAGTAGGGACTAGGGGCAATTTAAAGCGACCAATTTACCTTGAATCCATGTTTTTGGACTGTGGGAGGAAACCAGAACCCGGCGAAAACGCCAATCCATCACTGATAATACACACACACTCTATATGGGGCAATTTGGAGAATTCCATTGACCTTGATTCATGTTTTTGGACTGTGGGAGGAAACCGGAGAACCCGGAGGAAACCCATGCGGACACGGGGAGAACATGGAAACTCCACCCAGATTTGGATTCGAACCAGGAATCCCTAACACTGAGAGGAGAACATGCCAACCACTAAACCACCGTGCCGCCCCTTGAACTATAATATTAAACAGAATTTTAAAGTTCATAGTGCTAAAACTATTAAATTAAGATTCCGTATACTGTATATAGGGGCAATCTAGTGCTGAGTAACCGGCAATCCCTAGTGCTGAGAGGAGAACATGCCAACCACCAAGCCACCGTCCCGCCCTATCATTATATCATTATCTGTGTTATTTATGGCTTAGAAATTACGCGACACGGTGGTTTAGTGGTTGGCATGTTCTCCTCTCATCACTAGGGATTCCCAGTTCGAATCCCCATCTGGATGGAGTTTTCATGTTCTCCCCGTGTCCGCATGGGTTTCCTCCGGGTTCTCCGGTTTCCTCCCACAGTCCAAAAATATGGAACAAGTCAATTGAATTTTCCAAATTGCCCCATATAGAGTGTGTTTGTGAGTGAGTGTGTGTGTGTCCAGTGATAGATTGGCACCCTGTACTGGGTGTATCTGCCCAGCGCCCGAGACGTTCTCCCCTGGATGGGCATGGGGAACCCCCCGCGACCCTAATAGAGGATAAAGCAGAAGATAATGGATGGATATGGTGAAAGGAACTAGCATTATGAAGGTAGAACAGCAGTCTAGTTGACTAATGCCATGCTGTGAGGAAACTGTAATTTAATTGGACTCGATGGTATACAGTCAGCAGGTCAGGAATAGTGTTTCAGTTGATCACCGTGGTAACTGGTGCTTAAATCAGTGTAAGATTGATTACAGTGAGACTAAAGTCCATGTGAAATTAGAGAAGCTTAAAAATTGTATGACTATAGAGTCCAAATCACTTTAAATCCTTTAAAGCAAACAGGAGCTTGGGAATTGCTCGAACTATAATTCATCCATCCATTATCTTCCGCTTTATCCTCTATTAGGGTCGCGTGGGGGGTTCCCCTTGCCCATCCAGGGGAGAACGTTTCAGGCGCTGGGCAGATACACCCAGGACAGGACGCCAGTCTATCGCTGGGCACACACTCACTCATACAGACACACTCTATATGGGGCAATTTGGAGAATTCAATTGACTTGATCCATGTTTTTTGGACTGTGGGAGGAAACCGGAGAACCCGGAGGAAACCCACGTGGACACGGGGAGAACATGGAAACTCCACCCAGATTGGGATTCGAACCGGGAATCCCTAGCGCTGAGAGGAGAACATGCCAACCACTAAGCCACCGTGCCGCCCCTTGAACTATAACATTAAACAGAATTTCAAAGTGCATAGTGCTAAAACTATTAAATTAAGATTCCGTGGACTGTATATAGGGGTGGCACGGTGGCTTAGTGGTTAGCATGTTCTCCTCTCAGCACTAGGGATTCCCGGTTCGAATCCTCATCTGGGTGGAGTTTCCATGTACTCCCCTTGTCCGTGTGGGTTTCCTCCGGGTTCTCCGGTTTCCTCCCACAGTCCAAAAACATGGATCAAGTCAATTGAGTTCTCCAAATTGCCCCATATAGAGTGTGTCTGTGTGAGTGAGTGAGTGTGTGCCCAGCGATGGATTGGCGCCCTGTCCTGGGTGTATCTGCCCGGCGCCCGAGACATTCTCCACTGGATGGGCATGGGGATTGCCGGTTTGAATTCCAATCTGGGTGGAGTTGCCATGTTCTCCCCGTGTCCGCGTGGGTTTCCTCCGGGTTCTCCGGTTTCCTCCCACAGTCCAAAAACATGGATCAAGTCAATTGAGTTCTCCAAATTGCCCCATATAGAGTGTGTGTGTGTGAGTGAGTGTGTGCCCAGTGATAGATTGGCGCCCTGTCCTGGGTTTATCTGCCCAGCGCCCGAAACGTTCTCCCCTGGATGAAACGTTCTCCCCCCCCCCCGTGACCCTAATAGAGGATAAGGCTGAAGATAATGGATGGATGGATATCCTGTATATAGCCAACAAATCCGCTTCAAAGTAATTGCGTAACAAAGGACCCCCTCGCAGGGGTTTTTGGGAGAGGTGCGATATTAGCTGTAAGCAATGCTAACGGTAATTAATGAAAATGATAAGGTTGAAAATAAATACTTGAGGCAAGATTCAAGGACTTCATTTAAATAATGGATGATTTAAGTCTAAAGTGATTGAATAATGACATCGAGACACACTGTTTTGACTTTTAGATTGTTTCCTAATTAGGTTAGTTGTAGCCAATTAGCGTGATGGATTTGCAATTTTATTGCGCTTACAATCATTTACTATTATTAATCGTACAGTTTAATTCTGCTTAGAAGTTTTGCTTCTCATGTTAACGTTTCATTTAGAGGAACTTTTGGGATGTTTCTCCCCCCTTGCAGCTGTAACAGTTTTCAAGCTTCTGGGAATGCTTTCTAAAATATTTTAAAGGACTTTCTCAATAGCTAAAATGTATATAAATATCATATTTGGCAATAAATACTGTTATATGTTTCTCAAAAGCGAGGCGGCACGGTGGCTTAGTGGTTTAGCATGTTCTCCTCTCAGCACTAGGGATTCCCGGTTCGAATCCCCATCTGGGTGTAGTTTTCATGTTCTCCCCATAACAATAATAACAATAATAAAGCAGTAATATTTTAAATATTATATTAACTCACAGGGCGCCTTAGTGGTTGGCATGTTCTCCTCTCAGCGCTAGGGATTCCCAATTCGAATCCCAATCTATCTGCCCAGCGCCCGAAACGTTCTCCCCTGGATGGGCATGAGGAACCCCCCCACGACCCTAATAGAGGATAAAGCGGAAGATAATGGATGGATGGATATTTCTTAAAAGCAAAAATCTCTTAAAGCAGAACCTATATCGGGGAGAACGTTTCGGGCGCTGGGCAGATAGACCTAGGACAGGGCTCCAATCTATCACTGGACACACACTCACTCACACAGACACACTCTATATGGGGCAATTTGGAGAACTCAATTGACTTGATCCAGGCTTAGTGGTTAGCATGTTCGCCTCTCAGCACTAGGGATTCCCGGTTCGAATCCCAATCTGGGTGGAGTTTCCATGTTCTCCCCGTGTCCACGTGGGTTTCCTCCGGGTTCTCCGGTTTCCCCCAGTCCAAAAACATAGATCAAGGCAATTGATTTCTCCAAATTGCCCCATATAGAGTGTGTCTTTGTGTGAGAGTGTGTCCAGTCATAGGTTGGCGCCCTGTCCTGGGTGTATCTGCCCCACGCCTAAAACAGTCTCCCCTGGATGTGCATGGACCCCCCACCCCCCACCCCGCGACCCTAATAGAGGATAAAGCGTAGGAAAATGAATAAATATTAAGTCACATTAAACGTGTGTTTGTGTGACTTTTATTATTTCAGATTTGATGTTGTTAATGGGATTAAATCATTTAATGGCACGGGAAGGGGGGGGGTGGAGTTAATCATTTAACTCTAAATTATTTGCATGTTCTGCTTGATGTGACAAGGATTTAGATGTCACACACAGCTCCCAGATCAGCCATATCCGAGCCGAACCCCCTATAAGAAGACGTACGTCTGTTTAATCCACAGTCTATAGTGTATGATATGATCATTTTTCCCGGGCTCTTCTGCGTGATGGGACGGCAGTTAGATTAATGCATGTAAATGCTAATTCGTACAGATACACGTTACATCACCGTCGCCCCTGCTTCACGTAAAGGGTTTTGGTGCGTGCTGCACCTGGCAATCAATAGAACTCAAACACACAATGTTCTGCCCTTATTCTGCAGATAGACCCAGGACAGGGCGCCAATCTATCGCTGGGCACACACTCACTCACACAAACACACTCTATATGGGGCAATTTGGAGAATTCAGTTGACTTGATCCATGTTTTTGGACTGTGGGAGGAAACCGGAGAACCCAGAGGAAACCCACACGGACACGGAGAGAACATGGCAACTCCACCCAGATTGAGATTCGAACCGGGAATCCCTAGCGCTGAGAGGAGAACATGCCAACCACTAAGCCACCGTGCAACCGCAATAATAATAATAATAATAATAATAATAATAATAGTCATCATAATAATAACAGGGCGGCACGGTGGCTTAGTGGTTGGCATGTTCTCCTCTCAGCGCTAGGGATTCCCGGTTCGAATCCCCATCTGGGTGGAGTTTCCACGTCCACCCCGTGTCCGCGTGGGTTTCCTCCGGGGTCTCTGGTTTCCTCCCACAGTCCAAAAACATGGATCAAGTCAACTGAATTCTCAAAATCGCCCCATATAGAGTGTGTCTGTGTGAGTGAGTGTGTGCCCAGCGATAGATTGGTGTCCTGTACTGGGTGTATCTGCCCAGCGCCCGAAACGTTCTCCCCTGGATGGGCATGGGGAAACCCCCCCCCCCCGCGACCCTAGTAGAGGATAAAGCGGAAGATGATGGATGGATGTCAATTGACCTTGATCCATGTTTTTGGACTGTGGGAGGAAACCGGAGAACCCGGAGGAAACCCACGCGGACACGGGGTGGACATGGAAACTCCATCCAGATTGGGATTCGATTTGCCCCATATAGAGTGTGTTTGTGTGAGTGAGTGTGTGCCCAGCGATAGATTGGCGTCCTGTCCTGGGTGTATCTGCCCAGCACCCGAAACGTTCTCCCCTGGATGGGCATGGGGAACCCCCCCGCGTTAGATTAATGCATGTAAATGCTAATTTGTACAGATACACGTTACATCTCCGTCGCCCCTGCTTCACGTAAAGGGTTTTGGTGCGTGCTGCACCTGGCAATCAATAGAACTCAAACACACAATATCCTGCCCTTTCCGTTTCCGAGACCCACTGATTCTGGATGTATCCAGCGGTAGGGTTAATGATTACGGATCGCGTGGTTAGGTAGAAGACATTAATTTAAGGTGCTATCAGCCACTGCCTGTGAGGACGATTGTATCTCTGTGTGTGAGGTCGTAAGAACAGGTGTTTGTGAGGGTGTGTTTGTTCGGAGCGGTATGGGCTCATCAGGTGGTGCGTGGTCTTGGTTAAGCTGCCTCATGTTTGCTTAGATTAAAGGAAGTGGACGATGTGACTGACCCTAACACATAAAACAGACACCTGCTGCACACAGAAGAAATCATAACATCATCTCATCATTTTATTATCTCGAGCGTAAAATAAGCTCAAGCTCTCATCTCTATTTGGGTCATGGGGGGGCGTTCTCCATTCCCATCCAGGGGAGAACGTTTCAGGCGCTGGGCAGATACACCCAGGACAGGACACCAATATATTGCTGGGCACACACTCACTCACACAGACACACTCTATATGGGGCAAATCGAATCCCAATCTGGGTGGAGTTTCCATGTCCACCCCGTGTCCGCGTGGGTTTCCTCCGGGTTCTCCGGTTTCCTCCCACAGTCCAAAAACATGGATCAAGGTCAATTGACATCCATCCATCCATCATCTTCCACTTTATCCTCTATTAGGGTCGCAGGTGGGTTCCCCATGCCCATCCAGGGGAGAACATTTCGGGCGCTGGGCAGATACACCCAGGACAGGGCGGCAATCTATCACTGGGCACACACTCACTCACACAGACACACTCTATATGGGGCAATTTGGAGAATTCAATTGACTTGATCCATGTTTTTGGACTGTGGGAGGAAACTGGAGAACCTGGAGGAAACCCACGCAGACACGGGGAGAACATGGAAACTTCACCCAGATGGGGATTCGAACCGGGAATCCCTAGCGCTGAGAGGAGAACGTGCTAACCACTAAGCCACCCTCAAGGTCAATTAAATTATGCCCAGCCAGGGGAGAACACCCAGGACAGGACTATCTATCACTGGACACACTCACTCACACAGACACACTCTATATGGGGCAATTTGGAGAATTCAATTGACTTGATCCATGTTTTTGGACTGTGGGAGGAAAACAGAGAACCCAGAGGAAACCCACGGGGACACGGGGAGAACATGGAAACACCACCGGGTTCTCCGGTTTCCTCCCACAATCCAAAAACATGGATCAAGTCAATTGAGTTCTCCAAATTGCCCCATATAGAGTGTCTTTCTGTGAGTGAGTGTGTGCCCAGCGATGGATTGGCGCCCTGTCCTGGATGTATTTGCCCAGTGCCCCAAACCTTCTCCCCTGGATGGGCATGGGGAACCCCCCGCCCCACGATCCTAGTAGAGGATAAAGGGGAAGATAATGGATGGATGGATAATTCTTCATCACGCTAAAAATTTTGACCAATTTTGCTCCGTCTGGTCATAGTACGGTCAAGCGCTCTGCCACAAATAGCCAAATATGTGTTAAATAAAGCCCCAATAAAACCCCGACAAACAACCATTGCTCCAGGGATGCTGTATAACCGTCTCCGTCTTCTAACCCTAACCTACTGGGATACTTGTAAGTCACTTTAGATGAAAGCGTCTTCTACATGACCAAATGTAAATGAAATTTGTGTTTTTTATTTCCGTAGGTTCCACAGATCTCATTGCATGCTCAGTACACGGCATTAGGCATCCAGTGACTGCAGCCCTGCACATTATCATGGGTATGTACGTTCTCCTATATACACCTTGCTTATGTGTCTCCACAGCACACAATAACACTAATCACTCCCTCCACCAATCACTGGTATTGCTGCTCGAACCATGTAGAGGTGGTGAGACATCTGGAGCTTTTTCGTGGTATAAAGTGTATATAAAACCTTATAGGATCCTAAAGAGTAAGTATGTTAAATGTCATGGTTATCGAAGCAACGGTGTGGATTTGTATAGGGAATACATACATACATACGTAAATACATACATACATACATACACATACATACATACATACATACATACTGTACATACATACATACATACATACATACATACATACGTACATACATACATACGTAAATACATACATACATACATACATACATACATACATACATACTGTACATACATACATACATACATACATACATACATACGTACATACATACATACGTAAATACATACGTACATACATTCATTCATACATACATACATACATACGTACATACATACATACGTAAATACATACGTACATACATTCATTCATACATACATACATTCATACATACATTCATACATACATACATACATACATACATACATACAGTACCTACATACATACTGTACATACGTACGTACATACATACATAAGTATACATACATACATACTGTACATACATACATACTGTACATACATACATACATAAATACTGTACATACATACATACATACACACATACATACGTACGTACATACTGTACATACATACATACATACATACACACATAGATACGTACGTACATACTGTACATACATACATACACACACATACATACATATGTACATACTGTACATACATACATACATACATACGTACATACTGTACATACATACATACATACGTACACACATACATACGTACGTACATACTGTACATACATACATACCTACATACATACATACATACATAAGTATACATACATAATACATACATACATAAGTATGCATACATACATACATACATACATACATAAGTATACATACACAATACATACATACATAAGTATACATACATACATACATACATACATACATACATACATACATACATACATACTGTACATACATACATACGTACATACATACTGTACATACATACATAAACACATACATACATATGTACATACACACACATACATACGTACATACATACTGTACATACATACACACATACATACATACATACATACTGTACATACATACATACGTACACACATACATACATACATACATACATACATACGTACACACATACATACGTACGTACATACTGTACATACATACGTACACACATACATACGTACGTACATACTGTACATACATACGTACACACATACATACATACCTACATACTGTACATACATACATACATACATACATACATAAATACACCCACACACATTTGCCCTCATTTATGAGATGTAATAAAAATAAAATAAAACACTAGGCAGGTTGTCCATATCAGGTTTATTACTTTAACAACAATAAATAATCCATCCCTCCATCTCATTATCTTTCGCTTAATCCTATACTAGGGTTGTGGGGAGGGGGGTGGGGGGGTTCCCCATACCTATGCAAGAGAGAGCGCTGGGCAGATACACACATGCCAGTCTATCGCTAAGAACACACTTACTTACACACATATACACACACACACACACACACGATGTAGATGCAGTTAAATTAGATGCAATTTAAAGAACCTTCAATTAGAACCTTGTTTAGAGTGTGGGAGGAACCCAGAGAAAACCCACACGGACATGGAAACTTTACCCAGATCGGGATTCCAACCTAAATCCCCAGCGATGAGAGACGACACCACTGCGCCACCTACAGTTAATAATACTAATCTAATACAGCAATATAAAACATAATATTATATGATATAATGTAGTTCTGGGTGGCACGGTGGCTTAGTGGTTAGCATGTTCTCCTCTCAGCACTAGGGATTCCCGGTTCGAATCCCAATCTGGGTGGAGTTTCCATGTTCTCCCGTGTCCACGTGGGTTTCCTCCGTGTTCACCGGTTTCCCCCCACAGTCCAAAAACATGGAACAAGTCAATTGAATTCTCCAAATTGCCCCTTATAGAGTGTGTCTGTGTGAGTGAGTGTGTGCCCAGCGATAGATTGGCTGGATGGACATGGGGAACCCCCACCCCCCTCCCCGCTACCCTAATAGAGGATAAAGTGGAAGATAATGTATAAATGGATAATGTAGTTCTTTTAATAACAATAAACTACACATTTATTAAAACCTTATACGTTTTACAATTAAATAAAATAAATGCCCAGCGATGGATTGGCGCCCCGTCCTGGGTGTATCTGCCCAGCGCCTGAGATGTTCTCCCCTGGATGGGCATGGGGAACCCCACCGCGACCCTAATAGAGGATAAAGCGGGAGATAATGAATGAATGAATAAAATAAATGCATATTTTGGGTCTGTAGTTATGATACAGTAGACCTTTACATCACAGTGAAGCACAGCCACATGATCCTAGGTTTAATCCTTATCTTTGGAGTTGGGGTCAACCCACAGTTTAATTTGTTCTCCCTCTGTAGCAGATGTAGTTACTGATATACAACCTCCTCTGAATAAAATCTAGATGTTAATTATACTGTAGGTGAAGCGTTATATTGAGCTCTATTCTTTTCTTTCTTTTTTTTATTACTTGAATTGTTTCCTAATATTTTTTGAGTAGGACGTAAATATATATTTCATTTTGATATACACTTCTATCTTAAATATTTAACCCTTGTCTACTTTGATGTGTTTCCTTTTGCATTTGTTTCAGTCTCTCTGCCCCTTTGATTTTCTTTTTCTCATGCTGTATCTGCCAATGTCCGTCTTTCTGTCTGTCTGTCTGTCCCTTTGTATCACAATAGCAGTGTACGCACCCCCAGTGACATACTGTTTAATTAGAGCAAGCAGGCTGTTGTTTTGGGGGTGATTTACGTGTGTGTGTGTGTGTGTGTGTCTTCAGCCTCTAGCACCGTCAGTGCTTTTTAACAGGTCCCATAGAAAACAAGTGGATCCCATGAGAGGGCGTAGTCTCTCACACTGGCCGCTTACTAGTTCATGAAACTTTTTGGGCCAATCGGATTAGATTTTTTTTTTGTTTGGCT
>JAFMOC010000266.1:500000-533631 GCA_019802505.1 Corydoras sp. C115
AAATACTTTCAGTGTTTTGCAAACAAGTTCAAGTTCAAGTCATTTATTTACATAGCTCTTTTAAAAGGGGCGGCGCGGTGGTTTAGTGGTTAGCATGTTCTCCTCTCAGCGCTAGGGATTCCCGGTTCGAATCCCCATCTGGGTGGAGTTTCCATGTTCTCCCCGTGTCTGCATGGGTTTCCTCCGGGTTCTCCGGTTTCCTCCCACAGTCCAAAAACATGGATTAAGGCAACTGTGTTCTCCAAATTGCGTGTGTATGTGTGAGTGAGTGTGTGCCCAGTGATAGATTGGCGCCCTGTCCTGGGTGTATCTGCCCAGCGCCCGAAACGTTCTCTCCTGGATGGGCATGGGGAACCCCCCCCCACGACCCTGATATGGGATAAAGCGGAAGATAATGGATGGATGAATGGAACTCTTTTTACAATAGTACATTGTCACAAAACAGCTTTACAGTGTTAGCCTTTAAACCCCCAAAGAGCAAGCCGAAGCGACAGTGGCAAGAAAAAACTCCCTGTTGTTGGAACTTACCGAACTGTATCCTGTAAATATATAAATACAATAAACTGTGACACCTTCATAAACGTTGGTGCATGGGGAGAAATATAATACTAATACTCGCTCGAGGTTGTGTGTTATTGTGAATAAATTACAGAAAAGAAGTTTTATTAGGCGGCGGCGCGGTGGTTTAGTGGTTAGCACGTTCGCCTCTCAGCGCTAGGGATTCCCGGTTCGAATCCCCATCTGGGTGGAGTTTCCATGTTCTCCCCGTGTCTGCGTGGGTTTCCTCCGGGTTCTCCGGTTTCCTCCCACAGTCCAAAAACATGGATCGAGTCAATTGAATTCTCCAAATTGCCCCATATAGAGTGTGTTTGAGTGTGTGAGTGTGTACCCAGCGATGGATTGGCGCCCTGTCCTGGGTCTATCTGCCCAGCGCCCGAGACGTTCTCCCCTGGATGGACATGGGAAACCCCACCGCGACCCTAATAGAGGATAAAGTGGGAGATAATGAATGAATTATTAGGCATGATCTGAATAGGAGTGTGGTTACAGCTAGGCAGCTAGCTTGAGTGGCAGCCGGCTAGTTTGCCCCCATCTCATTATCAAATGCACACATCCCCTTGAACATCAAGTATTTTCTGTATAAATCGTTAAATTTTATTCCTTCAGAAATTTACCTAACTGTAAGAGTACACACACACACACACACACACACACACACACACACACACACACACACACACACACACACACACACAGATAATGAAATTACTGTACCTGTAATACCATATATTCCCAATAATTAATGATTAAAAGGATTTCTATGATAGTTTAATGTATGTCATATGTGTAATTAATTATTTAATTAAGGCGGCATGGTGGTTTAGTGGTTAGCATGTTCTCCTCTCAGCTCTAGGGATTCCCGGTTCGAATCCCAATCTGGGTGGAGTTTCCATGTTCTCCCCGTGTCCGCGTGGGTTTCCTCCGGGTTCTCCGGTTTCCTCCCACAGTCCAAAAACATGGATCAAGTCAATTGAGTTCTCCAAATTGCCCCATATAGAGTGTGTATGTGTGAGTGAGTGTGTGCCCAGCGATGTATTGGCGCCCTGTCCTGGGTGTATCTGCCCAGCGCCCGAAACGTTCTCTCCTGGATGGGCATGGGGAACCCCCCATGAATGAATGAATGTATCCTGTAAATATATGAATACAATAAACTGTGACACCTGCAACACCTTCATAAACGTTGGTGCATGGGTAATCAATGTAATACTAATATTCACTCAAGGTTGTGTTTTATTGGGAATAAATTACAGAAAAGAAGTGTTATTAGGCACGATCTGAATAGAATTGTGGTTACAGCTCTTTCTGTGATTTATTCCCAATAACGCACACCCTCTCATACTCTTTTGCTTTAATCCACCACCTCGACTTATCACATAGATCCACTTTATAGACTGTAGACCATCTGTTTATCTGCACACTTTGTAAGTTCCTTTTACTCATTAAGCTCTAATGTCTTACTCACTCGCTTCTTTTCTTTCTTATTTGCATCTCCCTTCTTTAACTGTTGGTCTGTCACTTCCCAGGCCTGAGGACTATGAGATCTCTTTTGTTAACAGCCATGTTGGAGCATCCGAAGAGTAAGTAGCAGATGTCTTTTATTGAAAACTGTTATTATTTGGTAGTAGTATTATATATAGTATTATAGTATTAATATAGCTTCACTGTCACATATAAACAAGTACAATGTACAGCGAAATGAGCCATCAACCCGTCCGTACATACGATAAGACAAGTTAGGGAGGCAGGACAGAAAGACTGTAGTAAGAAGAATATTCATTCATTCATTCATTATCTTCCGCTTTATCCTCTATTAGGGTCACGGGGTGGGTCCCCATGCCCATCCAGGGGAGAACGTTTCGGGTGCTGGGCAGATACACCCAGGACAGGGCGCCAATCCATCGCTGGGCACACACTCACTCACACAGACACACTCTATATGGGGCAATTTGAAGAACTCAATTGACTTGATCCATGATTTTGGACTGTGGGAGGAAACCGGAGAACCCGGAGGAAACCCATGCGGACACGGGGAGAACATGGAAACTCCACCCAGATGGGGCTTTGAACCGGGAATCCCTAGCGCTGTGAGGAGAACATGCTAACCAGTAAGCAACCGTGCCGCCATAGGTCCTTTCATTCATTCACGATCTCCCGCTTTATCCTCTAGTAGGGTCGTGGGGGGGTTCCGCATGCCCATCCAGGGGAGAACGTTTTGGGGGTCTGGGCAGATAGACCCAGGACAGGGCGCCAATCCATCGCGGGGCACACACTCACTCACTCACACACACCCTATATGGGGAAATTTGGAGAACTCAATTGACTTGATCCATGTTTTTGGACTGTGGGAGGAAACCGGAGAACCCGGAGGAAACCCACACGGACACGGGGAGAACATGGAAACTCCACCATGATGGGGATTCGAACCGGGAATCCCTAGTGCTGAGAGGCGAACATGCTAACCACTAAGCCACCGTGCCGCCCTTAGTAAGAAGAATATGAATATGTAATACATTGGAAAGGATGGGGGAGATATGTAGTATCATTCATAGGGTTTAATTAATCGAGTTATTATATTTGGATTTAATAGTATATAAATATCTAATAATTTTAATGCTCTTTTTATGGGTGTATGTTAACTTTTGCCTACAAATATTTTGACGCAAACAGCTGATGGGTTGTGCAGCTGAATATTAACCATTAACATGAACAAAGTATCAACACTGTGTTTTTACAGCAACGATCAAACCTCAGAGCTGGATGAACATGGTGAGTAAGAAATTATCATTTTTTTTTATAAAAAAATTTTTATAAAATTTTTTACTCTTCAAATGCTGATTTTAATTAATTTAATTAACTAATTAATTATACATATGACCTACATTAAACTATCATAGAAAGGCCTTTTCATCATTAATTATTGGGAATATATGCCATTACAGGTACATGGACATTATTATCTGTGTGTGTGTGTGTGTGTGTGTGTGTGTGTGTGTGTGTGTACCCTTATGTAATGAAAATCATTCAGCTTTAAATTATATTTTAAATGTATATGTTTATGGTTGGGTGGCATGGTGGCTTAGTGGTTAGCATGTTCTCCTCTCAGCACTAGGGATTCCCGGTTCGAATCCCAATCTGGGTGGAGTTTCCATGTTCTCCCCGTGTCTGTGTGGGTTTCCTCCGGGTTCTCCGGTTTCCTCCCACCGTCCAAAAACTCGTCTCAAAATGATAAAGCAGGATCTTGACGGGGAGTCAGAAATAACCCTGAAAAAAGAACTTGTCAGTATTGAGCAGATCATTGAACATTAGTCTACTCATTACATTGTTACTTCCTAAAAAAATCAATTATTTGACACAAACGACTGATAAAGTGAAATATCGAGCTGGTCAAATTGAACCAAATGGCTCTATGTCAGTGTGTCACAGACTCCCCGTCAGGATCCTGCTTTATCATTTTGAGCTGTATTTAATTATAATCTGCTGTAAACTGTAAGTTAGTCCTTATTTAAAACCAAATAGTCTAACCAGATGAGAGATGTCCTTTAGATTAAAATATTAAAATAAAATTTCATGTATTCTTAAGGTTTTGGAATTTCAAATGGGATCGCAAACAAGCTTAATGTTTACTTTTGGATGTGATGCTCAGGTTGCTTAGATTTATTTCATTTAAAGTTGCAAAACTTCTGCAGACTCGATTTTGAAGGTTCAAACCCTAAATTCACCAATTGTTGCCAATGTGGGCCCTTGAGCTCTAGAGGTATTACAATTACATTTACATTTACATTTACGTTCACATTTGGTCATTTATTGGACGCTTTTATCCAAAGCGACTTACAAGGTGAACACAGGGTTCATCACAACATCCCTGGAGCAATGAGGGTTAAGGGTCTTGCTCAAGGACCCACACTGGTAACTTCAGTGGGATTTGAACCGCCAACCTTCAGATTGATAGCCCAACACCCTAACCACTGAGCTACCACTCAGGTGTTGTATACAGTAAGTCCCCGCTTAACGACGGGGTTAGGGACCAGAAAGTCCATCGGTAAGCGATTTTGTTGTTAATCAGAATCCTAGATTTTTTGGAATTTTAAATGGGATCGCAAACAAGCTTAATAATTGTTTTTGGATGTGATGCTCAGGTTGCACAAATATTTGTTTAGATTTATTTCATTTAAAGTTGCAAAACTTCTGCAGACAAAACAATGGTTAGTGATTAAGGCTCGATTTTGAAGGTTCAAACCCTAAATTCACCAATTGTTGCCAATGTGGGCCCTTGAGTTCTAGAGGTATTACATTTACATTTACATTACATTTGGTCATTTAGCAGAAGCTTGTATCCAAAGTGACTTACAAGGTGAGCACAGGGTTAATCACAACATCTCTGGAGCAATGAGGGTTAAGGGTCTTGCTCAAGGAACCACATTGGTAACTTCAGTGGACCTGGGATTTGAACCCACAACCTTCAGATTGATAGCCCAACACCCTAACCACTGAGCTACCACTCAGGTGTTGTATACAGTAAGTCCCCGCTTAACGACGGGGTTAGGGACCAGAAAGTCGGTCGTTAAGCGATTTTGTCGTTAATCGGGACCCTAGATTTGTGGTGATAACAGCCTTATATCCCACAGTAATTTTCGCCGTCTCCTTCACTTTCTCTTTATCCTTAAGCATCGTTCAAATGGTGGAATGAGAAACCCCCATGCTGCTAGCTATTGCCGATACTTTCATTCCACCTTCATACTTCTGTTTGATCTTCATCTTCGTCTCTATGTCGAGGGCTTTTCTGGTCTTCTTAGCAGAAGATCCTGTAGGAGTTATACCCTTCCTTTTATCAGCCATGTTGATGGGATAAGTTTTGATTGTAAAAAAATTGTAAAAAAAAAAGCCTAACAAAGTTCTCGTGGATACTTACGGCGTGAGAAAGAGCGATCTCGTTGCCGAGATGAACTGTGGTGCCTCTGCTCCGGCGCGAAATTCAAAAATATCGTTCAGCCATCCGTCGTATCTTTGAAATTTGGTCGTATTTCGAAATTCATGGTCATTCGTGAAAGTCCGTCGTTAAACGGGTCGTCGTTAAGTGAGGACTTACTGTAATAGCTGACCCTGTGCTCTGACCCCAACCATTAAGTAGGGATATGTGTGCAAACTGATGTAATGGAATGACTTTAGTAAATGTATGACCCTCTGGGTTGGTTAAATAATAAATACCCCTCCGTTACTCTGTTTCCAGAAGAGGATGCTGCTGAGTGGCAGCTTCGCAGTGGACTTTATCTCAGCGTGAACATTATGTCCATCCCATGTCTGTGTTCTGTGGCTCCCAGAGGTCTCGCCCTGTTACCAGGTCCCTGCTGCACAAACACTGCACCACACATCCGTCCATCCATTATTCTCCGCTTTATCCTATATTAGGGTCGCGGCGGGGGGGGGTTCCCCATTCCCATCCAGTGGAGAACGTTTTGGGTGCTGGGCACATACACCCAGGACAGGGCGCCAATCTTTCACTGGACACACACTCACTCATACAGACACACTCTATATGGGGCAATTTGGAGAACTCACACGGACACAGGGAGAACATGGAAACTCCACCCAGATGGGGATTCGAACCGGGAATCCCTAGGGCTAAAAGGAGAACATGCTAACCACTAAGCCACCATGCCGCCCCTGCGACACAAATACAAGAACAAAAAGCCTTCACAGGACAGAATGTACAGAGGTTAACCCGGCTTTTTTTAAATTCAACTTCATGTGCCGCACTGGTTTAGGGCCCATCTTTTTTACATACTTTAAAACCATTTTACTAACAACACATCAATAAAAGTGTAATCCTTACAATTAGAAAAACTTAAAATAGTGTAACAAATATTGTTTTTGGCTCGAATTGATTTCTTAGTGTAAATAATAATAATAATAAATAAAAAAAATTAATCTATTTTTTAGAATTTTTTATTTTATGTTAAGAAATCTTACGGTGGTTTAGTGGTTTAGCATGTTCTCCTCTCAGCGCTAGGGCTTCCCAGTTCGAATCCCAATCTGGGTGGAGTTTCCATGTTCTCCCCGTGTCCGCATGGGTTTCCTCCGGGTTCCAAAATATGGATCAAGTCAATTGAATTCTCCAAATTAGCCCATACAGTATAGAGTGTGGGTTCGTGTGAGTGAGTGTGTGCCAAGCGATAGATTGGCGCCCTGTCCTGGGTGTATCTGCCCAGCGCTGTGCATTTCACACCTCTGCCTTAAATAAGGCTCAGTTTGAATAAATTCACCGGTCAATAACTATTCAATAACTATTTTATTATAGTTATTATAGTTATTATATTTATTATATATAGTTTATTATGCAGAAATGAATTCTATTAATCCTCTAATGGGGGGGGGGGCGGGGTCCCATGCCCATCCACCCAAGCCAGGGTGCCAATCCATCGTTCGCCTCTCAGCGCTAGGGATTCCCGGTTCGAATCCCAATCTGGGTAGAGTTTCCATGTTCTCCCCGTGTTCGTGTGGGTTTCCTCCGGGTTCTCCGGTTTCCTCCCACAGTCCAAACACATGGATCAATTCAATTGAGTTCTCCAAATTGCCCCATATAGAGTGTGTCTGTGTGTGAGTGAGTGTGTGCCCACCGATAGATTGGCGTCCTGTCCTGGGTGTATCTGCCTAGCGCCCAAAATGTTATCCCCTGGATGGGCATGGGGAACCCCACCCATGACCCTAGTAGAAGATAAAGCGGAAGGTAATGGATGGATGGTACATATAAATAAATAAAACCCCAGCTATAACTAAATAAATCTCTGTGCAGGGCAGATCTTAATCAAGCTGAGATGCTGTCTGTAGCTCTGATTAACATCTTATTATGTATTACAATTAATTACTAGAGTTAAACTGGATATCTTGTGCCGGATTTCAGACCTGTTAATCATATTCAACAGTGGTGGATGTTGCCACCAACAGTGAATTTGAAGTAACTGGGTCAGTGGGTTTCCGTAACAGTAGTATAGATGGGGGGGGGGGGGTGTCCTGATGTTTAAAATAGATCTGAACCCAACACATTCTCATAAATCCCGGTAATCCGGTAAATGCCAAGATTGGACCTGACATTTGGATCAGACAGCTCAGCCCAAAGTAGGCTGATCAGACCAAAAACAACTCTGATTAATGGTAACAATGTGCCGGGATTACCACTCGAGCAGATGTCAACAGGCAACCTTGGCTCACCACCCTGCCCTGAAGAGTCTGGAGTACGAGAAGATGCTGGCTAGATTTTTTCGTGGCCTACATCTGAGAGCTTTCATGTTGGTTTAACATGTCTCTGTCTGACGCTCGTCAATAGCAATGTTCCACAAAACTATGTAATCGGGTTCGGACATTTTAAACAGTATACTGTATATCCATCCATCCATTATCTTCCGCTTTATCCTCTATTAGGGTCGTGGGGGGGTTCCCCATGCCCATCCAGGGGAGAATGTTTCGGGCGCTGGGCAGATAGACCCAGGACAGGGTGCCAATCTATCACTGGGCACACACTCACTCACTCACACACACAAACACACGCTATATGGGGCAATTTAGAGAATTCAATTGACTTGATCCATGTTTTTGGACTGTGGGAGGAAATCGGAGAACCCGGAGGAAACCCACGCGGACACGGGGAGAACATGGAAACCCCACCCAGATGGGGATTCGAACCTGGAATCCCTAGCGCTGTGAGGAGTACGTGCCAACCACTAAGCCACCATGCCACCCAGTATATAACCTGAAAGCCTTTTTCTTTTTTATAAAAGAACATTTCATGTTCGTAAATGCAACTTTTAAACAGATTTTTTTATGTTTTTGAAAATATATTACATATATATATATATATATATATCCATCCATTATCTTCCGCTTTATCCTCTATTAGGGTAGCGGGGGGGGTTCCCCATGCCCATCCAGGGGAGAACGTCTCGGGCGCTGGGCAGATACACCCAGGACAGGACACCAATCCATCCTTGGGCACACACTCACTCACACAGACACACTCTATATGGGGCAATTTGGAGAACTCAATTGACCTTGATCCATGTTTTTGGACTGTGGGAGGAAACCGGAGAACCCGGAGGAAACCTATACGGACATGGGGAGAACATGGAAACTCCACCCAGATGGGGATTCGAACCGGGAATCCCGAGCGCTGTGAAGAGAACATGCTAACCACTAAACCACCGTGCCGCCCTAGTTCCTTTCATTCATTCATTATCTTCTGCTCTATTAGGGTCGTGGGGGAAGGGGGGGGGTTCCCCATGCCCATCCAGGGGAGAACGTTTCGGGCGCTGGGCAGATACACCCAGGACAGGACGCCAATCTATCACTGGCCACACACTCACTAACACAAACACAATCTATATGGGGCAATTTGGAGAACTCAATTGACTTGATCCATGTTTTTGGACTGTGGGAGAAAACTGGAGAACCCGGAGGAAACCCAGGCGGACATGGGGAGAACATGGAAACTCCACCCAGATGGGGATTCGAACCGGGAATCCCTAGTGCTGAGAGGAGAACGTGCTAACCACTAAACGACTGTGCCGCCCTAGTTCAATAACATATTTATTCATTCATTATCTTCCGCTTTATCCTCTATTAGGGTCGTGGGGGGGGGTTCCCCATGCCCATCCAGGGGAGAACGTTTCAAGCGCTGGGCAGATACACCCAGGACAGGGCGCCAATTCAATAACATATTTAATATATAATATTTAATATATTTCTTTGAGAGGAAATCCTCTCAAAGGGATCAATAAAGTCTTATCTTATCATTCACACTGTTACAGCAGCACTTTATTAGCAAATCCATGACCTGGCGTCTTTGGTAATGATATTACCTTAAACCCCTGTTTTTTTTTGTATGTTTTTTTCAAAGGTTAAATAACAACAGCATGGCCCTCGTAACCGCGGCCAACACGTCCAGATCAGAGTTCATCAAGCATCTCAAACGCTACAGCAGCTCCAACAATCCGGTAAGCTCTCTGCCTCGTGGCTCGCTCTAACCTGGGAATATCCCATTTACTCTGCAATCCCTCCATGCTAATGGAGTTAGCTCTCTTTACAGATTAGGCAGAATTAGCACTCTGTCAAGTCAAATTAGCCACCGCTGTTCAAATTGGTGTAAAATAGTTTCCAGGTTAAGGAGCGATTAGCCTGTTTCACAGTGCACCTCCTTTCCTTCTATTTAAGTGAATCCACAAAGTCTCTTTACAAATTTAAAACATCCTTCATTCATTCATTCATTATCTTCCGCTTTATCCTCTATTAGGGTCGCGGTGGGGTTCCCCATGCCCATCCAGGGGAGAACGTTTCGGGCGCTGGGCAGATACACCCAGGACAGGGCGCCAATCTATCGCTGGGCACACAGACACTCACTCACACAGACACACTCTATATGGGGCAATTTGGAGAATTCAATTGATTCGATCCATGTTTTTGGACTGTGGGAGGAAACCGGAGAACCCGGAGGAAACCCACGCAGACACGGGGAGAACATGGAAACTCCACCCAGATGAGGATTCAAACCGGGAATCCCTAGCGCTGAGAGGAGAACATGCCAACCACTAAGCCACCGTGCTGCCTAAAACATCGTTATCTGAGTTTTGAATCGCACTCTATTTTAGGTTCCCTGTTGATAATTTGTGTAGTGGTTGGCATGTTCTCCTGTCAGCACTAGGGATTCCCGGTTCGAATCCCAATCTGGGTGGAGTTTCCATGTTCTCCCCGTGTCCGTGTGGGTTTCCTCTGGGTTCTCCGGTTTCCTCCCACAGTCCAAAAACATGGTCAATTGAGTTCTCCAAATTGCCCCATATAGAGTGTGTCTGTGTGAGTGAGTGTTTGCCCAGCGATAGATTGGCGTCCTGTCCTGGGTGTATCTGCCCAGCGCCCGAGATGTTCTCCCCTGGATGGTCATGTGGAACACCCCCACGATCCTAGTCCCTAGAAAAGAATTAAGCAGTATTATTCTACTTGGGTCTGCGCAAATTGCCCCTATCTAAACTATACAGTAATTTAAATTACTATATATACTTTGTGTGAGTGAGTGCCCAGTGATAGATGGCACCCTGTCCTGGGTGTATCTGCCCAGCGCCCGAAATGTTCTCCCCTGAATGGACATACAGAACCCCCCCACGACCCTAATAGAGGATAAAGCGGAAGATAATGGATGGATGGATGGTTAGCATGTTCGCCTCTCAGTGATTGGGATCCAGGTTCAGGAGTGATTTTTCATGTTCTCCCCGTGTTCTCCTCGCGGTGGTTTCTTATGGACTTTCTGGATTCCTCCAACAGTCCAAAAACATGGATTTAAGGTGAACTGGCTGCTCTAAATTGCCTCTTTATGGTGTGTGTCTAAGTGAGTAAGTCAGTGAGTGTGTGTGAGCCTATCGATAAACCTTTGCTCTGTCCTGGGTGTTTCTGCCCAACGTCTAAAACCTTATCCCCTTGATGGGAATTGACCCCCCCCTCCCCGATCCCATCAGAAGATTATGAGACGGTACTGAGATGAGATGTTGATGAAAAAGAGACCGAAAAATGGCTATTTGTAAAGAAGAGATTCATTCATTCATTCATTATCTTCCGCTTTATCCTCTATTAGGGTCGGGGGGGGTTCCCCATACACATCCAGGGGAGAACGTTTCGGGCGCTGGGCAGATACACCCAGGACAGGACGCCAACCTATCACTGGGCACACACTCACTCACACAGACACACTCTATATGGGGCAATTTGGAGAACTCAATTGACTTGATCCATGTTTTTGGACTGTGGGAGGAAACCGGAGAACCTGGAGGAAACCCACGCAGACACGGGGAGAACATGGAAACTCCACCCAGTTGGAGATCCGAACCGGGAATCCCTAGTGCTGAGAGGAGAACATGCCAACCACTAAGCCACCGTGCCACTCTATTTTGTTTTAATAAACCACAATACATAGTTTGCCTTTTCTGTTTTTAAAGGGTTCTCTCTTTCATCAACAGGTTACCTGAACTACCAGTCAAAAGTTTGGGCACACTTTAATTTTACTCCACCTACTGTCCACTCACTGTAAAGATGGACTTTAAAGTAAAGTAGTTCTCCAATTCCAGACTGTAGTCCATCTGTTTGTGTTCTTCAGTACATACTGTGTATGTCCCCTTTACTCTGTTCTAATGGTCAGAACCCCAATAGAACCACCACAGAGCAGGGATTATATGGTGGGTGCATTATTCCTATCCCAGCAGTGTCACTGAGGTGTTTAAATGAAACTCCAGCAGCACTGCTGCACTAAAACCCCCTCACCACATCAGTGTCACTGCAGAACTGACAATAAACAATCCACCACCCAAATTACACCTGTTCTGTGATGATCCTGACCAATAGAGAACACAGAACCAACAGGGGACTAACAACAACAAGAATACAAATGGACTACAGTCTGTAATTGTAGAACTACAAAGTCCATGTATATGGTAAGTGGAGGAAATAGAGAATAGAGCAAGAAGGGGGCGTGTCCAAAGTTTGAGAATGCATTTTAATTAAATAACTGTTCCTTACAGTGGTTCAGATTTGCTCTGCTTCACATAAAGATGGACTTTGTAGTTCTCCAATTCCAGACTGTAGTCCATCTGTGTGTGTTCTACAGTACCTACTGTGTACGTCCCCTTTACTCTGTTCTAATGGTCAGAACCCCAATAGAACCACCACAGAGCAGGGGTTATTTGGTGGGTGCATTATTCCTATCCCAGCAGTGTCACTGAGGTGTTTAAATGAAACTCCAGCAGCACTGCTGCACTAAAACCCCCTCACCACATCAGTGTCACTGCAGAACTGACAAGAAACAATCCACCACCCAAACTACACCTGTTCTGTGATGATCCTGACCAACAGAGAACAGAGAACCAACAGGGGACTAACAACAACAAGAATACAAATGGACTACAGTCTGTAATTGTAGAACTACAAAGTCCATCTATATAGTAAGTGGAGGAAATAGAGAATAGAGCAAGAAGGGGGCGTGTCCAAAGTTTGAGAATGCATTTTAATTAAATAACTGTTCCTTACAGTGGTTCAGATTTGCTCTGCTTCACATAAAGATGGACTTTGTAGTTCTCCAATTCCAGACTGTAGTCCATCTGTGTGTGTTCTACAGTACATACTGTGTACGTCCCCTTTACTCTGTTCTAATGGTCAGAACCCCAATAGAACCACCACAGAGCAGGGGTTATTTGGTGGGTGCATTATTCCTATCCCAGCAGTGTCACTGAGGTGTTTAAATGAAACTCCAGCAGCACTGCTGCACTAAAACCCCCTCACCACATCAGTGTCACTGCAGAACTGACAATAAACAATCCACCACCCAAACTACACCTGTTCTGTGATGATCCTGACCAATAGAGAACACAGAACCAACAGCGGACTAACAACAACAAGAACACAGATGGACTACAGTCTGTAATTGTAGAACTACAAAGTCCATCTATATGATAAGTGGAGGAAATAGAGAATAGGGCATGAAGGGGGCGTGTCACTGCTGCACTGTCAACTTTACACTGGTACTGATTACAAATGCGATGTGGATTCACACTGAGTAAATAAGATAAATGTGATTAACATATATTTTTAATTATTCCCGTTTCAGTAATATTTTAAGGCTGTACAGAGACTTTGTGAATACCCCGGGGCTCTGATGGGGACAGTTTGGCAACTTGCATTTTATAACTGCAGTAATGTAGCAGTTGAAACTTAATAAACGATCAAAATTAACAATTAAATGTAATAAAAACATTTCTGTAGATGTTTTTTAGAACTTTTTGGAATGAATGCTGAATGTATTGTTGTTGGTTTGCAGCCCCATTATGGAATCAAACAGTTTTAAACGTCTTTCCATTCTTCACTGCCGCCTAGTGGACTTAATGCGAACCGCAGTTCAGTTACGCTGTATACTGCTGACTGAGGAAAAAAATATTAGTTTTTCTTTTGTTGTGCAGAGTAAAGACAATATAGTGATTTCATACGACTAAAAATAATAAATAATTGGGTTATAGTGTTAATTACTATTTAAAGCATATACATTCATCAAATGCTCGTGCCTTTATTCATAAGATGTCGTTTAACTGGTTTAATTAAACCATCCATCTATTTTCTTGGGTCGTGGGGGGGTTCCTCATGCTCAGGGGGGAACGTCTCGGGCGCTGGGTAGATACACCCAGGACAGGGCGCCAATCTATCGCTGGGCACACACTCACTCACACAGACACACTCTATATGGGGCAATTTAGAGAATCCAATTGACCTGGTTCAATGTTTTTGGACTGTGGGAGGAAACCGGAGAACCCGGAGGAAACCCATGTGGACGTGAGAAGAACATGAAAACTCCATCCAGATGGGGATTCGAACCTGGAATCCCTAGCACTGAGGAGAACATGCAAACCACTAAGCCACCATGCTGCCTCTAAACTGGTTATTCATTCATTCATTATCTCCCGCTTTATTCTCTATTAGGGTCGCGGTGGGGTTCCCCATGCCCATCCAGGGGAGAACGTTTCGGGCGCTGGGCAGATAGACCCAGGACAGGACGCCAATCTATCGCTGGGCACACACTCACTCACACAGACACACTCTATATGGGGCAATTTGGAGAACTCAATTCACCTGGTTCAATGTTTTTGGACTGTGGGAGGAAACCTCCACCCAGATGGGGATTCGAACCGGGAATCCCTAGCGCTGAGAGGAGAACATGCTAACCACTAAGCCACCGTGCCACCTCTAAACTGGTTATATTTTATTAATTTATTTGTACATTCAGCGTTTTGACGTTTTTTCTTGCAGATCTTTGATAGATAGATTAATAAAGCATTTTGATTCTGGTTTTTTTGCTCCTGTAGTTCAGTTTCTCATTTGTGGAGGTGCAGTCGGTGCAGGCAGTGAAGCTGCGGCCTCTTCATGCTGATGAGGAACACGCTGAGCAGTTCAGCTCTGAAGCAAAACTAACCTGGAACATTGATGGAGAGTTGCTGGACACTCAGGGAGAAGTGCTCATCCGGTAAATACACCAAGCACATCTGACAAAGTGTTCATAATCATTAAACATCTTAAACTGGGCAAATCTGCCCAGCGCCCGAGACGTTCTCCCCTGGATGGGCATGGGGAACCCCACCGCGACCCTAATAGAGGATAAAGCGGGAGATAATGAATGAATGAATGAATAGATTAAGTTATTTTTCAGATTAAGTTATATTAAAGTTTTTTTTATTTCATAGTCAAGTTTTATCTTCGTACAGACTTCTAACTTACTTTATTTTCTGAAACTTTTTTCTTCATACATCTTTTTAGCTAAAAAAAAAACATTAACAGAAAATTTATTATATGTCATGTACATAATTGAGCAGTTTATTTAATTAAATTTTTTATATACTGATTTCTATTTCTAGTATATTTTTTCTTTTCTTTTTTAAGTCTTCTCCTAATAGGTTTATTAGATCTTCTCTATCTTTTTAACTTTCCAAATTACTGTCACTGTTGCTGCAGAGAATGTGAATCTTATCTCATGTTATCTTATCTCAAATCAAATCAAATGAAGTTTATTTGTCACATGCGTCACATCCATGGTACAGCCAGCAGTGAAATTTTTTTCCACAGGATTTGCAAAATAGTTATGCAAAAAAAAAAATATATATATTTACAATTATCTTATCTTATTGTTAACAGCATATATATATATATATTCATTCATTCATTCATTATCTCCTGCTTTATCCTCTATTAGGGTCGCGGTGGGGTTCCCCATGCCCATCCAGGGGAGAACGTCTCGGGCGCTGGGCAGATACACCCAGGACAGGGCGCCAATCCATCCCTGGGCACACACTCACTCACACAGACACACTCTATTTGGGGCAATTTGGAGAACTCAATTGACTTGATCCATGTTTTTGGACTGTGGGAGGAAACCGGAGAACCCGGAGGAAACCCACGCAGACACGGGGAGAACATGGGAACTCCACCCAACTGGGGAAAAAAAGAAAAGAGAAAAAAGAAGAAGAAAAAAAAAAAAAAAAAAATATATATATATATATATTTTTTTTTCCCTATTTAAAGCTGCTATTCCGAGCTTTGTTGATTTCATCAACAAACATCAGACTGCCTACCTCCTTTCTTATTATGACTGTACTTTCCGCACAGCGGCGTGATTTCATTTCATTTTAAACATATGAATGATACTGTATATAATAGGTGTGAAACTCACTGCCCACAGACCAAATCCGGATCTGCCCCCTCTTACCTTCACTCTATATTTCCAAAATAGACTCCGACTCGTTTACTTCACTCAGTGATGAATGTGACCTGGTAATTGAACCTCACCGTGGTGTTAATTCTCACTCTGTATCGTTCAGCACTGATAAATGGTGGAACCATCTTCCCAACTCTGTGTGTAAGGTGGAGTCACTAAACATCATTAAGAAACACAGGATTGATACTTCTACAGTGTAGCTGGTTTTCTTCATAACTACTGACTTGTGTTGTTCTCATTTTTAAGTCATTTTAGACAAAAGCTTCTGCTAAATGACTTAATGTAAATGTAAATGAAGCTCTAATAACACAAGTTCAAGTTTATTTGTCATTTGTGCTACATGTTGGGACATGTGCACATAGAAATTCTTAGGGTGTGGCATCGGGATATACACTCTACATAGAAGATAAAAAGAAATACACAATATTTACATATATATGTGCTAGAAAAAATATGTATATATAATGTATATATAATATATATAAAAATATATATAAATTAAAGTGAAATAGTAAAAAGCAGGACTGTGGGAGTTTTAAATTGTTCTTTTTTTTTTTTTTTTTGAAGCATTACAGATACAGATCCCATAATGCAGTGCAACTGCTGCCCGGCCGAATGATAGTTTACCTGGAAACGCTTCTGCGTCATCTGTCAAGCATCCGTTTCTTAGTTTTCCTGTGTTATTATTCCTCTTCGGGGTGGCACGGTGGCTTAGTGGTTAGCATGTTCTCCTCTCAACCACTAGGGATTCCCGGTTCGAATCCCCATCTGGATGGAGTTTCCATGTTCTCCCCGTGTCTGTGTGGGTTTCCTCCGGGTTCTCCGGTTTCCTCCCACAGTCCAAAAACATGGATCAAGTCAATTGAATTCTCCAAATTGCCCCATATAGAGTGTGTCTGTGTAAGTGAGTGTGTGCCCAGCGATAGATTGGCGCCCGGTCCTGGGTGTTTCTGCCCAGCGCCCGAGACGTTCTCCCCTGGATGGGCATGGGGAACCCCCTCCACGACCCTAATAGAGGATAAAGCGGGAGATAATGGATGGATGTTTAGAAAACATTTACTTTCAGTGTGTGGACAATTGTTTTGCGACTCGGAACACCTAAAAGGACGTTTTAAGACATCCCATTCCAATAGAGTATCTTCTTTAGCAGATGTAACAGCTTTCACCTTCTTTAGAAAGAATTTCTACAAGATTTTGGATCGTGTCCCCTGATGTTATACCCATTCATTCCAAAGAAAGAGTGCACGATGAAAGGTGCTTGATGGGGTTAAAGTCAGGGCACACTGTTTCTCCACATACATTCAAGAAACCATAACATATGAACCTTGCTTTGTATGATGGGGCACAGCAATGGTGGAACAAAAAAAGTGGGCCTTCCCTAAACTGTTCACACAAAGTTGTATACATACAATTGGCCAAAATGTATGGCAGATGATTTTTGTATGGCAGTGACAAAAGGACTGAATGAGACCCCAATATTTAAGATGGATCCCTTAATGCTTTGGTTCATAGTAAAGCTGTGTGTGTGTGTGTGTGTGTGTGTGTGTGTGTGTGTGTGTTCCACAGTGTCCATTCCAAACTTCTCACATTGTTCGGTAGTGACGTGCAGGAAGCCGAGGAGCAACCCATCAGCTGCAGCTGCATTTGAACCCGGTCGCTCGCAGAGGACATGTAGAATGAGTTTTAATCAGAAGGTAGAAACGTTTTTCATCAGCATTCGCTTTCTATTATTTACTATAAAAGGTGTCCTGTTTAGAGCTATTTAAATATTGCTTTTCTGAACTGTAACTCATATAAAACTTGCACTCATGCCATGGATGCAATGTGCTGTTCCACAAACGTGACAAGAAAAAATTCACTTCAGACAAATAAGCCTTCGGCGATGTTGCAGCAGACGTGCCGTTTTCCAGCAAGAGCTGGAACTCTGATTATAAGCCGGCCAAATACTCTTCTCAATGTGTAAGCAAAAATTCCAGATGGCTATAACCTGTATTAAAAATCATCCCAGGGAAGCGAAGCATGCCACGATTGTAAAGATGATCGCAACAGCAGCGTTCCTAATGTTCCTATTATCAGGATGGAAAGTCCATAAAGGCACAAATCCTAGATACAATGGACATATAGTAGTTAATTAAGCAAAGTTTCCTAATAAAACGAATCAAAATAATAAAAAAAAAGAGCTTTAATAAAACGGTTAAAATGTAGAGATAGCTGCCTTCTGTATGTAGCATGATGTCATTAAACTGGGCTGGTGTGAGGTCAGTGATTCTATAAATTAGACAGATTTAGTCAAACTGATGTTTAAATAATAAAGCACTCATGGTTTATTTATAAAAATATGCATCACACACTCAGTCCAGTCCAGTGAATAAACACTTAAATAACAGCAGGGGATATGCGGGGGATATTTACACACATGTGCGCACAAGCGCACACACACACACCACACACACACACACACACACGCACATGCACAGAGAGAGAGAGAGAGAGAGAGAGAATATACAAAAACAGACATAGTGAATCAAACAAACTTAGGTATATTAAATAAAAATACAGGCAATGAAACATAAAAAAAACAACAAAGTAAACAGACACAAAAACTACACAGGCAAACATGAACCAAAAAAAAAATATATAAATATAAAAAAAAAATAACAAAAACTAAACAGACAAACATGAACCAAAAAACAACACACATATAAAAAACAAACAAAAACTATACAGGCAAACATATATAAAAAGAAAAGCACACATATAAAAAACAAACAAAAACTACACAGGCAAACATGAATAAAAAAAAAGCACACATTTAAAAAACAAACAAAAACTACACAGGCAAACATGAACCAAAAAACAACACACATATAAAAAACTAAACAAAAACTACACAGGCAAACATGAACCAAAAAAAAACACAAATATAAAAAAAACTAACAAAAACTAAACAGGCAAACATGAATAAAAAAAAAGCACACATATAAAAAACAAACAAAAACTACACAGGCAAACATGAACCAAAAAAAACACGCGTATAAAAAAAAACAACTGCATAGACAAACATGAACCAAAACAAACACAGGTTAAAAAAAAAAAATACACAGGCAAACATGAACCAAAAAAAAATGCGTATAAAAAAAATAAAACTACACAGACAAACATGAACCAAAAAAAAAACACGTATAAAAAACTAAACAAAAACTACACAGGCAAACATGAAACAAACAAACACACGTATAAAAAAACTAAACAAAAACTATACGTACGACAGAAACAAACAAAAACAACACAGGCAAACATGAACAACAAAAAACACAGGTATTTAGAAACAAACAAAACACATAACAGTAACAAAGAAAAAAACAAACAAAAAAGTAAACATAAGCAAAAAGTACAAATGGAAACAGAGAAAAAAACACAAGTATACAAAAATGAAAAAAAAAAACAAACACAGATGCAAAAGCTACACAGGCAAACGAACAAAAACAATACAGTGTACACAGAAAAGAACAAAACAAGTATTCGGGAATGAACAAAACATATATAAAAGAAACAAACTAAAGAACAAGTAATCAGAAGCAAAAACGACAGATAAACAAAGAAATAAAAACACAAGTATACTAAAAACAAACACATCACAGAATAACAGTAACAAACTAAAACAAACATAGTATACATAGAAACTACACAGGTCAACAAATAAAAACACAGGGTTTTAGAACAAACAAAACATTATAAGAGTAACAAACTAAGACAAACAAAAAAACAGATACAAATAAAACACAGCTAAACAAAAACAAAACACAGGCACGCCAACAAACAAAATATAGGTAAATAAAAGCAAACAAAACATGTAGACAGGAAAAAAAAACAGACTGTTGTAAAGAAATGCATGGATACAGGAACAAACACAGGCAGGTACAGATAAATAAATGTGGGGGAGATGGTTACCCAAACAACACAAACAAATCGACCGCCTAAACACAGGTATACTGTTCACAACAATCATAGAAAGTACTAACACACCACCAGCACAACTCGGTTTTCCTTTTAAATAAAAAGAATTGTACATCTTTAATTATGTAAGTTATTAAACACAGTGATTTGTATCAAAATGGAATGTGCTTTTCTGTGTGTGACTCCCTGAACAGTGACCCTGTTACACACACACACACACACACACACACACACACACACACTGGACATGACACAGCAGTGTGTCCGATTCCCTGTCTACTTTCTTCTCTCTCTCTCTCTCGTCTGTCGGCCGTGTGCCAAGCACGCATCAGTCTTGTTGTTCATCTGCACTCCGTTTCCATGGCAACCAGACAACACACCCGGCAACCATGCACTCTTTCCATCTGGTGTCTCCACCCTGTCTCAGTCCAAACTCCTAAGAATTGTCCTTAGTTAGCATCAGCAACAAGGCAGAGGAAAGGATGGAAGAGGAAACTCTCCTCCCTTAAAAGAAATTTTGTTGGACCGTGACGATAAAAGCAAACGCGGAACGGCCTTCGTGCACACGCACGGTGGTCCGGTCCCAAATGGCACACTCATGCTTCTCGTTACTGTATTTCCTTTAGAACTATGAGACGTGTCCCATTTGTAGAAGCCTGCAGTGATACATGTTTTGTCTGTTTGGTGTCTTTACTACGGTGTATGCCCGATTTAACCTTAAACAAACAATAAAATAGTGTGTGTGTGTGTGTGTTATCCATTCAGTCGTCTCTAACACTTGGATAGTCCATAGACCACTTTACAATGATTCTGATCCATAGACTTTCATCCAGGTTTTTAGGAGGTAGGTCACCACATCTTTCCTAAAACATTTTACAAATGATACACTCAGACGAGCAGATACCATCAGCACCAGTATTTGGAATGTCGTAGAAAATTGGAATACCCAGAGAAACCCCCAATGGTGTTGGGCTTCAATCTGGACATTGGGGGTTCAAATCCCAGATCCACTGAAGTTACCAATGTGGGGCCTTCGACAAGAGTCTTAACCTTCATTGGGCCGGGATCCATCCATCCATCCATTATGGGGGGGTATGAAGGTTGAGGGTTCAAATCCCATGTTGATTTGAACCCTCAACCTTCTGATTGATAGCCCAACAACCTCAATAATGAGCTACCACATCCCGACCTCTCTCTTTTTTTATTCATTCATTAGTTTTCACTTAAGGGGGGGGGTCTCCATGCTCATCCAGGGGAAAAGGTTGGGCAGCCAATCTCTCACTGGTCACACTCACTCACACAGACACACACTATATGGGGCAATTTAGAGCATTCAGTTTACTTTAAGTCCATGTTTTTGGACTGTGGGAGGAAACCGGAGAACCCGGAGGAAACCCACGCGGACACGGGGAGAACATGGAAACTCCACCCAGATTGCGATTCGAACCTGGATCCCCAGCGCTGAGAGGAGAACATGCTAAGCACTAAACCCCTGACCCCAGCCTTCAAGTTGGGATATTTGTAAGTCACTTTGGATAAAAGCATCTACAAAATATCGTGTTATGATCTAATCTAAAAAAAAATCACCATGTCCAATTTCTTATTGGACGCAAAGAATGCCTCTTATTCCTGCCTCCTGCCCTTTTTTGCAATAAACAGTAATGTGTTGAAAATTTGGTAACCACTATCTGCTGCAGGTGTGTAGATTTGAAAATTTGGGAGTAGGTATAAGCACGTTAGAACCGTGTGCCTTTTGGGACAGGGAGCCAAGTTCCAACCGAACCACAGACCAGTGGTCCAGCGGGCCGTCTACGTATTTACAGTGACATGGTAACGCATGACGCAATGTTTCGTCAGATTGCCTCTTAGTCCTGTTTGCCTGGAAGAAACGGCTCCATCTCTCGTGCATGTGGAGTGGAGAACCTCCACTGAAAGTGCATTGGGTTTGGAAAGAGTCCATCCTGTGCACACTGCCCCGCAGACTCACACAGCTACTTCCAGCTTCTGGATTTCTCAGTGTGTAGAGTTCGTCTCATTTCTCTTTTCGTATTCTATTTGTGTCCTTCATAATGTCTAGCCTTAAATATTTTCATGGAAGCTGCAGAATCCGTTCAGGTTTATGATATACTCTCGTTCTTGGGGACGTAATCCCAGCTCTCTCGTTCAGACTTCTCCTGCTTCTGTTTTAACGACCTCTTGAAGAATCCGGCCTGAAAAAAAAAAAAAACATAAGTAAGTAAAACATTTTATAAGTTTCATGTAATTGTAACCATCAATCCATCCATTATCTTCCGCTTCATCATGTTTCGGGTGCTGGGCAGATACACCCAGGACAGGGTACCAATCCATCGCTGGGCACACAACCACTCACACAGACACACCCAGATTGAGTTTGGAACCGGGGATCCCTAGCGCTGAGATGAGAACATGCTAACCACTAAACCACCTTACTGCCTAACATCCATCCATCCATTATCTTCCGCTTTATCCTCTATTAGGGTCGCGGGGGGGTTCCCCATGTCCATCCAGGGGAGAACGTTTTGGGCGCTGGGCAGATACACCCAGGACAGGGCGCCAATCTATCACTGGGCACACACTCACTCACACATACACACTTTATATGGGGCAATTTGGAGAACTCAATTGACTTGATCCATGTTTTTGGACTGTGGGAGGAAACCGGAGAACACGGAGGAAACCCATGCGGACACGGGGAGAACATGGAAACTCCACCCAGATTGGGTTTGGAACCTGGATCCCCAGCACTGAGATGAGAACGTGCTAACCACTAAACCACCTTACCGCCCAACATCCATCCATCCATTTTCTTCTGCTTTATCCTCTATTAGGGTCGTGGTGGGGTTCCCCATGCTCATTCAAAGGAGAACATTTTGGGCGCTGGGCAGATACACCCAGGACAGGACGCCAATCTATCATTGGACACACACTCACTCACACACTCACTAAACTCAATAAACTCAATAAACTCTATATGGGGCAATTTAGAGAACTCAATTGACTCAATCCATGTTTTTGGACTGTGGGAGGAAACCGGAGAACCCGGAGGAAACCCACGCGGACACGGGGAGAACATGGAAACTCCACCCAGATTGGGATTCGAACCTGGATCCCCTTAGTAAATAACATGTTCTCCTCTCAGCGCTAGGGATTCCCGGTTCGAATCCCAATCTGGGCGGAGTTTTCATGTTCTCCCCGCGTCCGCGTGGTTTTCCTCCGGATTCTCCGGTTTCCTCCCACAGTCCAAAAACATGGATCAAGTCAATTGAGTTCTCCAAATTGCCCCATATAGAGTGTCCCATATAGAAAATACCCGGAAAAATAATGGGGACATGGGGAGAACATGGCAACTCCACCCAGATCGGAATTCGAACCTGGATCCCCAGCACTGAGGAGGACATTCTAACCACTACCCCACTGTGCCATCCCTCATAGTCTCATATGAACGATTGCTCCACATTATATCTACATAAACATTCATTCATTCATTCATTATCTCTCGCTTTATCCTCTATTAGGGTCGCGGTGGGGTTCCCCATGCCCATCCAGGGGAGAACATCTCAGGCGCTGGGCAGATACACCCAGGACAGGGCGCCAATCCATCGCTGGGCACACACTCACTCATAGAGACACACTCTATATGGGGCAATTTTTGAGAATTCAATTGACTTGATCCATGTTTTTGGACTGTGGGAGGAAACCGGAGAACCCGGAGGAAAGCCACGCAGACACGGGGAGAACATGGAAACTCCACCCAGATGGGGATTCGAACCTGGAATCCCTAGCGCTGAGAGGAGAACGTACTAACCACTAAACCACCGTGACGGCATCTACATAAACAATTTAAAATAAAGCCAAGTGATCCTTACCTTCCATAAACAAAAGATCAGCATCCCAAGAATGCTCAGGCCCAGAAACAAACTGATCAAGATGATGAATTGTGCCACGCTCTCGGGCAGCCTCTGGCTGTTGTGCGCTTCCAAGATTACCTGTAACAACACAGAGGTTCGAGTCTTCTTACACAGGCAATGTTATGGATTTGTGGATATACATACATAATCCTATTGGATTACAGAGGCTGCTGAATCACTATGAAAACTAAGACTTACATTAGAGCTGAATTCGTCCCTCAGCAGGAAGGTGGTGTCATCCATGACTGGAGATGTGACAGAGATGCTGCTTATCATCTTCATTACATTATATCTCCCCTAATCAACAGGAATAAAGGGAAATGTTTTATTGTGTACACAACTTTTTGTTTAGTATCTGTATAAAAATAATGGGGGTGCACAAAGGCTTAGTATATTTACATTACATTTAGTCATTCAGCAGACGCTTTTATCCAAAGAAACTTACAAATGAGAACACCACAAGTCAGAAGTTATGCAGAAAACCAGCTACACTGTAGAATTATCAAACCTGATCGCCCCCCCCCCCCCTCAGGTATTTGTTAAAGAGATGCGTCTTCAGTAGTTTTCTTAAAACTGTTTAGTGATTCTGCCTTACGGACAGAGTTGGGAAGATGGTTCCACCATTTTGCAGTGGTGAACGCCACAGAGTGAGAATCAGCCCCTCGGTGAGGTGGAACCACCAGGTGGCAATCATCACTGGAGCGAAGTGAATGAGGCGGAGTGTATTTTGAAAAGATAGAGTGAAGGTAAGAGGGGGAAGATCCAGAAATGGTTCTGTAGGTCAGAGTATCAGCAAAGTCACCTCACAGTAAAAAGCTTGTGGATTCGATTCTCTGGGTCGTGTCTGTGTGGAGTTTCCTCCTGAAGCTTCTGTTTAATCCCATAAATTCATATATATATATATATACAAATACACACTATATGGGGCAATTTGGAGCATTTCATTTACCTTGAATTCATGTTTTTGGACTGTGGGAGGAAACCGGAGAACCCGAAGGAAACCCACATGGACACGGGGAGAACATGGAAACTCCACCCAGATTGGTATTCGAACCTGGATCCCCAGCACAAACGTGCTAACCACTAAGCCGCCGTGCTGCCCCTCCTTAATTTATTCATTCATTATCTCCCGCTTTATCCTCTATTAGGGTCGCGGTGGGGTTCCCCATGCCCATCCAGGGGAGAACGTCTCGGGCGCTGGGCAGATAGACCCAGGACAGGGCGCCAATCCATCGCTGGGCACACACTCACTCATAGAGACACACTCTATATGGGGCAATTTTTGAGAATTCAATTGACTTGATCCATGTTTTTGGACTGTGGGAGGAAACCGGAGAACCCGGAGGAAACCCACGCGGACACGGGGAGAACATGGAAACTCCACCCAGATGGGGATTCGAACCGGGAATCCCTAGCGCTGAGAGGCGAACGTGCTAACCACTAAACCACCGTGCCGCCCTCCTTAATTTATCTCGTTTCTAATTTCCATCCATTATCTTCAGCTTTATCCTCTATTAGGGTCGCGGGGGGGTTCCCCATGCCCCTCCAGGGGAGAAGGTTTCGGGCGCTGGGCAGATACACCCAGGACAGGGAGCCAATCTATCTCGGGGCACACACTCACTCACTCAGACATGCACACTTACACACTCTTTATGGGGCAATTTGGAGCATTTCATTTACCTTGAATCCACGTTTTTGGACTGTGGGAGGAAACCGGGGAACCCGGAGGAAACCCATATGGACACGGGGAGAACATGAATCCACCCAGATTGGTATTCGAACCTGGATCCTCAGCACAAACGTGCTAACCATTAAGCCACCGTGCCGCCCCTCTTTAATTTATCTCGTTTCTAATTTAAACACAATTTTATTTTCAGGGGGCATGGTGGCTTAGTGGTTAGCATGTTCTCCTCTCAGTGCTGGGGATTCCCAGTTCGAATCCCCATCTGGGAGGAGTTTCCATGTTCTCCACGGGTTCCCTCCAGGTTCACCAGTTTCCCTCTCACAGCCAAAAAAACACGGATCAAGGTAAATGAATGCTCCCAATAGCCCCATATAGAGTGACCAGTGATAGATTGGCGCTCTGCCCAGTGCCTGAAATGTTCTCCCCTGGATGGGCATGGGGAACCCCCCCTGACCCTAGTAGAGGATAAAGTGGAAGATAATGGATTGATGGGGTGGCACGGTGGCCTCTCAGCATTAGGGATTCCCGGTTCGAATCCCCATCTGGGTGGAGTTTCCATGTTCTCCCTGTGTCTGCATGGGTTTCCTCCGGGTTCTCCGGTTTCCTCCCACATTCCAAAAACATGGATCAAGTCAATTGAGTTCTCCAAATTGCCCCATATAGAGTGTGTCTGTGTGAGTGAGTGTGTGCCCAGCGATGGATTGGCGCCCTGTCCTGGGTCTATCTGCCCAGCGCCCGAGATGTTCTCCCCTGGATGGGCATGGGGAACCCCACCGCGCCCCTAATAGAGGATAAAGCGGGAGATAATGAATGAATGAATGAATAATGGATGGATGGATTATGTACGCATGAGGCCTGAGAGATTGAAGTTACCCCGACATCTGCAGAAAAATTTGGACGAAACGTAGAACGAAACCATTTAAGTCTAAAAAAGTCTAGAAAGCCGAGTTGTAAAGAAGTAGCACTCTGTGTTTTGATGTTGGGATGCTTACAGGGCTGATCTGGAGAACAGCGGGTTTGAGCTTCACCTCCAGGTTCACAGTGACCTCTTTAGCAACGTCTATGTTACCAAAGTTGCACTCGATGATCATGCACGAGTCTTCTGAAGGCCCACAAGTCTGCAGGAAGCAACAGAACACGGATGCAAGTTTAACTTCCAGGTAAATCCTGACTAAAAACACTGCGTTCATTCAGTGATGAGGCCCTTACCATGTTCCGACTGCTGCTTTTTGACAAATAGAACGCAATGTCTTCATAAAAGGGTGGTTTCGGCAGGTCACAGCCATCAGTCAGGTGTGCGATGGTCTTCTTCACATGGCATTGGCCCTGAGTCACCTGAAATGTACATTAGATTTAGTTTCATAAATCTATTAATAAACCCTCACTATATAGCATCTTGTTGAGGAACATAAAGACCCTTTCCAAAAAAACATAGAATATAATGGAAAGGTCTTTAATTTCCATAATTTCATTCAAAAAGTTAAACTTTCATAATTTATAGGGTCAGGGCCCACAATTTCAATGATTTCAAGTATATATTTTCCATAATTTGGGCTTCCAGCTCATAAAACCCATGAAAATAGGAATTAGAATTAGAATACGGTTAAAAAAAGTGTCCAAATTTTGCAGAGCATGAATGTTTTAAACAGTGTGAGACACTAATCACTAATAAACAGTAGAGGTGAGGAACAGAATCCAAACTGCTTGAGGTCCAGTGTGAAATCTCCAGTCTGTCATGATTTGGGGTGCAATGTCCTAGTCTACCAGAATGTTTAGTTTCCTTCTGCTGAGGATTTTTATGGAGATGCAGATTTGGAGATGGGGTCTCCTATGGGGTACCCTATCTGGTATTCTTTGTTGTTGGGTCTGGTGCCCTTTTGAGAATACCCCATAGATTCTCAATGGGGTTTAGGCCTGGCGAGTTGGCTGCGATCAAGAGCCAGAGCTCCATACAGATCCACAGCAGAAGGAATCATGAAGTACTCTAAAACATTCTGGTAGACTGTTGTGGTGACTTTGGATTTAAGAAAGCAGAGTTTCCCCAACACCTGCAGCAGACATTGCACCCCAAATCATGACTGACTGGAGATTTCACACTGGACCTCAAGCTGTTTGGATTCTGTCCCTCACCTCTACTGTTTTGTGGATAATTAGTGTGACACACTCTTTTTAAAACGTTCATGCTTTGCAAAATTTGGGCTGCTTTCTTCATAGTATTCGATTTTTTGGAATTCCTGTTTTCATGGGTTTTATGAGCCAGAAGCCCAAATTATGGAAAAGTAAACAAATAATACTTGAAATCATTTAAATTGTGGGCCCTGACCCTATAATCTAGGAAAGTTTATCTTTTTTCATTCATTATCTCCTGCTTTATCCTTTATTAGGGTCGCGGTGGGGTTCCCCATGCCCATCCAGGGGAGAACGTCTCGGGCGCTGGGCAGATACACCCAGGACAGGGCGCCAATCCATCACTGGGGACACACTCACTCACACAGACACACTATATATGGGGCAATTTGGAGAACTCAATTGACTTGATCAATGTTTTTGGACTGTGGGAGGAAACCGGAGAACCCGGAGGAAACCCACGCGGACACGGGGAGAACATGGAAACTCCACCCAGATGGGGATTCGAACCGGGAATCCCTAGCGCTGAGAGGCGAACGTGCTAACCACTAAGCCACCGTGCCGCCCGGAAAGTTTATCTTATTGAATGGAATTAAGGAAATTATTCAACATATACATGATATTTTAATTACATTTACATTATCTCATCCATTCATTATCTCCCGCTTTATCCTCTATTAGGGTTGCGGTGGGGTTCCCCATGCCCATCCAGGGGAGAACGTCTCGGACGCTGGGCAGGTAGACCCAGGACAAGACGCCAATCTATCACTGTACATTTACTTGACATTTGGTCATTTATTGGACGCTTTTATCCAAAGCGACTTACAAGGTGAGCACAGGGTTCATCACAACATCCCTGGAGCAATGAGGGTTAAGGGTCTTGCTCAAGGACCCACATTGGTAACTGTAGTGGACCTGGAATTTGAACCCCCAACCTTCAGATTGATAGTCCAACACCCTGACCACTGAGCTACCGCGCACTAATTCTTTGAAAAGGGTCTGTATTCTGGATATACTGTAAATATCACTGCAGGTTGTTAGTGTTTTTTAAAACAAAGGTCGACACTAGGTCTCCAAACAGTAGACTTGTTGGCTCTTGATTAACATGTTTCTGTAAGTATTAAAAAAAACAATTCCTTACCTGTAAATCTGTAAGCTGGATGAGTTTTTCTGTATATGGAACCTTAATCTGCGGGACTGTAATGTACACTTTGGTTTTAAGAGCTTTACTGTGACCAATGTTCATCACCTACAAATCACAAAACAAAGAGATTATAGCAATCCATCCATCCATCCATCTTCCGCTTTATCCTCTATTAGGGTCACGGGGGGGTTCCCCATGCCCATCCGGGGAGAACCTTTCGGGCGCTGGGCAGATACACCCAGGACAGGACACCAATCCATCACTGGGCACACACACACACACACAAACACACTCTATATGGGGCAATTTGGAGAACTCAATTGACTTGATTCATGTTTTTGGACTGTGGGAGGAAACCGGAGAACCCAGAGGAAACCCACGTGGACACGGGGAGAACATGGAAACTCCACCCAGATGGGGATTCGAACCGGGAATCCCTAGTGCTGAGAGGAGAACATGCCCACCACTAAGCCACCATGCCGCCCCTTCCCTAAACTTTCATTCATTCATTATCTTCTGCTTTATCCTACATTAGGGTCTCGGTGGGGTTCCCCATGCCCATCCAGGGGAGAACATTTCGGGCGCTGGGCAGATACACCCAGGACAGGGGGGCAATCTATCACTGGGCACACACTCACTCACTCACACACACAGACATACACACTCTATATGGGGCAATTTGGAGAACTCATTTGACTTGATCCATGTTTATTGGACTGTGGGAGGAAACTGGAGGAAACCCATGCAGACACGTGGAGAACATGGAAACTCCACCCAAATGGGGATTCGAACCAGGAATCCCCAGTGCTGAGAGTTTTGTCAGTCGCCTGTTGGTTCTCTGTTATCTATTCATCAGCGCCAACACAGAACAGGTGTAAAAAGGTGCAATAAGAGAACTTAAGTGCTACTTTTTTATTTATCAATCTTTTAAAATTGTGTCAATGTTCTGTGGTTTGTACCCCAAGGATTGCGAAATAATTTTGTTGCACAGTTTTGTGCAACAACAATGAAGAAATCTTTCCTTATCTTATTATTTGGGTGGTGGATTGTTTATTGTCAGTTCTGCAGTGACACTGATGTGGTGAGGGGGTTTTAGTGCAGCAGTGCTGCTGGAGTTTCATTTAAACACCTCAGTGACACTGCTGGGATAGGAATAATGCACCCACCAAATAATCCCTGCTCTGTGGTGGTACTATTGGGGTTCTGACCATTAGAACAGAGTAAAGGGGACGTACACAGTATGTACTGTAGAACACACACAGATGGACAACAGTCTGAAATAGGAGAACTACAAAGAACTACAAAGTCCATCTTTACAGGAAGTGGAACTGAGAACATGGACAATAATTAGAGCAAAAAGGAAGCGTGGCCAAACAGAGAGGAGAATATGCTAACCATCAATGTATTTGTTTTGTTATTGTTTAATTGAGCTCACTGGACTGAGGAACTATTAGCCAGTTTTTTAAGAACTATCCATGCATCCATTATCTTCCGCTTTATCCTCTATTAGGGTCGCAGGTGGGGTTCCCCATGCCCATCCAGGGGAGAACGTTTCGGGCGCTGGGCAGATACACCCAGGACAGGACACCAATCTATCGCTGGGCACACATTCACTCACACAGACACACTCTATATGGGGCAATTTGGAGAATTCAGTTGACCTTGACCCATGATTTTGGACTGTGGGAGGAAACCGGAGAACCTGGAGGAAACCCACGCGGACACGGGGAGAACATGGAAACTCCACCCAGATTGGGATTCGAAGCGGGAATCCCTAGTGCTGAGAGGAGAACATGCAAACTACTAAGCCACCGTGCCACCCTTTTTAAGAACTAAAATCATAAATTAAATAATTCAGTTTTTATTTATTTTACAAATTCATTGTCAAAGAAAATCTTGTTGGGTGTGTGTGTGTGTGTGTGTGTGTGTGTGTGTGTGTGTGTGTGTCATAATGGTGATTACCTTAAATGTGTAGTTGAACTTCTCACTGTAGCAGTCAACTGGTGTTGCGTCATTTTCTCCGAAGATAAATGATGTCGGAGACACAAGTCTAAAGATGAAACAGGACGGTTTAGAGATTAAATGCATACATTTGTAACTTTGCAAATGCTATAAATACTGTAATTGGGCTCTCAATCTGAAGGTTGGGGTTTAAATCCCCCCCCCCCCCCCCCCCCCCCCCCCCCGCGACCCTAGTAGAGGATAAAGCAGAAGATAATGGATGGATGGAAGATAGAACAAACATAATGTATTAATAGTAGGAGTCCATTATCTTCTGCTTTATCCTCTATTAGGGTCGCGGTGGGGTTCCCCATGCCCATCCAGGGGAGAACGTTTCGGGCGCTGGGCAGATACACCCAGGACAGGGCGCCAATCCATCGCTGGGCACACACTCACTCACACAGACACACTCTATATGGGGCAATTTTGAGAACTCAATCGACTTGATCCATGTTTTTGGACTGTGGGAGGAAACCGGAGAACCCGGAGGAAACCCACGCGGACACGGGGAGAACATGGAAACTCCACCCAGTTTGGGATTCCAACCGGAATCCCCAGTAAGACACCGTAAGACACTAGTAAGTGTCCCCAGTAGGGGTGAGCTGCAATATTCGCTGATTCGACGATTCGATTCGGAGAACCGTAGTCGACTATGAACCTCATAGTCGAATGTACCATTTTGACCACATGGGGGCGCCCATGGCTGCTGCTAAGCATTAGTTTTTACATGAAATGTCTTTGTTTTCATTATATATATATAGCCTTTTGTGCTCTAGAAAAAACAAGTAAAATATTTTTTAAAATCTTTTTTTTAAAAACCACGCTTATAGCGCCATCTTGTGGTGAAATTTTAACTGATTCGACTATCAGTAGACTATAGGGAAAATCTGACGAATCAGATTCGACTATGAAAATCCTTAGTTGAAGACACCCCTAGTCCCCAGTAAGACACTAAGCCATATTTCGTAATAAAATGTTGAAATCATAGAAATATATACAGTGTCAAATACTATCTACAATAATAGCATCCTGCTGTCACTAACAGAGTGAGGAGTGCTGGTGCTGGAGGACACACCACTCCAGAAAGATCTAGAGAAGTAGAGCTCATTATTCAGTGCCATTTTTCTGCAGTATGTATTACCGCGTTCTGTAAAACTTCGAACATCCTTCAGAAAGCGCCAGTGTCTGAGTTTCCTCTCTGCTGTCTGACTGTTTTATGTTTATGTTCTTTTGAGGGTCATTGATTTTTCTGTATCCCACTGTGTTTGCTTTGGTTACTTTTGCTTGCTTTGGAACCCAACTCACCCGTGTACGTTGAGATCAACACCGTATCTCAGGGGGGAGACCTCGTTGTCAATCCTCATAGTTCTCCCTAAAATACAACAATATATGTTAGTTAACAACATGGATCAAGTCAATTGAGTCCTCCAAATTGCCCCATATAGAGTGTGTCTGTGTAAGTGAGTGTGTGCCCAGCGATGGATTGGCGTCCTGTCCTGGGTCTATCTGCCCAGCGCCCGAGACGTTCTCCCCTGGATGGGCATGGGGAACACCCCCCGTGCCCCCCCCCCCCCGCCGCGTCCCTAATAGAGGATAAAACGGAAGATAATGGATGAATATATATACATTCATTCATTCATTCATTATCTCCCGTTTTATCCTCTTTTAGGGTCGCGGCGGGGGGTGGGGGGGGGGGTTCCCCATGCCCATCCAGGGGAGAACAGGGCGGCAATCCATCGCTGGGTACACACTCACACACTCAAACACACTCTATATGGGGCAATTTTAGAGAAACTCAATTAACTTGATCCATGTTTTTTGGACTGTGGGAGGGAAACCGGAGAACCCAGAGGAAACCCACGCAGACACGGGGAGAACATGGAAACTCCACCCAGATTGGGATTCGGAACCGGGAATCCCTAGCGCTGAGAGGAGAACGTGCTAACCACTAAGCCACCGTGCCGCCCTATATATATATATATATATATATATATATATATATATATATATATATATATATATGCACATGTGTGGTGTGTGTGTGTGTGTGTGTGTGTATATAGTTACATATGATAGTGATACAGTATACGCACTAGCACTGTAGATGCACTAGCCACATATTTGTGAGGACCACAAGCCAGTCCCCACAAAGTAAATTCATCTATTTATCTTCCACTTTGAAATGGGGCAATTTAAAACATTCAATTCACATTGAATTCATGTTCTTGAATGTGGGACACCAGACAGAACCTGAGGGAATCCCACACGGACACAGAGAAGAACATGGAAACTCCACCCTCATAAAAATATCCTTAACTTTATTTAGTTTTTCAGAAAACCCTGAAAGAGCTGCCTCGCTCCCATGGCTTCTGTGACTCACACACACCAAAACACAGAACCGCTCGCTGTGTGTCCACTAACTGCACGCCAATTGTCTATTTGCAATAAAATCCCGAGCAATAATAAGAAAAAGGAAGTTCTGTTAGGGAAAAACATAGAACCGGCTGGTGGAACAAACTGCATTTCCTTCCATTTATTCATTACCCAATCTCCTGTTGTTTGAGTTGCTTCATTTATACAACCGGATTTAAATAACCAGATTAAAACTAGTCCTAGTTTATAGTTATCACATTGGTACAGCCCGTGCTGCATTTCTTACCTTGTAGCATTGATATGGATGCTGAGATCACCAGCACTGCTGGGTTGTTTGATTCACGTCCCAGCAGAAAGCTAATGTTTAGCTGGACACACCACACACACACACACACACACACACACACACAGGACAGGTTTATTTTACATAATGCACATTGCAGGGAAAGTAAAACCAGAAGTAGGGATGTACTTAGGCGGAGGAAACCCAGTGGACCGGGGGAAACATGGAAAATCCACCCAGTGGGGTTCGAACCGGGAACCTTTGTGTGGAGGAGAAAGGCTAAACCCCTAAG
>JAFMOC010000267.1:0-117500 GCA_019802505.1 Corydoras sp. C115
GAAAAACTTGAATGTACTTAGAAATATTAAGTTTCTTTAATATAACTTTTATTATAAACAGGACAGATACGTAAATGAAATGCATTGCATAGTTGTGTGATGAGGTAGATCACAATTCACCTGCTTTGTTTAAATATGTTAAAACTAATTTACATAGGCTAGTAGTAGTAGTAGTAGTAGTAGTAGTAGTAGAAGTAAGTGTATGAGTCTCCAAAATGCACATAAACAAGTGTGTGTGTGTGTGTGTGTGTGTGTGTGTGTGTGTGTGTGTGTGTGTGTGTGGGTGTGTGTGTGTGTGTGTGTGTGTGTGTGTGTGCAGAACATGTTGGCCGTACTGTTACCTGTGTGATCATCTTCAGCATCTACACATTTATTTTGGCATTCATATGGACACTCAGGGAAACTCTACAACATGCAACTTTATCATCATCACCAGCTAAATCATCTTTTTTTTTTTTCCTTGTGTATGTGTATATGTGTGTGTAGCTTTCCAAACTATGTTCAGTTACTGTAGTTTACTTTGCAATAAGTAGGAATAATACAAAATATATTAAACTTTCAAGAATCAAGCAAAAAAAAAAACAAGGGTCTAAATACTTTCTGTCTCTAATGTTATTAAGACTGTAGGTGTAAATGTGGTTGCAAAGAAAACTGTTGATATGAAGTCGGTAGTCCAGTTTTGCTCTGTGTGTTGTTAGTATGTTGCATAAATTTAAATTTAAGTTAGTCTATCAATGGGCATCTATAAATGACCAAATGTAAATTAATTGTGGATAATAAAAAACTAACAGTAATTCAGCCTGTAAACCTTTTACTCTGAAATGAACAGAAATGAAATGATGATTATAAATAATGCATTGATGACAACAATAAATTAACCTCGTTTTCATGTTCTCCCCTTTGCTTGTTGCTTGGGAATTTCATTTTACCCCCAAAACAGTTAAGCATTAAACGTGGCAATAACACGACTGAATTTCACAGTCTGATTTAATAGAATAACCGTATTTGAACGCCACTTAACACCACTTAATATCTCTTGCCCACCACTTAATAATGGTGAGCACGACATAATAATAAAAAAACTTTTTTTTACTCATGTTCCTCTCTATATATTTTTTTTGCTCATGTCCTTTAGGGGCTCCATAAAAAACTATATAACTATATACAGTATATATTGTTAGAAGCTCCGTTCTTCCCCAGAGGAGATCGGTTACGCGGGGAAACTGCGTACGCCGCTCGCGCCTAGCGCGTCCCGGGAACGGCTACGCGGGAAAGAATGCGTACACCGGTCCGTCGGGTAAAACACTCCCACGGATACAACCTGCGCGGGGATAGTGCGCAGCGTTGTACCGTGGTTGAGCGCGGAAGGAGAGTCCAGAGAACACCGGGTATAAAAAGCAAAACAGATTTATTATTAAAATGGTGTAGGGACACCAACGGAAAGGGGGAATAAACGAAACGCACCAACACCGGAAATAATCCACAAACAAAGACGTGCACGGGATTTAGGGAATACGGAACTAAATACAAAACACACCCAGTCACATGCACAAAATAAACCAATCACCCAACGGAGTCCATGAATCACACAAATGAGGGTAGTCACGTTTCGGGTGGTGGGCAGATACACCCAGGACAAGGCGCCAATCTATCGCTGGGCACACACTCACTCACACAGACACGCACGCATACACACTCTATATGGGGCAATTTGGAGAACTCAATTGACTTGCACCCATATGGGGATTCGAACCTGGAATCCCTAGTGCTGAGAGGTGAACGTGCTAACCACTAAGCCACCGTGCCGCCCTATATATATATATATATATATATATATATATATATTTATTTATTCCATGTTCAAATAAGAGATTATGTTTTATTTTTACATTTTATTGAACTGAATTGTATTTTTACATTATTTATTCATTCATTTATTCATTGATTATCTTCCACATAATCCACTACTAAGGTCGCGGGGCAAAATTAGTCTAACATTGAACTAATTTTTACCGAGTTAAAAATACTTTAATTTATTATAATATTAGTGGTTTTATATATAGGCTCCACTAATGATCAGTGTGCAGCAACATGCAGAGAGGTTTTAATGCAGTCGGTTAATGAAGCCTTATTTTGTGCTTAGGAAATCCTGTCTCTGCTTATTATTTTATATATTTATAGAAATTGTTAAATATATTAATTATTTAGGTTAAGGTCTTGATAGTCAGGTTGTCGTAGAGTTATATAAAAGCCAAAAAGCTTTAAATTGGAATATATATTTTTAATTTGAGTCTTTCCTGGAAAAAGAACTTTGCTATGAATATTGCATGAGTCATCTAAGTGGGGTTTCTGTGGTTTTGGTTGTTGTGTTGTGTTTCGCAGGTAAGATCAACAAGTGCATGTTTGTTAAACACATTACAATAAATATTTGGAAAGAAAGTGGACTTGTGATTGGCTTAAATGTAAAAGTAAAAAAGCTTAAATGTCAATAAAAGTAAAAGCTGTATAATTATACTGTTTAGAAATGTACGACCACAAAAACATATACTAACAGTACTTTTGCTGTATAAATAAATAAATAAATAAAACTTTTTTTTCTAAATTCTTTAAATAAAATAAATAATCATGAGGAAAAAAATCTACCTTTTTTAACATAGTCAATAATTTATTTATTTCGATTTCTAGATTTGCTTTTATATTTTACTGAATTATTCAAGACATAGTATATGAAAGGGTTAAAAATCATTAATATGCTAATGTGAAATATATGATGTGATTATTTAACCTTCACTGGTTTGTTTGATTTTCACTCATCCTAATTATATACATAATTAATGTATACTATATATTATATTATATATATATTATATTACTGATGAGCCTTAATGAACTGGAACACCACATGCTGTGAAAAACGAGAAAGAGCAGCAGAGCTGCCGGCAGGTGCGTTATTACCTCCAATCAATATCCATCACAATTATGTTCATTCATCCATTCATTATCCTCTGCTTAATCCTTTATTAGAGTTGTGGGCGGGAAGGGGAGGTCACCATGCACATCCAGGGGAAAACATTTCGGACAAGGACAAGGCGCCAATCTATCGCTAAGCATACACTCACTCACACAGACAAACACACAAACACACTCTATATGGGGCAATTCAGAGCATTCAATTTACCTTGATCCATGTTTTTGGACTGTGGGAGCAAACCAGAGAACCAGGAGACATTGGCAGACACAACCCACGCAGACACAGGGAGAACATGGAAACTTATCCAGATTGGGATTTGAACTGGGAATCTCCAGCGCTGAGAGGCAAACGTGCTAATCACTAAGTCACCATGCTGCCCTCCAATTATGTTCATATTATTAAAAAAAATGTTATTCAAGACATTTATGGGGCAGTTGTAAGCTTGTGGTTAAGAAACCAGCTTTGCGACTAAGGTATCTACTTCGATTCCCAAGTCCATCTGGCTGAAGCGCTCTTGGGCAAAGCACCTAACCACAATTGCTCACTGTGCACTGTATTCAAGGCTGGCTACCTCTCCGGGCACATGTGCTCATTTCACTAGTGTGTGTATGTGTGTGTGTGTTTCACTGCACGGATGGGTTAAATGTGGTTAAAAATAGTTTAAAATGTGTCCTCTGTGTGTAAGCACATTAATCAAAATAGAACGCTTTATCACTTTGTCACTACATTTTATAGAAATTATACCCAATATTTCTGCTGGGGCGGCTCGGTGGCTTAGTGGTTAGCACGTTCGCCTCTCAGCACTAGGAATTCCTGGTTCGAATCTCAATCTGGGTGGAGTTTCCATGTTCTCCCCGTGTCCGCATGTTTTCTCCGGGTTCTCCGGTTTTCTCCCACAGTCCAAAAATGATGGGCATTGGGAACCCCCCCATGACCCTAATAGAGGGATAAAGTGTAAGATAATGGATGGATGGAAATTCTGCTGGGTAAGCATTTGATATACAATTGAATTTACAGAATGTATTTAGATTTGTTTGAGCTGAGCTTAATTTAATCTGACATAATATGATCTTTATTGTTGCAATAACAATGGGTTTACAAAACTGAACTAACTTGAGTGAGCTGCAGGTTCAATTAAAGCTCCTGTACATGTTTAGACACCAAAAATTATTTTTTTAATTAATTTTAATTATTAAACTTTTAACAATATAACCACATTTTATGACCACTAATAAATTTAATGACTTACAAGATAAGAATAAAACATGGTAAATTTGGTCTGGAGAAATTTTAATGACCTCTGGTCTCCACCGTACTTACTGCCTGTACAAAATATTGAGAAAGTTGTTTTGAAACAGGATATGATGATAAAGCATATATATTTCAGAAAATTGTGTGTGTGTGTGTGTGTGTGTGTGTGTGCACGCATGTATGTGTGTTCCTCTTTATACAGGAAGAGGGACAGAGATACTATTTTGGTAAATATAGGTATAAGGCAGGGGTGTCAAACTCAATTGCACCAGGGGCCAAAACTCAAAGCACAATTTAGGTCTGAGGCCAAACAAAATAAACATTTATTAAACACAGTAAAAGCAAAAGTAAAAAAGTAAAAGAATCTTTGAACATTCTGCAAAAAAAACATGAAAAAAATTATGCTTTTCCAGGAAAGTAAAAAAAACTTTAAAAAACATGGGTTTTTTTTGCTCTTGGGCCATTTTGGAAAAGAATTATCATAAACTTGAAATATCTTTAAATATTTCTGCTCTCCATAAAAATGTTCCTGTCAAAATCATACAAATTTAAAACAAAAGCATGCTCCAAAAAACACGTCGCTATTTCATTAATGTAAAATTGTCTCGCGGGCTGGATAGAATTGTATTACGGGCCAGATATGGTCGGCGGACTTCGAGTTTGGCACCTATGGTATAAGGTATATGTAACAGGTGCCTAGGGCACCTGTCACCTGTTCTGTGTTTCCGTTCGTTCTTTTGAGTTAATTAACGTTCATTTGTCATTAGTTAATTAACTCCTTATTGTCATTGGTTTGTTTTGTGCACGTGGTCGGGTGTCTTTTTGTATTTATTTCCGTTGTTTCTCGTCCTCGGTGCTGGTCGTTTGTTGTATGTCACTAGTCGGTTTGTACCTCATGTTTTGTGGTGCACTGCACCTTTAATAAACTCGTTCTTCTGCTACCTGCGTGCCTGGCTCCCTTCAGCGCGTGTGTACGCGGCGGCTCTGCGCTTCTTATGCGCAGCCGCTTTGTCTCGAGGTAGACTACCGTGACAGAACGACGAGCCCGTCAATTTGGGGAGTCCAGAGCCCAGGTACCAATTTAGGTAAGCTGATTTTTTAATTTTTCTTTGCGGGGGCCGTGTAACCTCGTACTCGCGGCGCATTCCTCCGTGTCCGCGAGTGCGCCGCTATGCGCAGCCCGCCGTCCCGGAGCCGTAAGGACGGCTCTAACAGTGTGATGACGGAGTATTATGACTCTGATGATGAGTGGATGTGGAGGTACGGGTACGAAGCGTTCTGCGCTGAGGAGGGTCTCGATCCGGTTCAGATTTCCGATGACGAGGCGGGCGAGTCGTACCTGTATGGGCATATTCTGCCCATATGAACCCTCCTCAACTCTGAGGAGTTCTGGACGGACGCTCCGGTCCAGCTTGTTAAACCCCCCGTGGCGAAATCCAGACGCAGAGCGCGCCGGCGCGGCGCCAAGACGCAGCGTGCGCGCTGCGCAGCTGCTGAGCGCGATACGTACGCTGCGGGGCAGTCACGTGAAGCGTCCGCACCGGACCCCGCTGTGTCCGGGTCGCGCTGCGAGGGGGCGGTACCGTAGCCGACACTCGGGGGGGGTAAATGTGGATCCATGTGGCGTGAGCGTGGTGTGTCCGTCTGTCTCGTGTGTCCAGTCCGTCTTCCCTCTGTCAGATATGTCCGTGTCTTTGTGTTTGGGCATTGCGGTGGGGGTGTATTTGTACTGTGTGCAGGATGGCGATCCCGAGGCGCAGGTACACCCAGCGTGCGTGCCGGCGAAGGTTCTGCCAGTGTGCAAACCCACCGAGGTCCTGCCAGCATGCGTGCCCGCCAAGGTCCTGCCAGCATGCGTGCCCGCCAAGGTCCTGCCAGCATGCGTGCCCGCCAAGGTCCTGCCAGTTTGCGTGCCCGACAAGGTCCTGCCAGTTTGCGTGCCCGACAAGGTCCTGCCAGCGTGCGAACCCGCCGAGGTCCTGCCAGCATGCGAACCCGCCGAGGTCCTGCCAGCATGCGTGCCCGCCAAGGTCCTGCCAGCATGCATGCCCGCCAAGGTCCTGCCAGTTTGCGTGCCCGCCAAGGTCCTGCCAGTTTGCGTGCCCGACAAGGTCCTGCCAGCGTGCGAACCCGCCGAGGTCCAGCCAGCATATGAATCTGCCAAGGCCCCTCCTGCGTGCGTTCCCGCCAAGGTCCAGCCAGCGGGCAGTCCTGCCACGGACCCGCAAGCCTGCACACCTGTGGGGGTCCAGGGGCGTCACGCCGCCCAGCCCGAAGTCAAGGGGTGTCACGCCGCCCAGCCCGAGGTCCAGGGGCCGCACGCCGCCCGGCCCAAGCTCCAGGGGCTGCACGCCGCCCGTCCAGAACAGCAGGGGCCGCACACCACCCAGCCCGATGCCCAGGGGCCACACGCCGCCCAGCCCGAGCAGCAGGGACCACACGCCACGCAGCCAGGGGGGGGGGGCCGCCTCGCCACGCAGCCAGGGGGCGTCCGCCTTGCCACGCAGTCAGGGGGCGTGGCCAACTCCTCGCTCGACGTGGGCGTCCACCGGACCACGCATCCAGAGGGCGTGGCCCACTCCTCGTCCGACATGGGCGTCCGCCGGACCACGCAGCCAGGGGGCGTCTGCCTCACCACGCAGCCAGAGGGCGTGGCCAACTCCTCGCCCGACGTGGGTGTCCACCGGACCACGCAGCCAGAGGGCGTGGCCCACTCCTGATCCGCCGAGGGCGCCCACCTGACCTCGCAGCCAGAGGGCGTTCGGCACGCTTCCCCAGCAGAGGGCGTTCACCTGAGAGCGCCTTCCAAGCCCGGCTCAAGGAGGGCGGGGGACCCCCCCCCCCCCCCCCCGGACTGTTAATTTTTTTTTTTCTTGGTCGCGTCCCCCCGTTGCGCGACCGCAGGGGCGGGGTAATGTAACAGGTAATGTCACCTCTTCTGTGTTTCCGTTCGTTCTTTTGAGTTAAATAACGTTTATTTGTCATTAGTTTAGTTAATTAACTCCTTATTGTCATTGGTTTGGTTTGTGCACGTGGTTCGGGTGTCTTTTTTTATTTATTTCCGTTGTTTCTCGTCCTCGGTGCTCGTCGTTGTTTTATGTCACTCGTCGGTTGGTACCTCATGCTTTTTTGGTGTCACTACACCTTTAATAAATCATGTTATTCTGCTACCTGCGTGCCTGGCTCCCTTCAGCGCGTTAGAGCGCGGCGGCTCTGCGCTTCCTATGCGCAGCCGCTTTGTCCCGAGGTAGACGAGTGTGACAGTATAACTTGTTGCATCAATGGCGGCACGGTGGCTTAGTGGTTAGCACGTTCGCCTCTCAGCACTACGGATTCCCGGTTCGTATCCCCATCTGGGTGGAGTTTCCATGTTCTCGCCGTGTCCGCGTGGGTTTCCTCCAGGTTCTCCGGTTTCCTCCCACAGTCCAAAAACATGGATCAAGTCAATTGAGTTCTCCAAATTGCCCCATATAGAGTGTGTCTGTGTGTGTGAGTGTGTGCCCAGCATTAGATTGGCGCCCTGTCCTGGGTGTATCTGTCCAGCGCCCGAAACGTTCTCCCCTAGATAGGCATGGGGAACCCCACCGCGACCCTAATATAGGATAAAGCGGAAGATAATGAATGAATTATCACAATTTCATTGTCGATAACATTAGTACATACTAGCTTTGAACTTGTACATACTAGCTTTGAACACGGCCTTTAAACCTGAAAAGGGAATAAATGATATCTTGAATCATGAAATTAACAAAACATAAAAAATCTGTTGGAAATTTTGCATTGTTTTAAGAGTCTGAGGGAGGAATGGGGTTAACTGTAATCCTTGAGTCTGCCTGAAGGTGCACTACAACTTAACACTGTAATAAAGAGTCTGCAGAAAGTAAATAAAAAAGAAATTTAAAAGATGAAACAGCATGGTGGCTTAGTGGTTAGCATGCTTACCTCTCAGCATTGGAAATCCAGGTTTCAATCCTGATCTGGGTGGAGTTTCCATGTTCTCTGTAGTGTTTGAGTTTTTCTGTATGAGTAAATGTCTGCTCAGCATTGGATTGGCATCCTGTCCTGGGTGTATCTGCTCAGTGCCACCCCCACCCCCCAAACCCTGGGCCCTAGTATAGGATTAAGCGAAAGGTGTGGATTGAAAATACATCTATATGATATGTGGCGAAAATAAACAATGGATAAAAAGGTGTGTGTGTGAGTGTGTTTGTGTGTGTGTGTGTGTGTGTGTGTGTGTGTGTGTGTGTGTGTGTGTGTAAATGTGTGGCTCACACCCTTACGATGCTTCACCATAGTCACGCAGGAAAAGTGAGAGAGAAATAAATGTGTATGATATCAAAAAGAATATGTATGCATCAACATCATGATGTCATTGTTGTAAACATTAGTACACAGTAGCACTGGACTTGTCCCAAACACAAACCTTTAAGACCTTTTTTCCAATAAAATGCTTAAAACAGATCAATTGATTTACTAACAAAACTTAAAAAGTCAAATAATTATAATATAAAAAAACAAAAGTAATTCATTCATTCATTCATTCATTCATTCATTCATTCACTATCTTCAGCTTAATCCTCTACTAGGATTGTGTGGAAGAGGGGTTGTTCCCCATGCCCATCCAGGGAGAACGTTTCGGGTGCTGGGCAGATACACCCAGGTCAGGGCACCAATCTATTACTGGGCACACTCACTCACACAGACACACACACACCATATGGGGCAATTTAGAGCAATCAATTCAGGTTAAATCCATGTATTGTCATCTGTTTTGCAATAAGTCTTCTGGTCCTGAAAGAGCATAATGTCGTTACACTCTGCATGTGTACTCGGAAGACAATAAAAGCCTCTTGACTTGACTTGACTTGAATTGACTTGGAAGCATATATGAACCGACATGTCATACAGCCTGAGCAACCCACTTAAATTACAAGCACCATGATTAACTGGAAATAAGAAACAGAAATAAGATATAAGGTAACCTAGAACTTAGAAGAAATAGCACAAGCACCACTACAGAAAAAACCCAGGTGGTGAAGATAGTTCATAGGTAAGAGAAAAGGATGTGACAGGGGTGGGGGTGTGAAGGTGTTAAATAAACACAAGTGAGCTCATGGCTTGCCAAAATTAAAAGTATTAACACCACAGAATGTAACAATGGGATAAGTACCTAAAGCGATCTCACTAAACACTTTTATTTTCATATACTCTATTTGGGCCACAAATACAACCTTTAACTAACTACGTTTAAATTGTAAATGAAGTCCTATTGATAGAACACTTTATGCGATGCAGTATTAATTCATTAGGTACTGAATTTTATTAAACCAAACAAGAGGTTCCTAATTTAACTTCATGCTTTGAATAATTACAATTTTTGACATCATGAGATGAAAGCGCGCATTATTTTACTAAAAAAAAAATTCGTAACTCAAAAGAATTCATCTTAACTACATACCATAAGTTTAAAAATGGCTCAGACTTTCAAACACATTTTACAGGCTGTTCTCATCTCTCATTTTGACTTTTGTTTGCCATTTATTACTTTCTTTAATACTTATATACTATATAAGTATATATATATAGTATAGCAGTATACGCATGACTACATCCTGACCTGGCATTACTCTACATGTTAGCTCTTCCCGAAAGCAGAAGGTTTAGGCAAAACCATTTCAAAACATTCCCACACAGAACTTTATTGTGTCATAGTGTGTAAGTGTGTAAGTTAGTGCACATCAAAAAATATATAAAAAAATAACAGTAATAAAAAAAATCAGTCCAATAGGGTTTGGTAGCATTTCCTTCTTTGTACTACTGCTACTGCTATAGATAGAAACTTTGATGAACGGAAAAAACATGTGGTATTTTGTCACAATTCTTGTGGGAGTTAGACTAAGTTTCAAAACCATCAGAACGGCTGGTGAGGTCTGTGCCATAGATTAGAGAGCATTCTTCAGTTTTATACAAACAAAAAATGACAACAACCCCAGGACTGCTTCTTTGCTTTGTAGCTTTCCTGCACTTTTTAAATGCTTGCACAGGTAAGGTATCACGTGCTACTGTGCACATTTTTGGTAACTTTAAAATATAATGTGCCACAAAATAAACACTTATTAATATGTAATTTTGTGCTTCATTAATGTTTAATTAATACATGTTAATATTTAAAATGTTACATAGTTACATAAATTGTATATCAATTTACCAGAAAGTTATGTGTGTAGAGATCCATTAATGAATGTATTTCTTGCGTATTATGTATTAATGCCACTGGTTTCATAACTTAATTTGATTCATTACAACATTTTTTTAAGATCACAGTAATATTAATTATATTTAAGTTACTGGTATTTTAAAAATAATTTATTTCTGTTGTAATTTTTAAGACCTATGGATAGTGTAGATGTAAGATTGTGAAGATTTTGAAACTGTAAATCTAAAGGACTTTTGCTCCTGCTAAAATAAATTGTTTAGCAGTTATGAAAAATGGTGTTCCTGATGAAGAGTGCAAAAAAAAAAAAAACACAAAAATGTATATTTAATAGCCCCTTCTCGGCCAAGTTTAAACGTAAATTTACGTGTAATCAGTTGGCTCTTTGCTTTTAGTTAAATTTTGTTATAACTAAATGAGATGAGGCGGCACGGTGGCTTAGTGGTTAGCACGTTCGCCTCTCAGCGCTAGGGATTCCCGGTTCGAATCCCCATCTGGGTGGAGTTTACATGTTCTCCCCGTGTCTGCGTGGGTTTCCTCCGGGTTCTCCGGTTTCCTCCCACAGTCCAAAAACATGGATCAAGTCAATTGAATTCTCCAAATTGCCCCATATAGAGTGTGTCTGTGTGAGTGACTGTGTGCCCAGCGATGGATTGGCGCCCTGTCCTGGGTCTATTTGCCCAGCGCCCGAGACGTTCTCCCCTGGATGGGCATGGGGAACCCCACCGCGACCCTAATAGAGGATAAAGCGGGAGATAATGAATGAATAATGAATGAATAAATGAGATGAAAAAATAGAAAACACCAAAAAATGTCAAAACAAACAACCAAAACAATGTCAATATCACCAGAATATAAATTTCCGCAGCGCACAATGACGCTGACTTCTTTTGGCCACAAATCACTGGTGTTGCTCCTTAAAACAATTAGATGTGGTGAGTTAGTTTGAGCCACTTCTTGATAAAGACTAAGAGTATATAAACCTACAGAGTCCTACAGAGAAAGTATGTCAAATTTCAGGGTAATCAAAGCAACGGTGTGCATTTGTATAAAGAACTCACACACACACACACACACACACACACACACACACACACACACACACACATTCATCCTTTTTTCTAAGATAAATACATTTATAAATACATGAAAAAAACATTTTATAGGATCATTTTTTAATCATTTATATGACATGGTATATATTCTATTTTATGAAATTTAAAGCAGTTGCCTTCAGTTCCCACTTCTTCTTATGGTCAACATGCGTTCATATGTACGTCAACACATGCTGGTCAACACGGGTTAACACAAAACAAGTATGGTGAAAAACGACATTCGAGCTAGGTTTTCTTTCTGCATCATTTATTTCTATTACTTTCTGCCTTTTGGTAATCATCTTCATTCATTTACACATAACTTTAAACAGTTATGTTCCACAGGACAGTGGACACTGATTCTTGACAACCCAATGTAGTTCATAAATAGTTGCTGGCTCCTGCGTCAATACTAGGGAAATACACTTTTTAGATTTCTCAGTTATTTTCATGATGATTAAAAAATAGGAACTGCATCATTTGTAGTGTGGTTTAGTTTAGTATCTATGACTGTGGGTCATCCAAACAGAAAGTACATTTCTGCAACAAATGTTTTACACTTTACAACAATGAACAATTTTCTTCCATGAACATACATTTTTTAATTATTCAAAATTAAACAGTTGCGGGTGGCACGGTAGCTCAGTGCTGGGATTTCCAGATTTGAATCCCAATATGGGCAGAGTTTTCATGTTCTCCCCATGTCTGCATGGGTTTCCTCTGAGTTCTCTGGTTTCCTCCCACAGTCCAAAAAAATGGATTCAAAGTAAATTGAATGCTCTGAATTGCCCTATATGCAAAATAAATGGGTGTGAAAAGGGGTGCTTACAGCCCTGACACTGCCATTCCGACCATGCTGAGAGACTAGGGAAAGCCCCTGATGATTCCAGCTCTGTTTTTATGGTGAGCGCTACGCTGTTGAAGTCAAGGCTCACTGTCTGCCATTTATCTCCACCTCTGGCTAGTTTTTTAAGTGACTAATGAATCCTTTTTACTAATGCCATGCATGGGTCATTAATGCATGACGACTCTGGTGAATAAGAAAGCTAGGTGAAGGGTGGGTGAACCTGCCACTTACTGAGCGGTACTTTGGATGGTTGTTGGGGTATCACACTAAGAAAAAGGAGCTGGTCAAACAGCAAACTTAGTGGACCTGAGCGAACTCTGCAGCAAATTGACATGACAATGCAGCAGTGGCTACCAGAAGTCTTGGAAGGGTTTATGGATGTGTTAGCATTTAGCAGATGCTTTTATCCAAAGAGACTTACAAAATGAGCACAAGGTTGGCCACAGCACCCCTGGAGAAATGAGGGTTAAGTGTCTTGTTCCAGGACACACATTGTAAACTTCAGTAGACCTGGGACTTGAACCAACTTCCTTCAGATTGACAGTCCAACACTCTAACCACTGAGCTACCACAGCCTCCTGTTTGGCCGTGTTCGAGCGTCATTTTAAGTTGGTCTTTGTCGTGTGTGTGTGTGTCTGTGTGTGTGTGTGTGTGTGTGTGTGTGTGTGTGTTCATCCCCTGTTTTTCAGCATTAAATACTTTTCTCTGTATCCATTTTCTCTGTATCCAGGTCTGATCATTCTGCACCACACAAGTGGTAGGATTTTGACATTTTGCTTGATGACAGACTAGAAATGCTTGATTTATGATATGACTTCTGACATGAAGCCCTTGAAGATGCCAAAGTAAGAATAGTGTTTAGTGTTCTGACAGTGTCATGAGATGCCATTTGCACTAACAGAGTTCCAGTGGCTGATGCAACTAGTGCTGGGTATCTGTGGGAAGCAGCAGAGTCACTAGGGACTGTTTGGCCAATGGAAACTGCTAGTGGTTGGAGTCTAGCCTCCTTACTTGTTTACTGCCACCATCTAGATGAAGATGATTAAGATTTATGTGCTTGCTGTGCAAAATCAGTAAGCATAACTCATTCTGTTTCTTTATGTTTCACTGTAAGCTTTTCTGCTCATTTACTGTAAAAGGCTTGTTTCTAAAATGTTGTAGAACATTGGGAAATCTCCTGTTCCATGAGTTATTTCTTTTTCATGGGCTTAAGTCCTATTGCCTTTAGAAGTAAAAACAATTAATTTTTTTAGGTTGTAATAGTTACATATTACGGGCCGCACAGTGACTTAGTAGTTAGCACGTGAGCAAGTCATGATCAGAAAATAACATTTTATTTATATAGCGATACTGATTTGTACGGAGCCCCTAAAGTGACATGGAAGAAAAAAATATATAATGCGAAATCTCGCAAAACTTTTTGTCAAAAAACATTTTTTAAATGTAATGGCGAGGCTGGGGCTCAGGAAGTCCCCACCATATATGGAAGGTCCATTCACACTCATCCACACACAGGACATCCCACCTAAGGATTAAATACCGAAGCGAGATCTTTGAGAATTCAGAGCTCTCTCATCAATCGCAGTCGTCTGCCATTGATGATTTTTCCTGTACACTTGTTTTTCTATTCAGTAAAATGCATTAAGTTCTTTTGGAACAAAGCCGCCGACTTATGACCGTTTTATTGGAACATAACTCACTCACACTCACGAAAAGCGTGTTTACGGCCAAGCACTGATTTGATGTCTTTATATTGCAAACCAATCACAAAATAAAACTCAATAAAACTTTTCCACGGATGGACGTTCTCCATTGTGATCGTTTATTGTTGTTGACCCTGAAACTGACCTGAAAGTACAATTTATAATAAACTATGCCGAGATCTCGCAATAAATATAAATATAACTATTGCGAGATCTCGCATTATATTTTTTTCTTCCATGTCACTTTAGGGGCTCCGTAGATTTGAAATATCTAGAACACTAGATCAACTCAGATCTAGATCTAGATCAACTCATCATCCCCTTTTCCTTTTCTCAGACGGTTAATAATATACACCGCTATTCGGAATCGGCTTTACGGTCGGATGATGCGCACATCTGAGGAAGGGCCTTTGTGCGGACACAGAGGCGCACGGTGGGAACGGTGGTTCGCGACATGTGAAGTGCGCTAGAGCTGTGCGGATCGATACAAATATCGATAATATCGATACCAACGCTGGTATTGGGATTGAACAATACTTGCATAAAAAGATCGATACTCAAGTTTTTTGTGCGCACGCCGATTTATCAAAGTCTATTCTCTGAGTCTGTAACGCTGATATCACTGTGGCACACACACACACACACACACACACACACACACACACACACACACACTTTTGTTGTTGCACAGTCACGTGACACAGCGGCCACGTGGGCTCAGCCTGACCCGCCCATGTCGACACGTCACAGTCCGGAGAGAGAGACTCGAGTGGGAGATAAAAAAAGATGAGAGGCTTTTTTCAAAGACAGGACAGCTACTGAACATCAGGCGAATGTCACTGAAACCCAAAAACGTGAACATGATACTGTTCTTAAATAAAAACCTCTAATCCTTTGTTCTAAATGGGGGGGGGGGGGATTTATACTTTAATTTTCACTTATCGATTTTATTTTGCTTAAAGCCAGAAGTGCACTGAAGTTAAAAAAAAGTCCTTTTTCTTTCTATTACGCAATTGTATTGTTCAACTTGAGAAAATATCTGCTCACAGAATATGTTGTGGTGTGTTAATTTTGTTGTACTGTGGTTTGTTAGCTCTCTAAACTCAGAAAATTTTGTTTTAAGTTGTGTTAAGTGATATATTTTTTACACTCTGTTTATTTAAGAAAGAACAGAATTGCAGTGAAAGGAAGAAAATTCATTTTTTATTGTTTTGCCTAAGAACAATTCTATTTGAAAAAAAGAAACAAAGAAAGAAAAAACTGTCTAGTGAGGGGAGCATTTTTACTTTATATTTGTATTGTCTTTTCTCCTTTTGTACCTCAAAAATATATATTTTCCTCACATTAAAGCAAACTTTGTTTTATTACTGTTCCATTGTTTCTAAACAAAGATGTTGATCGGGATACATTATTTTGTTGTCACCTACAATGTTTGGAGAAATTCTATACTAGGTCTTTTGGATCAATGAAGCTTAAATATTAAAAAGTATCGGTATCGAATATGGTATCGAATATCGAATTGGCCTTGTATTTACTTGGTATCGGATCGATACCAAAATTCTTGGTATCGCACAGCTCTAATCAGAGGCAAACCGAAAAACGCCCACTTTGAAGGAGCAGTCGGGTCCATGCTCACGGACGAGGAGGTTTTTTACTTTGGTCTGAACCGCGCATCGATATTAAACGGTAAAAACTGCGATCGGATTAAAGGCTGCTAAAGTAGTAGTGATTTATATATCTGTTAGGAAGGGCGACTGCAGATGAATAGAAAATGCTATAAAGGGAAATCATTTGCCACCGAAACGGGTCCCCATCGGGTACATGGAATGTTCCATGTAGATGCGCAGCGCACCTCTGCGTTTAAATGTGCGTACTAGAGCTGTGCGATACCAAGAATTTTGGTATCGATCCGATACCAAGTAAATACAAGGCCAATATCGCGATATTCGATACCGATACTTTTTAATATTTAAGCTTCATTGATCCAAAAGACCTAGTATAGAATTTCGCCAAACATTGTAGGTGACAACAAAATAATGTATCCCAATCAACATCTTTGTTTAGAAACAATGGAACAGTAATAAAACAAAGTTTGCTTTAACGTGAGGAAAAGATATATTTTTGAGGTACAAAAGGAGAAACGACAATACAAATATAAAGTAAAAATGCTCCCCTCACTAGACAGTTTTTTTTCTTTGTTTCTTTTTTTCAAATAGAATTGTTCTTAGGCAAAACAATAAAAAAGGAATTTTCTTCCTTTCACTGCAATTCAGTTTTTTCTTAAATAAACAGAGTGTAAAAAATATATCACTTAACACAACTTAAAACAAAATTTTCTGAGTTTAGAGAGCTAACAAACCACAGTACAACAAAATTAACACACCACAACATATTCTGTGAGCAGATATTTTCTCAAGTTGAACAATACAATTGCTTAATAGAAAGAAAAAGGACTTTTTTTAACTTCAGTGCACTTCTGGCTTTAAGCAAAATAAAATCGATAAGTGAAAATTAAAGTATAAATCCCCCCCCCATTTAGAATAAAGGATTAGAGGTTTTTATTTAAGAACAGTATCATGTTCACGTTTTTGGGTTTCAGTGACATTCGCCTGATGTTCAGTAGCTGTCCTGTCTTTGAAAAAAGCCTCTCATCTTTTTTTATCTCCCACTCTGAGTCTCTCTCTCCGGACTGTGACGTGTCGACATGGGCGGGTCAGGCTGAGCCCACGTGGCCGCTGTGTCACGTGACTGTGCAACAACAAAAGTGTGTGTGTGTGTGTGTGTGTGTGTGTGTGTGTGTGTGTGTGTGTGTGTGTGTGCCTGTGCCACAGTGATATCAGCGTTACAGACTCAGAGAATAGACTTTCATAAATCGGCGTGCGCACAAAAAACTTGAGTATCGATCTTTTTTACGCAAGTATTGTTCAATACCAAATACCAGCGTTGGTATCGATATTTGTATCGATCTGCACAGCTCTAGTGTGCAGGAGGAGGTGAAGGAGAGAGGAGCGATTGAGCGCGTCTGACAATTTTAGACATTCATTCATTCATTATCTCCCGCTTTATCCTCTATTAGGGTCGCGGTGGGGTTCCCCATGCCCATCCAGGGGAGAACATCTCGGGCGCTGGGCAGATACACCCAGGACAGGGCGCCAACCTATCGCTCGGCACACACTGACACACTCTATATGGGGCAATTTAGAGAACTCAATTAACTTGATCCATGTTTTTGGACTGTGGGAGGAAACCGGAGAACCTAACAACTAAGCCCCAATTTTAGACAATGTTTTAGAAATCTCACCTGAACTTTGAATTAAGTCAGAGCTGTGCGTTCGGCCAGCACCGAGAGTTGGACTCTGTGGAGCTAATACGGTTTCCTTCTAAGGACAATTTAAAAGAACTTTTTTGTGTGTGGTAAAATTGACATTTTTTTCTGTGGAACATGCATGTAATCATTTAGATTTTTTCCCGCCGTCCTATTGTGAAGGAAAGATTTTTGGGACTTGAATAAATACCTCTCGCACTTTTGCACTTGATTTATAATCCCGGGTTATCCTCGTTCTTTCCCTTGATCCCTATGACCACGCGTTTTAACATCTGCCTAGTGACCAAAACATACTAGTTGAAGCATTTTCTGGGAGGTCACGATCACAGGTCAGATCTTTTTATGTTAAATTATGGATATATTTTGCAGTGTGGAATTTATGACTGTCACTGTAGTGTGTGTGTGTGTGTGTGTGGGTGGGTGTTATTATGCCTGTGCTGTAAAAAATGCACACTATAGATAGATAGATAGAGAGCCTGTTAATGTTCACTAATTATAATATTTATATAATATTTGTGTATTTATATAATATTTTATTAATTATAATATTTAAAGAAACAGCACAGTACTTTTAAAATGGATTTAATAATGACTCTTTACAAATCACTTTGTCGTGTATTAATGTATACACTTCTTTACTTAACTTATTTAATAATAAATCTTAAATAAAGTTATTCGATGTATTAATATTTGGTCAATGAGTTATAAAATACGTGTAATGACCCCCCATGAAACACTCTGCCATGTCATCAATGGTATTTGTTAAAATATCTAATAAATAAATGAGGATAAAAATAAATAATAATATAAACAAATATGGTCATGTACTTCGTGTTCTTTGCAATAACTTCTCTTCATAAAAGCTAACATTATGAACACAACCGTTTGAAAAGCTTAAAAACAGAATTGTGAAATTTTGAATGGCAGCATGAGATATTAAAAATGCTGTTTTACTATTTTTACTGTTAATTCATTCAACATTTTATTTATAATTACAATATTTTTTATATTTTTATATAAACCAACTAAATGTAGTGATGTGTAATAAGTTATTACATTATTACTTTTTATTGTTATTTGGAAAATGTAAAATATGAAACTTTTTATTTCAAATATGTATTAAATATGTGTTTTAATAGTGCATTTTTAAAGCATATTTTACATTCTATTAATTGATTGCTGCATTTTTTACAACTGAATTTTGTATGATTTCCTTACTAAAAATTTTGTATGAGTGTTAACATGCTTCACCTTTTTTCTTTCACAGGTGCAAAGAAAAATATCACCGTGTTTAGCGGGGATACTGCTTTTCTACCATGTCCATCACACATTATTAATTCCACTAGGAGGATGGAATTCAGTTGGACTAAGTCTGGACAGGCAGAGTTTTGTAAATATTTTATTGAGAATAATACAACTCCATTTATCTATGATTGTAAATCTCAGTACAAAGTTAATAGACCTGATGGTCTGTTTATATCAAACGTTACTACAGAAGACTCTGGTCTTTATAATTGTTTAATGAAGAAACTGATACCTCCACCAGTAACTGAAAAGATTTTACAAATATGGCTTCATGTTGAAGGTAATTATGAATAATTATTTCTACTTGCTTACTGATAATAAAGTTCCTGATTAAATATTACTTGTACAGTCTACTTTCATAAGCAATTGTTATCTGACTGTATATTGTCATTAACAATATTTTTAATAGCACACCATGTGACTTATTTAAGAGAACAAATGGTTTTTAATATGAAATACTTTCTGCTGTATTTCTTTTTTTATATAATTTTTTATTGCATTTTAATCATAATTTACATACAGTATACTATGTACATATACTATGATATACTATGTTTGCATGAAGGAGGCATAAAGAAAAATTATTTAGTTTTTGTTGGATTTCTAATTAAAAAACAACGCTGGCATTGTGATTTATTGTAAGCAATGCTGTCATATACAGTTATGGATACCACTGATCTCTTTTCTATAATTTCAAAAGGTCTTTCTGTGCAGCTGGTGAACAGCGGTGATCTTTGTGTAGATCTGCTCTGTTCTGTGGATAATCTGCAAAAGGTGAATTTTACCTGGACAGGAGAAGCTAACCTTGTTCATCACCATGAGTTCAGCTTCAGGAAGAGCACACTGAAGCTCTGCAAACCAAACTGGAAGGCTGGAGATACAATCACCTGCCATGCCACCTCTTTAACAAACAGCTTCACCTACAGCAAGAACATCACACTCACATGCAACTCAGGTCAGTTATTTTAACTCATTTTCCTTTCCATTGAACTCATTTTTACCATGTTAGAAATTCTATATGTGTGTACAGGACACCAATTGCAGGGCACTCTTACTCACTCAGACACACAAACAAGCATATGGGGCAATTTAGAGCATTCAATTTACTTTAAATGCATGTTTTTGGACTGTGGGAGGAAACTGGATAACCTGGAGAAATCCAAAACATATACAGGGAGAACCATTTTAGATACTAGATTTTTGAACATCTTGGCATTTTTACAGTGAGCTTTATGAGGTATTCACCTGGAATGACTTTTAGTTTATAACTGTGCCTTGATAAGAGTTTCTTGCATTTCTTGCTCTCTTCATATGTTTGAGACCATCAGTTGGGAAAAGTTGCTTTACAGTGAATAACCCTATTTAAGAAATGTTCCATCCATATAATCGCACGAACTATCGAACCAAGTAAAAAATAACGAATGTCCATTATTACTTTAAGAAATTAAGGTCATTCATTACAACAAATTAAAAGAATTTTGAAAGCATTCTTAAGTTCGGTCACAAGGACCATCAAACGTGATGATGTAATGACTCTCATCAGGACTGCCCCAGTAAAGGAACACCAAGAGTTACCTTTGTTAAACAAGCTAAGTTTATCAAAGCCTCAGAAACCACAAGTTATTCACCCCAGATTAAAGAGCATTAAAGATCCCACTTTAATGCTTCACAGAGTTCAAGTAGCACATGTTAACATCAACCTGTGTGAAATGTTGTGTGAATCTGGATGGTCAAATTGCTATAAAGAAGAACAACAAGTGGAAGAGAATGGCTTGGGTCAAGAAAAACTGAAAATGGACATTAGACCAGTGGAAATTTGTCCTTTGGTCTAATTTCAAATTTTCAGTTTCAGGGATTTTCAGTTTCAAACTCCATGTCTTTGTAAGTGGTAAGTGTAAGTGTAAGTGGTTCCTACATGTGTAGTTTCCACCATAAAAACTATAAAGAGGGAAGTGTGGTGGTATGGGTGTGCTTTGCTGGTGAAACTGTCGGCAATTTATTTAAAATCCAAGGTACAGTAAGCTGGGATGACCACCAAAGCATTCTGCATCCAAATACCATCCCATCTGGTTTGTGCTTATTTGAAGCATCATTTATGTTTCGACAAATCAATGACCCCAAACACACATCCAGTCTGTGTATGGGCCACTTGACCAAGAAAGGTGATGGACTTTTGCATCAGGTGACCTGGCCTCCACAATCACCTAATCACAATTTAATTATGATGGCTTGGGAGTTGGACCGCAGAAAGAAAAGCAGCCAAAGTAAAGTGCTTAGCATCTCTAGGAACTCCTTCAAGACTGTTGGAATACAATTTCAGATGATTACCTCATGAAGTTAAGTGAAAGAATGTGAGTGTGCAAACCTGTAATCAGCGTATGTTTGTTTAGTAAACTTTTATGTTTACTACATGATTCCTTACATGTTCCATCATTGCCTGGATGACGACAGTATTAATTAAAAATGCAGGAAAAAAATAAATAAATAAAAAATTTTCTCCTGCTTAATGCTCTTCCACTTAATGCTCTACTAGGGTCATGGGGGGGATGTTCCTGGGAGAACGTTTTGGGCACTGGGTAGATACACCCAGGACAAGGCGCCAATCTATCACTGGACACACTCACTCACGCAGACACATACACTATATGGGAGTAGCAAATTCACTTTTTAATCCATGTTATTGGACTGTGGGAGGAAACCATAGAACCCGGAGGAAACCCACACGGACATGGGGAGAACATGGAAATTCTACCCAGGAATTTGAACCAGTAATCTCCAGCGCTGAGAGGCGAACAGGCTAACCACTAAGCCACCGTTCCACCCTCTGTTGGTCTTGATATTGAAATATTTGCCTTGTGTTAAATTTTAGTCTAAACAAGGTCTAAATAAGTCTTGTAATTAATATGTTTAAACATGTTTTGCCACCTACTTCTTTCTTCTGTATGACACCATCTTCTTTTTCTTCTATAATTCTAATATTGGTATAATATACTGTATACTTGCCCAGCGATGGATTGGCGCCCTGTCCTGGGTCTATCTGCCCAGCGCCCGAAACGTTCTCCACTGGATGGGCATGGGGAATCCCACCGCGACCCTACTAGAGGATAAAGCGGGAGATAATGAATGAAAAAGTATATACTGTATATATTGGTCATTATGTTTACAATTTGAACATAATGGCTTAATAATAACATTAATCAGTTTTTAGTATGTAACTTTTTTAAATATAAAATATAAAAGTGTTTTTTTGCACCTTATTTTTGAACCCTGCTTATTTGAATGCGCTAATCACTAAGCCACTGTCTCTGCCCCCCTCCCTCCCTTGCTGAAATAGTTTTAAAAATATAATTTATATGAGGATATGAAAATAAATTTGGACAGTCCATATCTAAAAAAAGCACTTTCATGAACTGTCGGTATAATGTAAATTAAAATGAAATACCTCTTTAAACAAATCAGTATACTTATAGCATTTGCACTACTAGGCTAAAAATTAATACTGAGGATATGAAAGTAAATTTGTCAGAGTTGGTGGAGCCATTTTTGACTTTAATCAGACAAAAATACAGGTGTAATACCCATCCTCAAGCAACATGTGAATAAGCAGGGTTCTGAAAAAAAGGTGCATTTTTTAAAAATTATATTTAAAAAAAAAACACTGTAAGAAATGCACGTTTAACATGCCAATGCTCTCATGCTCTCTTTCACACTATCCTCCTGGTATGCAATCCATCAACTAACAACTATTGAGAGAAAAAAGAAAAGAATAACAAACGTGAACATACAGTGTTGTCATCAACCAATTGATAAAGTGATAAGGTGTTTTATTTTTCCTACAGTGTTTACACACAGGAATTTGTCCTTCACATTTGACCCATCCGTGCAGTGAAAAACACACACATACACACACTGAGTGAGCTCACTAAGTGAGCATACATACCCAGAGCAGTGGGCAGCCCTGTATACGGCGCCCCGGGGGCAAAGGGGGTTAGGTCGCCTGCCCAAGGCACATATTACATACTACCCTTTTGATTTAGCTGATCCTTTATGAGAAAAAAAACAAGATTTCTCATACCATACTAAAAATGTCTGCAAATATGAGGAAATGAAAAAGGAGGCTAGTCCACTCAAACAGATTTTAATTCAAAAGAAAAAACCTTAGTAAGGTATATGTTTTTGTTGTAGACCTAATTGTACATATCGTTTGGTATATATATATATATATATATATATATATATATATATATATATATATATATATATATATATATATATATATATATATATATATAATGTACTTTTTTTCCAAATAAATGTTTAATATGCGTAATTATGTGCTAACATGCCATTTACAAGTTTCTCAGAAAGCAGAACTAGGAATCTATTTCAAAACATTTCCACACATATTTGTGTCATCGGATGTGTAATTTTATGTGAGTTTCTGTCTCTGTAAATACATGAAGTATTAAAATAATGTACTGATATGTTTGCATTTTATTGCACAAGTAAGCCCACATTAAAGACTATCTTTGAAGTATTTCCTTTTATGTACTACTATCCTGTATATAGTAGCTTCACTGAGCGGAAAAGGCAGCATAGCATTTTCGTCACACTTCATGTGGGGGTTGGACAAATGTGATCATCAGAACAAGACAGATAGGTTTTGTGGGTATATGTGGAGGAAAGTTTGGTCTACAGCTTTTTTACTGCACAAATAGCACAGCCACAGTTCTGTTGAGGTAAATATGGTGTTAGGACTGCTGTTTTGCCTTCCAGTATTTCTTACATTTTTATCTACTAGCACAGGTAAGATACTATGATTTATTTTGCACGTACTTGCGACTGTTGTTTAGTTCATACCATCGTATTGTAGATATTAAAACTTTACAATATTTAATAACTGCACAAAAATATATATATATATATATATATATATATATATATATATATATATATATATATATATATATATATATATATATATATATATATATATATATATATAAAATTTGTGCAGTTATTAAGTAATAATAATAATCATACCTTTGACAGTAATATAAGCAATAATATCATACCTTTGACAATGCATCTCTCATCTGTATTGGTCATTAAACAATATTGTAGCCAAAAATAACTGGATCATATTAGCTCTTTAATTCATGAGATGAGCTTTATAGTTAATTTTTGTGCAATATGTCCCATTAGCTCTATATTCTAATGACCTAATTAGCACGCAGTATATTAAAACATATATATAATGTATGTATGTGTATATATATATATATAATAAATTACCCTAATTATACAGTATATATCTATCTACTGCATGCTAATTAGGTCATTAGAATAAAGAGCTAATGGGACATATTGCACAAAAATTAACTATAAAGCTCATCTCATGAAATAAACTGCCAATATGATCCAGTTATTTTTGGCTACAATATTGTTAAATGACCAATACTGATGAGAGATGCATTGTCAAAGGTATGATTTGTTTTAAAATGTAACAAATCAACTAATATATATTCTTGAAATGTGTCAAAATTACACCTGTAGCAAGTGTATGCTCTATAACATATACATTTATCACCCAAAATTATGTAATCAGTGACAGTATTCACAAATTGTAATTATTTATTATTTGCCCTCTATAAGCTGTTTTATTTAGGAGCTTTACATATTAACACAATTGTATGGAATAACTTGTAAAAAAAAAAAAAAAGCAAAATAGAACAGTGCACTGTCTTCATTGAAATGTTTTATATTCTGATTATTTACAAAATGTATTATTACTCCACTATGATTCAATGGATATTATTATTCTATACATTTTTGTTCTTTCACAGATGCAGAGAGTATCATCACGGTGGTTAGTGGGGATACTGCTTTTCTACCATGTTCTTCACATGTTACGTTTAATTCCACAGGAAGGATTGAATATAGGTGGACTAAGTCTGGACAGGAAGCATTTTGTAAATATTATATAGAGAATAATAAAACTCACATCTATAGTTGTAACTCTCAATACAAAGTTAATCAAGATCTTGATGGTCTGCTCATAACCAGCGTCTCTACAGCAGACTCTGGTCTTTATAAATGTTCAATGATGAGACTGATACCTCCACCAGTAACTGAAAAGATTTTACAAATAAGGCTTCATGTTGAAGGTAATTATGATATGTTATCATTCAGGTGCTCCTGGATGATGTTCTTTTAATTAATACATTTTGTAGAAAAAACAATATGCAATTAACAATATGCAATGGAAACATTAAAGTTGCAGTTCTAAAATAAACACATGCATCAGATTAAATCTGCTAATTAGCCTTAAGTTAAATAAGAGCAATTACACCTTGGAAAGGTGTTGCATGAAGTGGATTGACATGAATCATGACTTTAACATGAGAGATGGCAGCTAAAACAAAGCAGAGGATAATAAAACATTTTCAAGAAGGCAAATCATTACGGAATGTTGCAAAGGCTGTTGGTTGTTCGCAGTCATTTGTGACTAAAATCTGAAGCAAGTACAAACAGAATGGAAAGGTTGCAAGTGTGGTAGACCAGGGAAGACATTAAGTGTCAAGTAGAAAAATTACAGCAATAAATCTTAACAATTTAAAATACACAATAAAACAACTGCGATTGGAAACTGTAGTTAATGTCTGTGACCAAACTGTGAGAAATCACATAGGAGAGAGTTAGGAAAAGCTAAACAAAAGCCACCATAAACACCTAAACAGAAAAGAACAAGGTTACAGTGGCAACAATAATAAGAGACTCCTGGAGAATAGTGTTTTTCATGAGAATTGAGTGATTTCATATATGTTTTTTCTTTACTTGATCTAAAAACAACAATTGTTACTGACTACAACCAATTATAACATAGTAACACTGTAAGAAATACTGTCATGGCATATGGTAGCCGCTGTTCTCTCTTCTCTGTATTTTCAGAGGCTCTTTCCCTGAAGATGATGAACAGCAGTGATCTATCCTGTGTGGTGCTGCTCTGTACTTTGGACGGTCTGCAAAAGCGTAATTTCACCTGGACCAGAGATGCTGAGCAGCTTGTTGATCACCATGAGCTCAGCTCCTCGAACAGCACACTGCAGCTCTGCAAACCAAACTGGAAGGCTGGAGATACAATCACCTGCCATGCCACCACTTTAACAAACGGCTTCTCCTACAGCAAGAACATCACACTTACCTGCAACTCAGGTCAGTAAGTTTTATTTTATACTGTTAAAAATGTTACTAGGTATACTTTTGTTAATTTTTTTTAATAATGTGTATTAAAATTAAATAACCATATTAAAATTAAAATGCCGGCGGCACGGTGGCTTAGTGGTTAGCACGTCCGCCTCTCAGAGCTAGGGATTCCCGGTTCGAATCCCCATCTGGGTGGAGTTTCCATGTTCTCCCCGTGTCTGCGTGGGTTTCCTCCGGGTTCTCCGGTTTCCTCCCACAGTCCAAAAACATGGATCAAGTCAATTGAATTCTCAAAATTGCCCCATATAGAGTGTGTCTGTGTGAGTGAGTGTGTGCCCAGCGATGGATTGGCGCCCCGTCCTGGGTCTATCTGCCCAGCGCCTGAGACGTTCTCCCCTGGATGGGCATGGGGAACCCCACCGCGACCCTAATAGAGGATAAAGCGGGAGATAATGAATGAATGAATTAAAATTAAAATGCCAATTTTCAGCCCTAAATAGTTGCTTAGTGTCACGAAGTCCGTCTTTCAACTGTATTTCCAAGACACATACACACACTATGAATAATTAGAAAGACGTAATAGAATTGTATTATTACAATTTTGTTTTTGAGCTCTTGTTCATTTTGCAGAGCATTCTCAGATTAAGCAATGACTCTAGATCTGTAGGTGGAAGTGTCACCCTTGCTCACTTGAACCCTCAGTACCTTGTATAGTTTTTACAATCATTTTGTTTTATCAGCAAATTTTCTAAAACCCCTAGAAAACACATAAGAATAGTACATAAGAACTATATAATCATTAAAAATGTAAATATTGTAAATGATATAATTTTAGAAATGCAATACATCAGAAAATAATTATTAAACTTTTAAAAACTTTAGAATTAGTATCGGGCGTTTCGGGCGGTGGACAGATACACCCAGAACTGGGAGCCAATCCATCACTGGGCGCACAGACACACATTATATAGGGGCAATTTAGAGCAGCAAATTTACCTTGAATCCATGTTTGGAAGGAAACCAGAGAAAACCCACATGAAGCCAGCACAAAAGGCTAACCCCTAAATGCCACCCCAGTTATAACTTTATAAATTATAAAAGAGAGGATCATTCAATTAAAACTTTTAATTAAAAGTAAAATAGTTGTAAAAAAGTTACTCACAGGGAATATTAAGGGTCTGAGAGGACCATCTAGTACTTTTAGATTTCAGTGCTCGCCAATCCAGGTCCAGTCTCTGAGCCTGCCAATCCATGTCTGGTCTCAGAACTTGCGGATCCAGGTCCAGTCTTGGGGTCTGTCAACCCATGTCCGGTCTCAGAGCTTGCGGATCCAGGTCCAGTCTCGGCGCTCACCAATCCATGTTAGGTCTTGGAGCTCGCCGATTCGCGTCCGGACTCGAAACTTAATGAGCTTGGTTGAATTTTTAAGTTAGGGTTAGGACATTTTATTTTTTAATAATGAGTTCATCATCATTTTCACTGTTAAACAGTCTTCTGGTGGGTCTTGTGGGTAAAATATATGTAAAAATGAAATGACATTTAAAAACAATAATAAATTTTGACTAACTTACATTTTTTTCACATGGATTTCTTTGCTATTCTAGAATTACTGTCCTCTTCCGCAGTATGAATGTTGGTCATGGATTTTTCTGGAAAATAACAAGGCAATTTTGCTATTACAAAGTGGCATTGGATATATAAATATATGGCATTAGAGCAATCAATTTATCTGAAATTTAAGACACTTGTTGGGATGAAGTGCAGCAACACAACCGCACACCACAGCCTATCCATAAATCCAACAGACGCCTAAGCACGCATGTAGTCATAAGGAAAACCACTGGCCATACCAATGGTGGTTTCACAAAGAGGTGAATTTTGTAGATGATAGTCTTTATCCTCCATGTTTGCAAAAGACTTATCTGTTTTTTGTCTTGTAACCTCAGGAAATGTCATTTGATTGCTAATATAAACACCATACTGTACACATTTGTCACATCCATTGTGGGATTTAATGCCCTTAATAAATGCCCTGGCAGGAGCATTGAACAGTGTCAAAAAAAAAAGTTTTAACACTGATAACAAACCCACTACACATCATCTTGAATTCACTGACCAAATCCTTTAGGCTACCAATGAAATATTAACTTGTTGCCTATGATCTTAAACAGCCTGCCAAATCACATTTGGAAAAATGCTTCATCGACATTCACAGATTTATCACTAGACAATTTACTGACGAATAATTCCCTTACGCACACATCTCACAATCTGACAGGTTGTTGTCAGGGGGCACTAAGCTAACATCTTCAAAATGTTTATCTACGTCTACATTTAAACGTTTAAGAGAATCATTGACACTTCTTTTAGTTTTCTTTTCTTAAGTTGCTATGTCTTTTATTCCACCAATCCCTCTCCATTAGTCACTTAACTGTTTTATTTATTACTTTGATCCATTTTACATGGTTTATACAGCATGAAAATGAAACCATCAGTGTTAGGTTAAAGTGTCACATTTTTCATTAAACTTCATACACTAATACACACACACACACACACACACACACATATATATAGTGGGAGAAGAACGCAAAAGAAATGCAGACATGGAGAAGTGTTACTCTGTTTCGCTTCACTTTGCAAATGTCAAATTAGAGACAGTAGAGTTTGTATATGTAATCTTTTTATCCTTAACCTGTCGTTAACAGAATGCTCTGTATTGAATACTGGATTATTATCTGTTCAGTCAGTGTTTAAAATCTCCTGCTGCACTGCTGCATCTGATTTATTCTTTTTAGGCCAGTGTAGAGTAACACACCATCACCATGGAAGTGCTGGGAATGATACATCTCCCCAAATAATGCCTGCTTTTCAGATTGTATTGTATACAAATTACCTATAACATTTTTTTAACATTATTTTGCGGCAGTTTTAGAGGTTACGACGTTCACCTTTCAGTGCTGGGGATTACCTATTACCTATAACGTATTTATTTTGCGGAGACACAGTGTCTTAGAGGTTACAATGTTTGCCTCTCAGTGCTGGGGATTCAAATTTTTAATCCCAATCTGTGTGGAGTTTTCATGTTTTCCCCGTATCCACGTGGGCTCCCTCTGGGTTTTCCAGTTTCCTCCCACAGTCAAAAAACTTGGACCAAAGTCAATCGAATTCTCCAAATTTCTCCATATAGAGTGTGTTTGTGTGAGTGTGTGTGCCCAGCGATAGATTGGCACCCTGTCCTGGATGTATCTGCCCAACGCCCAAAACGTTCTCCCTGGATGGGCATGGGCAACCCCCACGACCCTAGTAGTGGATTAAGCAGAAGATAATGAATGGATGGATATTTATTTTGCACAGAAGTGTACATTGTACATTGGGAACTAAAACAGAGAGTTTGGGTGGGAAATTTTGTTACACAACTTTAACTGCTATTAGACAAGTGAGTATTAAATAGTCCTTGTTGTTATCAAAGACTGTAAGAGGATATTTGATATAAAAATAATATCAGGCAAATTTACAGGTCCTCTTAAAAGAAAGTCCTCTTATTGTGTAATATTCTGATTTTTCCAAAATAATTATATACACAAGCACAAACAAAAAATTATATCAGAAAAAAATGTGTTTTTGTGACTGGTTTTCAGGAAGCAGTGGGATTCAGTGGCTGATCATCATCATAGCAGTCAGTGCCAGTGTGGTTCTGTTTTTTATAATTCTCCTCATCTATATATGTAAGTTAAAATAATTATGCTTAACCATGATATTTTATTCACTGCGTGTCCAGTTGCTGAAGCCCATGCTGGTTACCATTAAATTAACTAGTTGATAAAATATATATATATAAAATCATACTAATTAAAGTGGCAACTGATGATGGAGCTTATTCCCACTGAGCAAAAGACAAAGAAACACCCAGAAGAGGTCTGAGGTGCAGAAAGACAAACACATTCATACATATAGAATAACACTTAGGATGCATTTTGAATAACCAGTCAGTTTATTTACACCTCTTTATTCAACCATTTTATCAGCATCACTTACTATTATATTTACATATTTAACAAAATCAGTTTGGTTCTCTGCACAGTTAGTTAGTCCCCTTTAACCTGTTGATCAGCACCCCAACACCACTTAGCAGTGCTTTCAGTTCTGTTGTAACACAGATGTGATGGTGTTGTGTTAGTGTCTTTGACAACTTTGTACATTCACTGTTTGTTTTATAGAAATTGTTTTGCTCATTCATTAATTCATTTATTATCTTCCACTTAATACACTAATAGGGCCACGTGGGGGTTCCTCATGCCCATCCAGGAGAGAATGTTTCAGATACACCCAGGACAGGGCACCAATCTATCTCTGGGCACACTCAAAGGCACACACACAAACACACATTATATGGGGCAATTTAAAGCATTCCATTTACTTTTAATCCATGTTTTTGGACTGTGGGAGGAAACCTGAGAACCCGTAGAAAACATGTATGGACACAGGGAGAACACGGTAACTCCATCCAGATTGGGGTTTGAACCTGAATCCCCAGCTCTGAGAGGCCAATGTGTAAACCACTAAGCCACCGTGCAGCCTGGTAATTGACTTATTTAAACGTAATCCCTGTAGTATTGGGGCGGCATGCTTGCCTCACACCACTGAGGATATAGCTTTTGAATCCTACAGTGGGTGGAGTTTCAATGTTTCTCCAGACTCTCTGTTTTTTCTCCAAAGTTCAAAAACATGAATTCAAGGTCAAATGGCTGCTCTATATTACCCCTATATAATGTGTGTCTGTGTGAATGAGTGTGTGCCCAGTGATAAACTGGCACCCTGTCCTGGTTGTATCTGCCTAGTGGATGGATCATCAAATCATCAAATGTGTTAGTGTGTCAGTGTATTATTTTTCTTAATCTTTTTTCTTATTTATTTCTATGACAGGTAAAAAGAGGGCTCGTGCTAATGCCAAATTGACAATAAGCAACAAAATATATGAGAACTTCACTCTTCCAACTTTCATAACAAATACGATGCCCAGTCCTGGAAATATCAGAACTAATACCACACCGAGTCAACAAAGGACTTATCAAGCTCAAAGAGAAGAGTGTATTTATGAGAATTAATGTAATGCTATTGTAAAGAAGTCACACTGCATTGCTGGACAGTCCTTTGGAATGCCAAATCAATATAACACTATGTTATTCAGAAACACTGTGACATATTTTGGTGTCAGTTTGTGCCATGCTTGGAAACGAGTAGTGAATACTATTTTTAAATGTTTTATGTATGTTGCATTATTAATTGTATTTTTTGCTTCAATATTATGAAATTGCAAAAAAATATACTTTTGTCAAAATTTGGTGACCCCATAATTACCACAGTTGTACTTTTAGACACCCTTTTGTGGCTACAAAACACAAACCAAGATTTGGGAATTATTTATCTTAATTTATAATCAGGGACACCTTCATGTAAAAACATAAATAAGTCTTTTAATTTTTTTACATAATTAGAAAAATATTAATTGTCCAAAATGCCTATGCAATTTGCAACATAAGTATTAGGTTTCCTGGTTATATTTATATTTATATTTTTTTATAATAAACCTAAAATTTATACAGCATTTATCTGACATGTTTGTAGTCTGTGCCTTTTTTAGGTTTTATATTGTATAATGATGTTTCTTACTTGCAGATGTTTTTGCTTTTCTTGTGTTCTGACATACCAACACACATAGATGTTTCAGGTGTTTTAGTTAATTTGGTTGGTTTTATCAAAATATGGAGATGTGAGCTGAAAACACTGGTATTTTGCATCATTTGACGAAAAATACGTCGCCTTATTGATGCAATATTATTCCAAAATACTTTCAAGCCAAAATAAGTATTGTACTGATTGTTATGCAAATTCAGAGGGTTTATTGGCCCCTAGAACTATAGATGGCGACATGCCTAAACACTTTGCAAGCAGTAATATTGTCAAGCAGTAATGATTGTTACTCCAATTTTTAGAAGATTTTATTTAGTTTTGCTTTTGAATACTGTGCTTACACCTGTAGATTCAAATATGACAAGGACATACTGAATAACGCAATACAATGTGTACAATCAGAATCTGAATATTTTATTGATACCCTGGGGAAATTTCAGATTTTACAGTTGCGATTATCTATTACTGGGCAAACTCACTCACATTGACGCACAGATTATATGGGGCAATTCAGAGCATTCGATTAAACCTAGAATCCATATTTTTGGATTCTATTGTATAGAATGAGAGATTCTATTGTATACCATGTATACCATGAGAGACAATATGTTTGTCATTTATATGTACCACAATGCGGCACGGTGGCTTAGTGGTTAGCACGTTCACCTCTCAGCACTAGGGATTCCCGGTTCGAATCCCAATCTGGATGGAGTTTCCATGTTCACCCCGTGTCTGCGTGGGTTTCCTCCGGTTCTCCGGTTTCCTCCCACAGTCCAAAAACATGGATCAAATCAATTGAGTTCTCCAAATTGCCCCAGATAGAGTGTATTTGTGTGAGTGAGTGTGTGCCCAGCGATAGATTAGCACCCTGTCCTGGGTGTATCTGCCCAGCGCCCGAGACGTTCTCCCCTGGATGGGCATGGGGAACCCCCCCCCCCCCCCCCCCCCCCCCCCCCCCCCCCCCCTTCCCGCGACCCTAATAGAGGATAAAGCAGAAGATAATGAATGAATGTACCACAATAGGGCGGCATGGTGGCTTAGTTAGCACGTTCGCCTCTCAGCGCTAGGGATTCCCAGTTCGAATCCCCATCTGGGTGGAGTTTCCATGTTCTCCCCGTGTCCGCGTGGGTTTCCTCCGGGTTCTCCGGTTTCCTCCCACAGTCCAAAAACATGGATCAAGTCAATTGAGTTCCCCAAATTGCCCCATAAAGAGTGTGTCTGTGAGTGTGTGCCCAGCGATAGATTGGCGCCCTGTCCTGGGTGTATCTGCCCAGCCTTGAAACGTTCTCTCCTGGATGGGCATGAGGAACCCCCCAACGACCCTAATATACTGTAGGATAAAGCGGGAGATAATGGATGGATGTACCACAATACCAACATTTGACACACATTACTTTTAAAACAATGTTGATCTTATTCTAAATAAATGTAAAATCCTTCTATGTGTTTATTATATTCTGTCTGCAGCATTAATTATAAACATTTCACAGATTTGTGGTAGCGTTTAGGAGGTGGAACTATTAAACTGGAACTGTAAGGTTGAGTTTGCGATGGGAAGCATTTCGGTGTGGAGCATTGTGTACATGGACGCTGCAGGTGAAGGTAAACACAGAATTGTAACTGTTGTCACGAAATAACTGTTAATTTAAAACTGTTTAACAGTTATACTTTGGTGTATAAGCTGGAGACATTAATATTTCCGATCGTTCGGGTAGCGTTGTTGCTCTTTGTGTACTGTGTAAGCAATAAAGAGGGTGTAACTAACAAGCATGTTGCTCGATGTTTGTTATTAATATTTATTTAGTTATCGATACGATGCGGTTTATAGTTAGAATTATTACAACCATGGAATTTAGGTAAAACCTTTATAGTTCTAAATCAATGGCGAATGGTCTAAAGGTTAACCACTAAATTTCCAAACACTTCCACAACAGTACTTTATATTTTATATAAATGCGAAACATGAAAACGGCTTAACGTGGTTTAATGTATTAAAATAGTAACCCAGAACGATTAAACTTTACTCGTTTATTACTCCACATTAATACTCACTACTGCTGTAATCCTAAACCTGTACTCCAAAAGGAAAGTAATCATTTTCACCTTAAGCTTTTCCCTCTTATTTAAACCTATTAAAAGGAATTGTCTTAACGTAGCTTAATGTATTAAACAGTAACCTTGAACAACCAAAAGTCACTCTTATTACTCTTAATCAGAACTCACTACTGCTCTAATTATGAACTTGTACTCCAAAAGGAATGTAATCATTTTCACATTAAGCCTTTTTTCCTCACATTCAAACCTGTTATAAGGAAGTGGATTAACGTGGTTTAATGTCTTTAAACAGTAACCTAGAACAACCAAACTTTACTCGTAAATTACTCTTTATTAGTGCTCATTACTGCCGTAATCCTAAACATGTATTCCAAAAGGAAAGTAATCGTTTTCACATTAAGCTTCCTCCTATTAAACCCATTATAAGAAGTTGCCTTAATGTATTAAAATAGTAACCTTGAACAACAAAAATTCACTCTTATTATTCTTAATCAGAACTAATCACTACTCACTTCTGCTGTAATTATGAACTTGTACTCCAAAAGGAATGTAATAATTTTCATGTTAAGTATTTTCCCTCCTATTCAAACCTATTATAAGGAATTGGTTTAATGTATTAAAACACTAATTTAGGAACCCCAAACTTTACTCCTTTAATACTCTTAATCGGTACTCGCGTTAAGCTTTTTTCCTCCTATTTAATCCCATTATAAGGAAATTGCCTTAAGGTGGCTTATAACCCATTATGAGTAATTGGCTTAATGTCGTTTAATGTATTAAAACAATAACCTAGAACAACCCAAATTTACTCATTTGTTACTAATCATTAGTACTACTGCTTTATTCATGAACCTGTACTACAAAAGGAAAGTAATCATGTTCACGTTAAGACTTATTTTTCCCCTTATTCAAACCTATTATAAGGAATTGGCTTAATATGGCTTCATGTATTAAAACAGTAACATAGCCCCAATCTTTAACAAAAAATGCCAAAAGTCAACTAGCCTGTATATTTTATTATGTCTGCACACACACCCCCACGCCAAATAGTTGTACTAATGTAGAGTACTAACGGAAAGTAATAAATGGGTTGCTACTTTAATACCTTAAATCAAGTTTTTCACGTTAAGCATTTTTAGACCCCAATTATTTTTACATTTAAACTACCGTAAGGTGGCTGGTTGCTTGGATGCTGATTCTAATCATTACACATATGATGTTTCTCTGTGTAATTACATGAGTAAGATACATAATTATTTGGTAATCATGATCTGATTGTTTTATCAACAGCACAGAACCAGCAGAGATGTCCATCATGTCTCATGGCTTTAAAAGTAGCAAACAGGACTTCACATTTGGACCATGGAAAGTTACTGCGGCAAAAACCCATATTATGAAATCTAAAGACATTGAAAAGTAAGTCTATGACATCATTGGCAAGTTTTCTTGCAAGAATATTTTGTGTTCGCTTGAAGACATTCATAGTAAAGATGTAGAAAAAACACAAATGTGGGTAAATAGTGTCCTGTCACATTATTTCATTTATTATCTTAATTTTAATCCTCCTGTATGTTTGAAGAGAATTTTTGCAAGACACCATGCTGTTATTTGTAGTATAAGCAACATATTTTAAGACAAAATATATACTTCTTTGACGTATGTATTAATTTTCTTGCCACCAAAGTGCAACAATATTTAACAGATCTCCTATTTGTCATGGACCACATTTTGCAAACCACTGATTAAAAATGCCTACAATGCTTGGCCATAAAAAGGCATGGTAATATTCATTACATTCTGCTTAATCCTCTACTAGGGTCACACACACACACACAATAACAAAACTTCATATGGGACAATTTAGAGCATTCAGTTCACCTTGAATCCATGTTTTTGGACTGTGGGAGGAAACCGGAGAACCCAGAGAAAACCCACACAGACATGGAGAGATCATGGACACTCTACATAGATTACATTTTAAAGGAAAAATATGTTGAATCAATTTCACAGTGTCAACAAATCCCTAAAAAGTTGGGACAAGTAGCAATAAGTGGCTGGAAAAAGGAAATTGAGCATATAACGAACAGCTTTTAACGAACAACGAATTTTGTCAGGGCCGTAAAAATCTACTGGATGCTCGTGATCTCCGGGCCCTTAAACGGCAAAATGGAAGACTGTTCTGTGGTCAGATGAGTCACTATTTGATAGCATTCCTATTTCTAAACTTGAGAAATTGGTCTCCTCTGTTGCCAGACGTCTGTTGAGTGTTGTAAGAAGAAGGGGGGATGTCACACAGTGGTGAAAAATGCCCTCCTTTTTTGGGATTTGTTGATGCTATGAAATTTTTAAACATAATTTTCCCTTACAGCAGTGATTCTCAATTATTTTCTGTTAAGCCCCCCCTAGGAGGAAGAAAATATTCCCCCCCCCCTCCCCCCCCCCCCCCACACCACACACACACACACACACACACACTCACGCACACTCACCTCACCCCCCCCCCACATGATTTATCCCCCCAAATTTATCAAAAATGGGATAAATTATTTTTACACGCCCACTGTAGTAATGTTAGTATATAAATTAGTATTGTTAGTCTATGGTTGTCTATAAATTTGTTATAAGTACACCTCTTTTATAACAATGTATCCTTATTAACAATAAAGAAAACAAACAAAAAAAGAAATATAGATTAACTTAAAACAAAAATAATTTGATTTACTTTGGTTTTTAGTTTGTAACAGAAACGAATAAAATCCTTATTTAAACGAGAAACATTTTTGAACTGACCGGCATTTGATACTGAAAAATGAAATTAAATAAAATCAATAAATAATAATAAATTCAAATTCATCAGCAACATTTATTCAGGAGCTCAATTTATTAACACTTTAACCTACAAAACTAAAACGAATACAACAATTTTTGCTGTTTTTTTTTTTTTTTTTTGAGGAAGTCAGAACTAATGTCTCCAACGCGTCCGTTTTGCAGCACAGCTTTTCTGAAGTAGCTTTCATAAAGCGTTAATATTTGCTGTTTATACGCGTCACGTTTACGATTAAAAAACTCAAGCGGTTTATCAGTGTGATCGGGGTGTAATGTCTTTAAATGACGCCTTCATTTATTTGGCTTCACGCTGTCCGCTGCCATCATTTAAAGACACAGCAGACACACCGGTCTTTCTTCGTCTCCCACCTCAGTTACAGTGAAGTTACAGTGAAGTTACATTTACAGTGAAGCCAGGCGCTACATTCACTTCGACATTTAGTTTTCGGTTGTCTTTTGTTGCTCTCATTATCTTCGTCTCTCTCCGCCTTTCTCTCCTCATCTCTGTAAAATATTTTTCCGTGTTGTCTCTTGAGGCTTTGTTCAGTTCACTTAATATCACTTTCTCTGTGATTTTTTTTGTTATGCACCCCCCATGCACCGCACTGCACCCCCCCAGGGGGGCGCGCCCCACTATTTGAGAAGCACTGCCTTACAGTGATACATTCTCTCAGTTTAAACTTTTGATCTGTGTTTTGTGTTCTATTCTGAATAAAATATTGACATTTGCCATCTCCACATCATTGCATTCGGTTTTTATTCACAATTTGTTTAGTGTCCCAACTTTTTTGGAATCCGGTTTATAAATTGAATGCTCAAAATTGCACACCAGCAGAAATATGAGAAACAGGCTGTATTCCAAAACTCTTCAATTGCCCCATATAGTTTGTGTGTTAGTGAGTGTGTACAATAGATTGCCACCCTGTCCTGGGTGTATCTGCCCAGTGCCCGAAACATTTTCACCGGGATGGGCATGGGTAACCCTCCCTGACTCTAGTAGAGGATTAAGCAGAAGATAATGAATAAATGAACTTGTATTCAAATTTTTAGATATTTATATTTATTCATTCATTCATTATCTCCCGCTTTAACCTCTATTAGGGTCGCGGGGGTTTCCCATGCCCATCCAGGGAAGAACATCTCGGGCGCTGGGCAGATAGACCCAGGACAGGGCGCAAATCCATCGCTGGGCACACACTCACTCACACAAACACACTCTATAGGGGGCAATTTTTGAGAATTCAATTCACTTGATCCATGTTTTTGGACTGTGGGAGGAAACCAGGGAACCCGGAGGAAACCCACGCGGACACGGGGAGAACATGGAAACTCCACCCAGATGGGGATTCGAACCGGGAATCCCTAGCGCTGAGAGGCGAACGTGCTAACCACTAAGCCACCATGCCGCCATATTTATATTTACTTTTATTTTATGACTTAATTTAAAGGTATATTGTGTTTCTGTATGTATGCTGCTGAAATAAAGCTAATTTCCCCTGTGGGTTTAATAAAGTAAATCTAATCTAATTTAAAATCACAAACAGTCTAAGCAACCACAGTTTAATTCACAATAATTAATAGAATTAATTCACATGATGAATTAAGTGATTAATTAAAATTTTATTATTTCTTGCAAAGGTTAGCAGAGAAGATGCACATGCCCAGCCTCCCAGAGATGCTTTTTGGTGACAACGTACTGCGTCTTCAGCATTCTGATGGGTTTGGCATTGAGTTCAATGCTATTGATGCTCTAAAACGTGTAAATAACCTGAAGGATTCTGTGAAGGTAGCCTGTGCCCAGGAGTGGCAGGAAAGCAGGTGTGTATTTCTGCCACATTATTTGACTATTGTATAAAGAATTTTTCTTATTCTGGATTGATACATTGCTGTAGAGTTGATTCTGAGCACAAGGAAGTTGTAAAGCGTTATGACTGGACATACACTACAGATTACAGAGGGACGTTGCTTGGTGAAGACCTGCTGATGAAGGTATTTTTGGCACATTGTCACAAGTGTTAACAAATGTCTCACCCATGACTGAAAGAAACTCTTTTTGTGTGTGTATGTGTGCAGGTGACCTCCACCACAGAACGTATAGACATGGAGAAATTGAAGGCTCGGGAGCAGATTATGTTCTTTGAAGATGTTCTGCTGTTTGAGGATGAGCTCCATGATCATGGTGTATCAATGATCAGTGTAAAAATTGTAAGTGATATCTGCTTTAACTGTGGTGTCTGTGCTTTTTTTTTCCCCCATTTTGATACTGTTAAATCTGTCTATATGTAGGCCATGGATTATTTGAGACTAATGAGATTTTTATATATGAAAAAATGGATTGATTAAGAGTGTAATTTATATCTTTTTAAAACTTAATGATGCTTATTAAACTAGTTAAATGCTTTCTTTTACAGAGAGTAATGCCAACTAGTTTTTTTGTCCTACTGCGTTTCTTCCTGAGAGTTGATGGAGTTTTAATCCGGATTAATGACACACGTCTGTATCATGAGGCAAGTAAAGCCGTCAGTCGATACAATATTTAAAATGCCGAAGTTTGACTGGTTAAAAATTTTTTTGTGGACTCAACTATAAATCAGGTGGCTTAGTGGTTAGCACGTTCGCCTCTCAGCGCTGGGGATTCCCGGTTCGAATCCCCATCTGGGTGGAGTTTCCATGTTCTCCCCGTGTCTGCGTGGGTTTCCTCCGGGTTCAAACATGAATCAAGTCAATTGAATTCTCAAAATTGCCCCATATAGAGTGTGTATGAGTGAGTGTGTGCCCAGCGATGGATTGGTGCCCTGTCCTGGGTCTATCTGCCCAGCGCCCGAGATGTTCTCCCCTGGATGGGCATGGGGAACCCCACCGCGACCCTAATAGAGGATAAAGCGGGAGATAATGAATGAATGAATGAACTATAAATCTTTTTGCAAAACTGCCTTGTTGTATACAATGCTGTGTTGTAGTAGTTGTCCAGTCTCCAGCAAGTTAACGAGTGAAATTACAAAATCTGCATTTATACTAAAGCAATAAGGTACGAGGTACAAGCATTATTGTGAATTAATTAGAGGAAAGAGGTGTTATTAGGTACGTCGTAAATTACACCTCTTTCACTTTATTCACAAAAATGCACCATGTCAAGTGCCTTATTGCTTTAATAAAATGGTTACAAACAAACTATAAAAAAGGTTTGATTCATAAATGTATTTATTAAAAAGAAAATTGTTAATAAACTTGTTTCCCACAATGGAATTTAGTCCAGTTTTTAAACTGAACACTGATGGCTGAGTAACAGGATACCAGTTTTTCTACCAATCAAAAACTGTCATCTAGTGGTCATATTACAGAACACAGTTTATAAAAAATACAGCCGCAACAGGCTTAGGGCTCATTGTGAAATGACTCACTGTTTATATTAATCTGTACTTTGATTTAAAATAATGTATTGTATATCATACATTGATAAGAATATGAAGCAGAATTGTGCATTATTGTCAATAATGTCACGGGTGGACAAATGGCTCAGCCAATCAAATATAAGGATCAGAACTACTCATTTAATAATATGGGTTAACACACCGAGTCCAGGCTCAGGAGTCAGATAAGCACTTACCTTCATTGGGGTTTTACTGCATTAAGCCCAGGAGTCTTTACAGCATTTCGCATTAGCCTATTGTCCTGCCAGCCTCATAAGTGCAGGTCCACAGACACTTCTTACCACCAAAGTCCTCTCTGACAGTTCTATATGGGCTTTCCATATTTCATCAATTCTTTCATAATAAATAGGTACCATGTAGGAACTCGGTGAAGAGTAGCTTGCCAGCCTCTTATGTTAGTAAAGAAGGCATCTTATTGGCTGTGAGGTGCATCCTTAGTCTGTGAATGAACAGATCCTGGTGCTTTTAAGGGATTTCAACCAGGGGTTGCACAAGCCACATGGATAGTTGTCAAACACCCAACACACTACTTTGGCTCCAACCACTTGTTGAATAGGGATTAAAGGAAATTAATGAGATGGCCAGAACATACTTTAGGTAGTATTCTTCATGAGCTCCTCAGAAGGTGCTGGCAACATCTGGATGCTTGAGTAAATAACCAATAACTATTTCAGATGCACAACCACTGGATTTTTTTTACAGCTTCATGCATTTCCCTGTTAGGCTTTGAATTAGATGGGCAGGCTGGCAGACTGTGGTACAGAATATGATTGCCCATGCCAAAAATAATCAGTATGAAAAATGCAGTAATTCTTACTCAGCTTTGGTTAGAGAGGGAAAAATAGTTTGATTCTCATTAGAGGCAGATAAACAACATCTCTGTGTTAGATCTGCTGGTCCTCCTCATGCCAGCATAGTTGTTCTCCAGAAAAATAAAATACAATTCCAAAGACATTACCATGGGTATATTGAACATAGTAAATCGCCTTGTCACATTAAATAAGAAACGGGCCTGTTTTCATTATCACAATTTTCCAAAGTGTTGAAACTTTAAAGTGCCTAAAAATGTTCATCGTCTTAATATGTCTTAATATAGTCCTACAAAATACAATATTATTAAAGACATTGAAACTTTAATGGAATATGTATTATGTTTTATTTAAATATCAGAAAATAAGTCAGTAAATGAGGAGCCACTGATAGAAGTATTATATATTTACTGCTTTATTTGAAACTCCTATCATTATATTGAATGAGATGTTGTCTTTTGGTTTAAAGGCTGGCAAGAACTACATGCAGAGAGAATTCAGCTCCCGTGAAAGTAAGGTCTCAGCTCTACAGGTAAAATATTTGCTCTTGTATCCGAATGACATGATTCATGGTTTAATATCAATCATACCACTAGAACTTTGTTTTGCAAAATAATCAAAGTATTTCAACTTAAAACCTTTGTTTCTCCTCCACCTTTTACTGATGTTCTTACACACCTTGGGTTCAGTCTTTCCCCAGTTTGTCGACGAACATGATGTTTCCCCCATCAGATCCAAAAAAATTCAACTTGCTTTTATCCTTAAAATGAACTTCTCCTCTGTCCACACAACATGCTTGGTTCTTTCATACAGCTACACGGCAGAGTGAATTCAAGTGTGTATCAGAAGCTCCTTCAACAACACGTGGTTTCATGTCTTGCGTTCATCACTCAATCAGCACCAATTTTCATGCAGAACAATGCCCCCGCTACACAACAAAATGGGTAAAGCAGTTCCTTGAAACTGAAAACATTAGAACCCAACTAAACCCAATAGAAAACCTCTGGAAAATCCGTAGTGGAACCTCTGGGAAATCCAAAAAACAGTCACAGATCTGTGAAGAGGCTGGAAGAAGAGTGGACCAAAATCACAGCAGAGCAATGTGAGAGACGAGTGGTGTCCTGTGGATGCAGATGAGCTGTAAACTGTAAAAGTCATTGTAAACAACGGCCTGTACACTTCCTACTGATTGGTTACTATTGGAACGTTTAGAAAAAGTTAAGAAAAAGATAAGGTTTTATGTTGAAATACTTTGGTTATTTTGTAAAACACTGTAGGGTGTGGTAGCTCAGTGGTTAGGGTGTTGGGCTATCAATCTGAAGGTTGTGGGTTCAATACCAGATCCACTAGTGTTACAAATGTGGGCCTTCAGCAAGACTCTTAACCCTCATTGTTCCAGGGGTGCTGTATTAACCCTGTTCACTATATACGGATAAAAGCATCTACTAAATGAACAAATGTTATGTGTGTGTTTGTGTTTGTTCTAGTGACATGGCGTACTCCTTATAAAACACCCTCAAAATGTTGATACCATACACCAGATACTGAAAGCAAAGTTCCACATAATTTTACCGTCAAATATGTAATATTGAATCATTTTTCACTATAAATAAATAACCAAGTATAATAGGCTGAATATAGAAAATTCTAAAGGGTTTGCAAACTTTCAAGCACCACTTTAAAGCCGTTTAATTAAGCTTTGCTGACATTTGATAACTTTGTGAAATGAACATTATTTAATATTATTAACCTTCTGTGCTTGTTTTCTCTAACATATCTTCCTGTTTTTCTGCAGAATGTTCCACCTCCCCTGTTCACAGATCCTAATGAGATTGCTCAGTACCTTCCACTCACCCTCACAGAATGTGAAAAACTGGAGTTTCCGGTGAAACCATCACCACCTGAGTGCACAGTGACCCAAATAAATGATGCTTAACCACTTTGCATCTCTCACATCAGTGAATGCAACTATATGAGCATTCAGAGATGAATTCAGACTTCGATCCATCTGAACCCAAAACTGGACCTGTGAAAGGTTACTGGAATTTCAGAAAAGTCCTGCTTCACTTTAAAGACTGAAACTATTGATCACACACATCATTGTAACCTCAATGTCTATGGTTGTGCATTTTTAATAAAATACAACATATATTTGATTCTGGGTTGGTGTTTTGGAAGGGTGGTTTAAATGTGTGATGATAAGCTGTCCCCATGTTTTCCACACAAATATCAGAATCATATTCGATAAATGGAGACAGTAATAGCATAATTACTTTGGTTTATTTAAAAAAAACATTATATGTAGACAAATATCCATCCATATCTTCCGCTTCATCCTATATTAGGGTCGTGGGGGGGGGTTCCCCATGCCCATCCAGAAGAGAACGTTTTGGATGCTGGGCAGATACACCCAGGACAGGGTGCCAATCTATCGCTGGGCACACACTCACACAGACACACTCTAAATGGGGCAATTTGGAGAACTCAATTAAGTTGACCATGTTTTTGGACTGTGGGAGGAACCTAGAGGAAGCCTACGCGGACACGGGGAGAACATGGAAACTCCACAGATGGGGATTCGAACCGGGAATCCCTAGTGCTGAGTGGCGAACATGCTAACCACTAAGCCACCGTGCCCCCCATTTAGACAAATGGTGCTTAGTATTTTGTATTCCGCCAATGTAAAATTTTCAATAATGACATATTTTCTCTCCTCCTTGGATCATGGTGGAGGAGTTTGCATGCTTGAATTATCCTAGGAGCTATGTTGTCCGGGGCTCCCAAGGCAAATTGGTCCTAGGTGACGGGCCAGACAAAGAGTGGTCCAATAAACCCCTATGAAGGGAAAAATCAGGAGCAGGTGTTCCCTGCCCGAGCTAGGGATATGGATGGTTGGGGAACGGCCTTCTAACTGTTGTCTGCGCTTATGCGCCGAACGGCAGTTCAGAGTACCCAGCCACAGTATATAGTGGAGGTGGTGCACTGTTGACTTTGACTGGGGACGTCATTAGTCAGTGGAAGGAATACTTCAATGACCTTCTCAATCCCACCAATATGCCCTCCAAAGAGGAGGCAGAGTCAGAGGACCCGGGAGGAGGCTTGTCCATCACTGGGGCTGAATTCGCTAAGGTAATTAGAGAGCTCCTTGGTGGCAGGTTCTTCAGGGGTGGATGAGATCTGCCATCAAAGCTCTGGATGTTATGGGGCAGTCTTGGCTGACGCGCCTTTTCAATATTGCATGGTCAGTGGGGGCAGTGCCTTTGGACTGGCAGACAGGAGTGGTGATGCCTCTTTTTAAAAGGGACCTGTTCCAACTACAGGGGAATTACACTCCTCAGCCTTCCTGGCAAACTCTATGCAGTGGTACAGGAGAAGAGAGTCCACCTGATAGTCGAACCTTGGATTCAGGAGGACCAGTGTGGGTTTCGTCCTGGTCTTGGAACACTGGACCAGCTTTTTACTCTCTCCAGGATCCTCGAGGGTTTCCCCAACCAGTCAATATGTGTTTTTTGGATCTGGAGAAGGCTTTCGACTGTGTTCCTCAGGGTATTTTGTGGGAGGTGCTTCATGAGTATGGGGTACATGGCTCCTTACTACAGACCATTCAGTCCCTGTATGTGCGAAGCAGGAGCAAGTCTGAAGAAGTCTGACTTGTTTCCAGTGAGGGTTGGACTCCGTCAGGGCTGTCCTTTGTCAATGGTTCTGTTCATAATTTGTATGGACAGAATTTCTAGGTGCAGCCAGGGGATGGAGGGTGTCCAGTTTGGTGATCTGAGGATCACGTCGCTGCTGTTTGCAGATGATGTGGTCCTGTTAGCATCATCAGGCTGCAAAATTCAGCTCTTACTGGATCGGTTTGCAGCCGAGTGTGAAGCGACCAGAATGAAAATCAGCACCTCCAAATCTGAGGCCATGGTTCTCAGTCGGAAAAGGGTAGAGAGTCCTCTCTGGGTCAGGGATGAGATATTGCCTCAAGTGGAGGAGTTTAAGTATCTCGGGGTCTTGTTCACGAGTGATGGTAAGATGAAATGTGAGGTGTGATGAAATGTGAGCCACAAGGCAAGGCTCTCGATTTACCAGTCAATCTACGTTCCGACCCTCACCTATGGTCATGAGCTTTGGGTAATGACCGAAAGAACAAGATCATGAATACAAGCGGCCGAAATGTTTTTTTTCCCATTTCGTAGGGTGGCTGGGCTCTCCCTTAGAGATAGGGTGAGAAGCTCGGTCATACGGGAGAGACTCGGAGTAGAGCCGATACTCCTCCGCGTCGAAAGCAGCCAGTTGAGGTGGTTTGGGCATCTGGTAAGGATGCCTTCTGGGCGCCTCCCTAGGAAGGTGTTTCAGGCAAGTCCAGCTAGAAGGAGACCCCAGGGAAGACCCAGGACACGCTGGAGGGATTATATCTCTCAGCTGGTCTGGGAACACCTCAGGGTTCCCCCAGTCGAGCTGATGGAGGTGGCTAGGGGGAGGGAGGTCTGGGTCTCCCTTCTTTGATTGCTGCACCCGCGACCCGAACCCTGAACAAGCGGAAGATAATGGATGGATGGACATATTTCCTAATAATAATAAGTTTTTTTTTTTTATTATAGCCCGTTCTATGCCCAACTTGTATTTCCTGCAAATGGAGTAGATGTTAATTTATGGTTATTGGATCCTTCTTGTTTTTTGTTTTTTAATGGAATAACAACTTTTATCTAAGGCAGAGAAAAAGAAAAAAAGAAAAACCTTCCACATCACCTAAATATAAGTTTCCCCTGCACACAATACAGTTAACCACTCTTGGACACCAATCACTAGTGTTGCTGTTTGAATAACATAGAAGTGGTAAGATCTCATGAACCACTTCCTTGGTAACTGAAAAGAGTATATACTAAAAAGCGCTGCAGGGTCCCAAAGAGTAAGTATGTTAAATATTGTGGTAAAAGCAACAGTGTGCATTTGTATAGTGGAGGTTCCCCATGCCCATACAGAGGATAACCTCTTGAGTACAGATCCACCTTGGACATGGTGCCCATCAATTGGGGCAATTTTAAAGCAGCCAGTCTACTTTGAAACCATGTTTTTGGACTGTGGAAGGAAACCAGAGAACCTGGAGGAAACCCACATAGACACGAGGGGAACATGGAAAATCCAGATTGGGATTTGAACCTGGAATCCTGCACGTGATAATGACCCTGATAAAGCCATCATCCCTTTTCCTTTTATTGGAAATTGGAAGTGGCTTTACTCTTTTTTATGAAGAAAGGGCTTTGTGCGGACATGGGATGCATATTCGGAACGGTGGTTCTCGACCTGTGAGGTGCGTGTGTGTTCGACTGCGGTGTCATGGGACGTGAATCAGAGGTGTTAAGTTTCATAAAAAAAGATCAGAAGTCTGCTGTTTCTTTCCAAGAGAATTTAATTCATTTTACTGGATAGACAATGTAAAATATCAAACAATAAAAATATGTATGATGAGAGCTCTGTCAGAAGTCCTCTTCTTTGTCCATGTAAGTCATTCAGGAGGGCATACCTTGCTTCTTCTCTGTGTGTGTGCCCCTCCAGACACCAGTCTTTTTACTCATGAGGACATCCACCAGAACATCTCTAACTTCTCCCCCATCTGGTCCCAATTTTTGCCCTCGTCCTTTTGTGATGGAATTTTTTTTTTTGAGACTTGAATAAACACCACAAGCACTTTTGCACCTGATTTCATAATCATGGGTTATCCTCGTTCTTTCTCTTGATCCCTATGACCAGGCTTTTTAACATCTGCCTAGTGACCAAAATATACTAGATAAAGCATTTTCTAGGAGGTCACGATCACACTGCAACATGCCAAGATGAATAATTATAGAATTTAAACTAAAGAGCTACAACATTCATAAACTAAGATTCATGTATGAATAAACAATAAACTAGGCTTTCATCTCTCTCTTTATTGACTGCTTACAGGAGACTGCTTACAGGAAAATGTCTTACACTTACAAATTTTTTATTGCCAGTTCACATGACTTGCATGTTTTTGTACACTGTCTGCCCTACACAGGTTTAAAATCTGATGCCATGCTTTAAAGCATTATGCACAGCTGGTTGCCCAACCCAGAACCATTCTTAATCCCAGCACTGAAGGCCTTCGGCTCTGGACATTTAAGTGCTTGTTCTGCTTTTTCACAGCAACCTTAACTTAATGATGGTCTGTAAATAAGCAGATTAGTGGTATGTTTTAGTTGGAATCCGGATGTTTTTTAAAACCATTATTGAGATATTCTGCTCTAAAAGCATGTTCTTTAAATAGACCTCAGGGTTTGACAAATACCTCAGTAAAACAGGATGTTTCAGTGTCACAAATGGTAAAACTTGTGGGTACTGGGTTAGGCTTTAAATACCATACTACCTTGACCAGGATTAATGATTTAGAAAACTGGACAGTTGTTTGACTTAAGATCCGGCAATTTGATCAAAGATTCTGATCATTTGCTTTCAACATTATTGTTAATTAAGTTATGTTTTCAATCTTTGCATGTGTTTATGGTAGTGCTTTCTAAGATTTGCCATTCATTGATTTTCTAAGTGGGTGGCATGGTGGCCTCTCAGCACTAGGGATTCCTGGTTCGAATCCCAATCTGGCTGGAGTTTCCATGTTCTCCCTGTGCCCACAGTCCAAAAACATCTAGCCAGGACAGGGCGCCAATCAATCGCTGTGCGCACACTCTATATGGGGCAATTTGGACCATTCAATTGACCTATGATTTTGGACCGTGGGCATGGGGAGAACATGGATCAAGGTCAATTGGCCTGGGTGTATCTGCCCAGCACCTGAAATGTTCTCCCCTGGATGGGCATGGGAGTCATTTCTTGTGCTCTTTATGTTATAGACATATCTGCATTTTTTACTTTACATGAAGTGCCTTACCTGACACAAGTCACTAGTTACCTAGGCTACCACGGCGGCACGGTGGCTTTAGTGGTTAGCACGTTCGCCTCTCAGCAGTAGGGATTCCCGGTTCAAATCCCCATCTGGGTGGAGTTTCCATGTTCTCCCCGTGTCCGCGTGGGTTTCCTCCTCTCCCACAGTCCAAAAACTTGGATCAAGTCATTTGAGTTCTCCAAATTGCCCCATATAGAGTGTGTCTGTTTGAGTGAGTGTGTGCCCAGCGCTAAATTGTCGCCCTGTCCTGGGTGTATCTGCCCAGCGCCCGAAACGTTCTCCCCTGGAACCCCCCTGCGACCCTAATATAGGATAAAGCGGAAGATAATGGATGGATGGACCTTCTCAGCTGTGAGATGAAAGTGCTGACATGTGACACTGTGCACAATTAAAACAGCCTTTAATATGGATTGAATATGGATTGAATATGGATTGAATATGGATTGCATCTTTGTAGGTTGCTTTGCTTTCAGTTTTCTGTCTAGTTCATTCCAAACATGCTCAGTAGGGTTTAAAAAAAAGGCCTATGGAAAGGCCTGCACAGTCTACATTCTTTAAGCCTACTGCCTTATTTTTGTCTTCTATGGGAGTTTTAACAAAAAATAGAAGTAGGTTTTGTATCATGGTCTTTTTGGAAAATGAACCCCTGACCAAGCAAGATTTCATGCACTATGCAAGTTGCCAACTCTGGATCCAGCATAACAGCTCCAGAACATCACTGCTGCATGCTTAGCAGTTGGTTTTACATTGAGGAATCATCCTTCAACCTAGGTGTGATAGCTCAGTAGTTAGGGTGTTGGGCTATCAATCTGAAGATTGTGGGTTCAAATCTCAGGTCTTACCAACTCTGGTCCTTGAGCAAGACCCTTAACCCTCATTGCTTCAGGTATGCTTTATCAACTCTGTGTTCTGACCTCATCCATCAATTTGGAATATTTGTAAGTTGTTTTGGATAAAACCGCCTGCAAAATAACCAAACGTAATGTGCTCAGCAGCATGTAAAAAAATATGTTTCAAATTTAGTCATCAGTAGCTGACAGGACATCCTGCCTGACCAAGACAAGCATCTTTTTTTATTATGACCTGTCAAACCTGCTGCTTGAAGCTTTCTTTCTTCCACTTGTTTATATTCACCTAAACGAAGCTGCCCATTAGGCAAAATTTGAACTTATATGTATTTGCCTTCTGATTTTGTTTTGGTCTTTAGTCTGCCACACCACTTCCTGTTCTAGTTTCCTCCGGATTCCAAGCAGCTTTTGACATTAAATGAAAGCACTCACCTCAACAGTACGTACACCTATAACGGTTATAATACTCTGTCTGTCTTTTAATTATGATATCAGTATCCAAATTCCAGCCTAGATGTTTGAATTTATTCTTTAGTTATTAGCAAATGTTAGTACACTTGTAGGAATTGTTTGCATAAACTTTTAAAGCTTAATTAGTTTTTTTTAATTCGTTTACATTAGGTCATTTAGCAGATACTTTCATCCAAGCGACTTACACAGTAAGAACACAGGGTTGATACAGCACATCTGCAGCAATAAGGGTTAAGGGTCTTGCTCAAGGACCCACATTGGTAACTTCAATTATTTAATTGGTTTTGATTGTCATTTGAACCATACACAGTGGTGTAGAGTACACAGTGAAACTGAACAATGTTTCTCCAGGATCAAGGTGCTACATGGGAGAGTAAACTACACAACACTACAGAGTTCTTATGTGCAGAGCAGTGATTCTCAATTATTTTCTGTTAAGCCCCCCCCCCCCCAGGAAGGAGTAAACTTTTTGCGCCCCCATACATGACAAAATGGAAAAGAAAGAAACTTTCTACACAAAAGAAAGAAATATAGATCAACTTAGAACAAAGAATAAGTTTATTAACTTTGTTTTTTAGTTTGTAACAGAAACGAATGAAATCCTTATTTAAACTAAAAACATTTTTGAACTGACTGGCATTTGATACTGAAAAATTAAATGAAATAAAAACAATAAATTCAAATTCATCAGCAACATTAATTCAGGATCACAATATATTAACACTTTAACCTACAAAACAAAAATGAATACGACAATTTGTGCTGTTTTTTTTTTATTATTATTATTTTTTTAATCAAAATGAGGAAATCGGAACTAATGGCTAACGTGCCCGTTTTGCAGCGCAGCTTTTCTGAAGTAGTTTTCATAATGCGGGATGGTCGGTGGCTCTACGCATCACGTTTACGATTAAAAACTCAAGCGGTTATCAGCGTGATTGGGGTGTAATGTTTTTAAGTGACGCCTTCATCTATTTGGCTTCACGCTGTCTGCTGCCAACATTTAAAGACACAGAAGACACGTCTGTCTTTCTTCGTCTCCCACCTTAGTTACCGTGAAGCCAAGCGCTACATACACTTCGACACATTTCCTCGTTTTAACTTTCGGTTGACTTTTGTTGGTCTTATTATCTCCGCTTTTCTCTCCTCATCCCCGTTAAATATTTCTCCATGTTGTCTGTTGAGGGTTTGTTCAGTACACTTAATATCACTTGCTCTGTGATTTCTTGTTATGCGCCCCCCCAGGCACCGCACTGCGCCCCCCCCAGTGGGGCGCGCCCCACTATTTGAGAAGCACTGGTGCAGAGGCATGTGCATCTGGTCATTCAGGAACCTGTGGAAAGAAACTGTTGCACAGTGTGGATATGAGGGCCTGCATGCTTAGGTACCTTTTTTCTGACAGTTGGAGGGTAAAGAGAGTGTGTGAGAGGTGTGTCTGATCGTCCACAATGCTGGTTGCTTTGTGGTACATGAGGTGGGCAAAGCCTAAACTGATTAAAAAGAAAAAAAGGAAAAAAAAAGAAAAAGTAATGCTTCTTCTGATAGAAAGGCGACCCAAATACACAGTGCACCCCAGTTTGATGCATATGTCGCTGCATAGTCACAGACCTGTCAGGATTCCCATGCTGACCCCTGTACACCAACACAAGTGCTAACATAATGAATTATGTTGTCTTCTACATTACGTGGACGGCCAAATATTTTTGCACTGCTTCTTTAGGGAACAAAATTATATTATTCTTCAGGGTTTGAGTCAGGAGGTTTAAGAATACATTACAAACAGATATCTTATGGAATACAGCTAGGGTTGCCACCCATACTGTAAAATACAGAATCGTCCCATATTTGGCAAATAAATTTTGCGTCCCGTACTGAACTCGATTTACAGGACTCGATTTGATTTGTATTTCCATAAATGTCCAATAAACATGTCTTATCACAATTTAACAATAATGATTAAAAGCCCCAGGGCAGCACAGTGGCTTAGTGGTTAGCATGTTCGCCTCTAAGCGAACATGGTTCGAATCCTAATCTGGGTGGAGTTTCTATGTTCCCCATGTCCTCGTGGGTTTCCTCTGGGTTCTCCGGTTTCCTCCCACAGTCCAAAAACATGGATCAAGGTAAATTGAATTGTCCAAATTACCCCATATAGAGTGTGTGTGTGTGTGTGTGTGTGTGTGTGTGTGTGTGTCTGTGTGAGTACTAGTGTGCCCAGTGATAGGTTGGGGCCCTGTCCTGGGTGTATCGGCCCAGTGCCTGAAACGTTCTCCCCTGGTTGGGCATGGGGAACCCCCCACGACCCTAGTAGAGGATAAAGCGGAAGATAATGGATGGATGGATTAAAAGCCCCCGTACTCTGCTTCTTCTAACACTGGTAGATGCTGAGTAGGGGGGCATTTATATATATATATATATATATATATATGGGCAACCCCGTTGTATTCCTGTATTCCATAAGATATCTGTTTGTAATGTAGTCTTAAACCTCCTGATTCAAATCCCAACAGGCAGCACGGTGGCTTAGTTGTTAGCACATTCACCTCTCAGTGCTCGAGATTCAGGTTCAAATCCCAATCCGGGTGGTTTCCATGTTCTCCCTGTGTCCATGTGTGGAAAAATTGGTATGTTGTATTGGTATTTTAAATGTTGTAAATTGCCCCATATAGGGTGTGTTTGTGTCCATGTGAGTAAGTGTGCGCAGAGGTAGATTGGTGCCCTGCCCTGGGTATATCTACCCAGCGCTTGAAAAGTTCAAATGCATATTAATTGCACTACATAGGAAATATGTTTGAAATATGTTCATTGGTAATAAATTGTATCAAGCTTTAAGTAGGACTAATTGCTTTCATTTAGCTCTCAACTAACAACACGGCACACAAGTTAAATCATAGCTCTGCTGGACACCCCACCGGGGTTGGGCCCATATTGGTCATTTTTTTATTCCTGTAAGGTGGCAACCCTAAATACAGCACCCGGTACAAACCAGTTACTAGCTGCTATTCTATACTCCAGGCTTAGGATCTTGGGAGATTTTGGGAGCTCCTGCAATAAAAATATCCTACTTGTATTTTTCTGACAATAATGTTTTTTTTTTTTTTGCTCTTATAAACAAGATGAGTTGTATGATTTGGATCAGTTGTAGGTTTGTGGATGAGGAACCGGCCTTGAAACCTGAAAGTCCCGGTTCGAGTCCAAATCCCAACAAGTACTATGGCTGAAGTGACAACTAACACCAATTTCTCCCCCAGGCGCAATATAGGGCTGCCCAACACTCCGGACACCTGTGCTCACTTCACTCAGTGTGTGTACATTACATTTGGTCATTTAGCAGATGCTTTTACCCCCAAAAAAACTTACAAGGTGAGCACAGGGTTAATCACAACATCCCTAAAGTAATGAGGGTTAAGGGTGTTGCTCAAGGACCCACATTGGTAACTTCAGTGGACCTGAGATTTGAACCCCCAACCTTCAGATTGATGGCCCAACACCCAAACCACTGAGCTACTGCACCCTCTCTGTATGTTACACTGGGTTAAATGTGGAGGACTAATTCCTCTGTGTTAAAGCACTGTTGGCAAAATAGATCACTATATCCATTCATTCATTCATTCATTATCTCCCGCTTTATCCTCTATTAGGGTCGTGGTGGGGTTCCCCATGCCCATCCAGGGGAGAACGACTCGGGCGCTGGGCAGATAGACCCAGGACAGGGCGCCAATCCATCGCTGGGCAGATCACTATATCACTTTAGGATTATTTGTGGAACCTTAGTGAAAACTCGTGGTCGGTAGACGGAGGAGCAACAGCGTGGGACCGACTCTTCACGTGGGGCTCTACAGAGTGCAGTAAGTTCAGAGCGCGTGCTTCCTCACTAAACTTCTCAGTTCGAATTCGGTTTATTTTGCTTAATAACTGAATTATTTCTGAATTAGTCTGCGAATCTGAAGTGCTGAGAATAAGAAATACAGATTTGCTTTATTACAGCAAACAATGAAGATCACCTGTGAACCTACATTTAAACGATTTAATCAAAACGAAATAACATAGAGAAGTAACAGAGTGGATCCCTAACAGCATTACAGCTATAACATGTTACTGTGACAGTAACGCAGTGTGTGTGCTGTAACTAAAAAACTCCTAAAAGTAGATTAATTCAAATCAATGAAACAAAAATGTTAGATCTGTTTACTTATTTCAGAAAGTTGATTCAGGAATATGTTGTTTTGTAACCTTTTCCAACCTGCGTAGAATCCACAGAGTGAAGATCAGACTTTATAGAAGCTCCAAGCTCTTTAAATAAAGCATCCTGACTGATTCATAGAGTCCACAAAGCTAGGTTTTGTAAAACAATGAAAAACAAATATGTTTGCAATCGATATAGCTCAACAGGACTGGAGGTAGATAAAAAAAATCAGGTAATCAGTGAAAACACTTATTAACACAAAATAATCAGTAGGTCTGGTTTACTGCATATAGAACAATCGTCATTCTTCTTGTTTCCTGTAGTGACGTCCTGAAATTCCACAAAGCTGGTGTTTCTGAAAAGCGTAGGCTTTTAAAATAAATTCAAATTAAAATATCAGCAGGCAGGTGGCAAACAAGACCAGGCAGAAGGTCTATTGTTCAACAGGAAAACAAATAAGAGCACCGTACTAATTGTGGTTTCAAACCAAAGTTTGTATGAATTCAGATCATCCACATGTTTACCATGCGTAAACCAAACCTCAAATCAACCTCCATTTCGCTGTTACTCTTCACTAGTTGTCTATTTTTTTTCCTGATTGGACCAAATGTCATTAGATAGTATACTTTAATGATCCAGAAGGAAATTTAACAGCCTGTAGCAGGTACATTTTAATAATAACACAGCACAGTAATAATACCAAAATAGATAAAATAGTAAAAATAAGAAAAATTTATTAAATTTTTAAACCTATTTCAGATGAGGTCAGTGCAATGAAGAAACAATGCATAATGTGTAAAAAAAACTGAATAAACGTGTGTGTGTGTATGTATGTATGTATGTTCCACAACCACCACTCAGCCAGCACCTGACCAGCTTGTAAAGTGGCCTCTCTGGTGATGTTATAAGATAAATGTGTGGCTGAAAACCACACTTGTATGTGTGTGTGTGTGTGTGTGTGTATGTGTGTATGTATGTGTGTATATATATATATATATATATATATATATATATACACATACATACACACCACACAAGATTCACCAAATGGCAATAAATACCATTTGGTGTTATTATTATATAATATTATATAATAACATTATAACATTATATTATAACATTATAACATTATATAATACCATATATATAGTTGCAATCAGAAATATTCAACCCCCTCACCTCCAAAGACATTATAGAGATGTGGAAGAAAGACAATGACAATAAATGACAAAAAACCTCATTAAACAACAAACAGTATTTATTAAAAAATATTTGAGTTATTTTGGGCAAAAAGATCTTGTCTTAATCAAGATTGCCAGTTCCTGCTACAGAAAAAAAGCCCCACATCATCAATGACCCACCTCCATGCTTGACTGTGGGGATAGTATTCTTCTGGTCATAAGCCTGGCCTTTCGCACAGCAGACATACCATTGGTCCATATGTCCAAACAGTTCCAGTTTGGGTTCATCAGTCCATAGAACTGGCTCCCAAAACTCTGTAGCCTTATCTGAATTCCTACTGGCATATTCTAGTTGACTTTTGATGTTCCTTGTGGTTAACAGTGGAGTGAGTCTTGGAGTCTGGCCATGAAGTTCTCTTTTATTCATATTTAACTTGTTCCATCCTTCATCAGGTCATCCTCTAGGTGTCTTGCACTCACATAGGGGTTTTTCTTAGTTGTCCTGACTAAGTTGCTAAGGGCCCTTGATGTAATTTTGGGCTTTCTTCCACGGCCAGGCAGGTTTGCAGCTGTTCCATAAGTTTTAAACTTATAATGCTCCCAATTGTGTCTCTTGGGATGTTATATTTTTTGGAAATAAAAAATACCTTCTTATACCCAAGACCCTTTAGGTGCAATGAATTAATCTGCTCTCTCAGCTTTTGTGGAAGCTCCTTTGTCTTTCCCATGTTTGCAACACAGAAGCCATCAAACATCACTGAACTAGAGGCTTTTGCACGTGAAGAATGGGCCAAGATTCCAATTGAGAGGTGTAAGAAGCTTGTTAGTACTTACCAAAACATTTATTGGCAGTTATAAAAGCTAAAGGATGCTCCACAAAGAATTAAAGCAAGGGGTTGAATAATTGTGCACATGTGAACAAAGAGTTACATTTTTTACTTGAACTTCAAAGTTAAGTCAACTTCTGTTGTCAAAATAACTGAAATATGTATTAATAAATACTGTTTGTTGTTTAATGAGGTAATTTTTTTTTTTTGTCATTTATTGTCATTGTCTTTCTTCCACATCTCTAATGTCTTTGGAGGTGATGGGCTTGGTTACAGTACATTTTCTATTTATTTAGTATTACATGTCATACATGTGTGCATTTATCAACACAGTTTTTATTGTAACAAACTTCTGATGTAATTCTGATAACTGTCACAGTAACTGTAATGTGACTGTGTGTATAAACAGGGATGCCAAAGAAAGGCAGAGCAGCGGGATGCAATCAAGTGAAGAATGATGCCGCAGTGTCTGCAAAGCAACAAAAGCTGGATGTTAGCTCTGATTCTCCTCTGTGCTTCAACTCTCCTTCGAGTCTCTTCCAGAGTCTAATCTCCCCCATGACACAAGAAGAGTTCTTCCAGGATTACTGGGAAAAAAAGCCACTGCTTCTGCAGAGATCAGAGCCAGCGCTCGCTTCCTACTACCAGTCTCTCTTTCAGCTGGCTGATCTTAAACATCTGTGTGGGCAGGGTTTGGAGTATGCCAGAGACTTGAACGTGGTGCGCTGTGCAAATGGCATCAAATCGGTTATGAATAAAGAAGGGAAGGTAAAATATAACCAGCTTAAAAAAGACTTTGATCAAAACAAGGCTACTATACAGTTTCACCAGCCCCAGAGGTTTAAGGTGAGCAGTAGTGATTCTTCGTAGGTCACATGTCACTGAGTATTATGTATTGGTATATTATAGGATTAAATGGTATTTGCTTCAAATGATGTGTATGTTTCTGTAGGATGAGCTTTGGCGTATTCAAGAAAGACTGGAGTGTTTCTTCGGGTCACTAGTTGGCTCCAATGTTTACATCACACCTGAGGATTCTCAGGGCCTGCCACCTCACTATGATGATGTTGAGGTAATAAGCAAAAGTTTTCTTTTTTGAGAGCTTCATCAGAAGCCATTTAAAGTTTTCATTGCATTATGTATAACTGCAGTCATCAGTTATAAATATAAAGTGTTTTATTAATTTTATTTACGTTTAATATATGCGAGCACAACAACATTTGTAGACATGTGCCCTAACCATAATTAACAGTAATTATAACTTACATAATTGCACTTACTGAACATTTGTAGCAAACTTTTGTTTGTTTGTTTTAGTAATGACCAAATAATTGCAAACAAAAAGTAGGGTCATTAGTAATTAAAACAAGTAATTAAATTTAAAATAGTGAGTTTTTCGCCGGTTTGGAAATCTGTGTATTTGCCCAATGCCTGAAATATTCTCCATTAACCATTTATTTTGGGCTAGAAATAAACCTATGAAATTGTTCAGCCATTAACCATTTGCAGAACATGAAGTAATTTCAAGTAACTTATTCATAGAGTGTTTTTTTACAATAGTACAACACAAAGCAGTTTTACAGTGTTAAACCCCCAAAGAGTAAGTCAAAGTGACAGTAGCAAGATAAAATGTTATGTTGTTATTTTAAGGAAAAAACCTAAGGAAGAGGACCACGGCTCAGTTGGGGACTCCTTAATCAGCCGGGCAGCCTCAACAGTGTAGGACACTAATGTACAGATTGTGTGGTGATCAGGTGTCCGTATTTAATAATTGGAAATCTCTATAAGTCAATTGAGGGCGTCCTGCTAAACTGAGTGAAGTGAGCACTTGTGCCCAAAGCGGTGGGCAGCCTTGTATACAGCGCCCGGCGATGACCTACTGGGGTTAGGTTCTTTCAGCCGTAGTACTTGTTGAGACTTGAAATCAAACGAGAGACCATCAGGTGAAAAGGCTGTTAATTTTTTTAACCACAAGCCTAAAATTTGATGGCATACATACTGTTCAGAAAATAATTGCATATAATACAATGGTTGAGAAACATTTTTATAGTGTTCTATATTAAAGCTGTTAAAATAAATAAGCCATTTAATGTTCGTCCTAAGAAACTATATTGTTTCAGATCTTGATTAATATTAAAGGCTTTGGAAAGAAATTTTAACATATTGTATTGTTAGCTTAAATTGATATGTGAATACAGTATATGTATTGAAGCAAGTTATCAGTAAATTACATACATGAAAGCCTTGAACACCCTTAATAATTAAAGTATTATTAGTTGTGGTTTCAGTCAGTAAAGTTATGGAACGCCATATGTAGACCAATAAACCAAATAAATAGTTCAACTCAAGTGGTGGGGCACTGTTCTCCCCCATGTTCTCCCTGTGTCTGCGTGGGTTTCCTCCGGGTTCTCCAGTTTTCTCCCACAGTCCAAAAATATGGATTCAGGGACAATTCGCTGCTCTAAATTGCCCCTATATAGTCTGTGTGTGTAAGTAAGTCTGCCCAGCGATAAATTAGCGTCCAGTTATGGGTTTGTGTGCCCATCGCGCGAAGCCTTCTCCCCTGGAAGGGCATAGGGAACCAACTAATATAGTGGTCACTGGACTAAATGGACCCACTGCAGGTCTAGCTGGGTGAGGTGTGGATCTAGTTAATTTATATTAAGCTTTACAGTATTATTGTGGTGAAAGGCTTCACATGTTCTAAAGGGACTTTTTCTGGTTTAGGTGTTTATTCTGCAGTTAGAGGGACAGAAGCACTGGCGGCTGTATGAGCCCACAGTTCCCCTGGCACGTGAATATGCAGTAGAATCTCAGGAGCACATTGGAAAACCAACTCATGATCTAATGCTAAAGGTGAGCAACACAATAACATTGTGAAAATGAAAGGTTTTTGTTTTAATACCTTTGTCAATATAGTGTAACTTATGTTGTGGTGTTTTCACAGAAGCTCACACCTTCAGTGGGCTTACTGCCTCATAACAGACTCACAACCTAAGTTATTTAGTTTTATAGTGAAATCCTTTATTATAGTTAGGTTTAGGTTATGATTAGTGTTAATGTTGGGGTAGTAGTGTTTATGGTTAAGGTTTGGGTGAGTCTATCTAAAATCCCTACAATACATAAAGTGTGTGTGTCTGTCTGTGTACATGTCAGTCTTCATGTCTCTTTGTGTGTGTGTGTGTGTGTGTTTAGGCTGGTGATCTGCTATATTTCCCAAGAGGAACTATCCACGAGGCAGAGACCCCTGCAGGAGTGAAGCACTCCACACACCTGACTCTGAGCACCTATCAGCTAATGTATATATATTCACACCCTCATATCTACCAACCTACAGTAGAAATAGAAAGTTTGTAAATACATTATTACAGTTTATTTTAATAAATAATTAGAGCATTAAAGAAAACAGCACATGTAGGAAAATTCACATCACAAAGCCAAGACCTGCTGCTTCACTGATGCTGATAAAGTTGATCATGTTTTCAAAATGAGCTGATATTTATGACTGAAAAATCCTGATGTTGCTATTTCAGGTCATGGGGTGAATTTGTCCTAGATGTGTTCCCTAATTTAATGCTTAACTCTATGAGGACTGACATTAGCCTGCGTCGTGGTTTACCTAGAAACCTCCTCACAGTAAGTACAGACACACGTTTCCACCTTGTCATATGCGCCAATGATTTTTAATAAGTGGGATTGTAATATATACTTTTATTCACACTATTGTTATTTGATTTGTATTATTTCACCGTTTTTGTCCGTCTTTCTTCAGTGATTGCAGTTTTTGTTCTCTCTTGATCACTCTTAAAATTTGGCTTATTTCATTCCTATGCAAAAATCTGATATTCAAAGTGGCATAACTAAATTTTTGAGCTACAAATATGAAGTGTCCAGTCTTTGTCCAAATTTCTTGCAGTAAGTTTTAAATAATTATAGGATATCAACACCATTCAAATCTAAAATGTCCTAACCATTGATGTAACCATAGCTTATTGACACCCTATTACCTGGCCACGCTAACTTTTTAAAAATTTATTTTTAATTTTTTTTATTCACTGTATATGAGGTTAAAATATTCATTTTGATATCCGAATGTACTGTGTTATGGCTACACTGCAATCACACTCGAATTTGCTTTAGGAACTGCACCTCTCTAGTTAAACATTAGGTTTTATTTAATGGTTTGCAAATGTTTTCTTGTCTGTGTCTTAGTCTGCAAGCACAAGCTCAGAGATTCGGAAACAGGTGTGTGCATTTCTGCGGGGACAAGCAGAGCAGTTAGAGCGTGATGAGCTGGAGCTTCACTCGTGTGCCATGAAGAGAGACTTCATCAACAACAGACTTCCACCTTTTAAGCTGCAGGAAGAAGACCTTGCTCCAAGTAGGTAGTTTTTTAGTTGTTTTTTTTTTTTTTTTTTTTTTTCTAGTGTGTTACAACAAACTCTAATAATTTAGAATATTTCTTGATATTTATTTGCTCCGAAAATATCTTGATAATCTTAAAATTTTTATTTGTTTAAAACTATTTATTTGTTAGAATGTTAAATAAATAATGGAAATTGTGTTTTACACAATATCCCAACAATTTTGTGAGGTTGTAAGACACCTTTAAACTGTACTGTTGTCTTTTTTCCCCTTAAGCTGGAAAGTTACCAGCTCTGCAGGACTCCGTGTGTGTGAGGTTCAGAGAGCACATTGTTGTGACGGTGCAGCCCAGCCCACAAAACACAGTAAGTCAAACTGAACTAGTGATGTGGAGAGAAGCAGGAGATGCTGCAGATTTAATTCATGATTTATTATTATTATACTTATGTTTAAGGTTTAAACTCTACAGTAGCATTGGAATTTAAAATGGTGATAAATGAGGTGGCACGCTGGATCACTGGTTAGCATGTTCGCCTCTTAGCGCTGGCGATGCAGGTTTGAATCCCAATCTGGGTGAGTTTCCTTGTTCTCCCTGTGTCAAACTTGGCTTCCTTCAGGTTCCCTGTTTTTTTCCCACAGTCCAAAAACATGGATTTATGGTGAATTTATTACTCTAACTTGCCCCATATAGTGTGTGTATGTCTGTATGAGTGAGTGTGTGTGTCTTTTGATGGGTTGTCATGTCCTTGAGTTAAAGGCTGAACTAAAACCAAGTTCTCTCCATGCTGTTTGCTGGAGTTTTATTAATAAAAGAGCAATTTCTGTGAAAATGGCAACCCCATGATGATTCCACAATATTAACATTATTAGGAAACTTCTATTGCAAATTCTAACATAATCCTGTTTGTAGCTCGACTTTCAGAGACTCAGATACTGACATCAGCATGGTGGGTTGTTCTGTTGCCTCAGATCATGACTTCCTTAAAGCCTCTGCCTTTTTCTCTCAATAAGTTCAAGTAGTTTAATTATACAGAACTTTTTACAACATTTACATTGTTGTATGACTGAAACCCCCAAACAGCAAGCTGAAGTTACAGTGGCAAGAAAAAAACTCCTGTTATGTTGGGTTTTTTTTCGGAAGAAACCTTAGGAGGACCAAGGCTCATCCTCCTTGAGTGGCCAGGCAGCAATACTCTGCACTAGTGGCAGAACTTACTGTTCTTATAAACTCTTTGTTCTTACTAAGACTTGTAAATTACCTAAAGGGACATTTGTCACAATCTACAATGCTTTTATGCTTTTGGTTTTGGTGTGTTTTCAGAACCTGAGAAATTGAAAAATGAGTCATTATGAGCATGTGTCCACCCTACTGCCTACTGCAAGGTCTTCAGTCATTTGCAAATTAAGCAGACTGTAGATTATTGTTATATTGCATGTACCAGTTTTGCAAAGCTGCTGCATAGGTGGCCTCTCATTTGACTCTATTTGACTCTAATTTGGTATGCAGAGAATGTCATGTTTGACTCATTGACTGCAAAGCTTCCAGGTCCTGTGGCTGGAATATAAGCAAACCGGTGGTATGGGTATTTTGTATGGAAATGTGTTTCATCTTCATCACATCTTCACTTTGGTCTTGTCAACTCAAAACCACTTCTTTCAGATGGTTTATTCAAATGCAACCGTCTACTGGCAATCCTTTGAAACAAGCCTTAAATGTTATGTTTCTTTCCTAATTGTACTGTAAAGAATTTCATTCTGAGAAGTAGCACTTTTAGGGGGGTTGCTGGTACGATTGTCCAATATTTTTCTTTTGTTAATGAGACTTTACACTGTATAGTGATTGTTTTAAGTGTTTAGAAAAAGCCTTTTCCAATCCCCTTGATTTGCTTGATGAGCATTAACAATTTAATTCTCCAAATTACCTCATATAGAGTGTGTTTGTGTATCTGCCCAGCGCCCGCAACGTTCTACCCATGGGGAGACATACTGCATTTAAACTAGATTTAAATCACAAACAGTGTTGGCACGTTGCTTAAAGTCCCACTACTGTGGTCCGTTGAATTCTCTCTCCCTTTGGCATGTGATGTCACAGCGTATAAAGCTGCTCAGGTCATCAGATGGAGCTGGATCAGGTGCGCTAATTAATCTCCCTGATTAACGCATTGACCCCCCCCACCACACAACTACAAATACATTGTTTAAACCCCTGAAACAAAAAAAAAGTGTATATACCGTTTTTAAAAGAAATTGTAATTTCTAGGATGAAGCTACCACATTTGTGGCGTCTGTTTTACACTCACTACGAAACAAGAGAGAGACACACATGATGGGCGTGCAAGATGATGAAGAGGTAGAGGATGACGATGATGATGACGGTGATGCTGAAGAGGAAAAGCCAGCACAGGTAAAGACTAAATTTTTTTATCTACTGATAATTCAGAATAAATAAGATAAGATAATAAGATACATATAGTTTGGCTACTTATTAGACACAAAAAAGCGTTAACATCAGTATGCAATTAGATTTATACTTCCAGATTTGAAGGGAGGTCACTCCTCACAACCCATCTGTTCAGGATTGCTTTTAACCTGGAACTAGTGTTTTTTGTTTCTGCTTTTTAATTTAGCTTTTCTTCTTATTTTAGAAACTGTATTATTGTTATCTATTTTCTATAACTGTATTATTGTTATTATATGTTTTACGTGTTACTACTATATTATCAGTGCTCTACTGTTTTATTTGTTGTAAAGTGTCTTTGAGGTCGCAGAAAAGAACTATATAATAAAATGTATTATTATTATTAGGGGATTCACATTCGAAAATCGGAAAAATTTCATTGACTATTCTTTATTTTCTGCTGAATCCACTTTTACTCCGGCTTTAAAACATATTTTTCTCTTTTGGTTCTAATTTTGTCCTTCAGTTTGGTTGAATTTGAGAAAAGCAGTGTAGCTTCTTTGATTAATTAGTAAAAAATAATCTACAGCACTTCACATGCAGCAGTGATAAGCAAATAAGTTTGTTGTCTTGTAAGAAAAAATGTTAATAAATGTCAATAATTGTCAGTGTTAATTTAAACTGCTTTCTCATACTGACTATCCGTAGGGTCTGGATTTCCCTGTGTCCTACCTCCCTGCTCTGCAGATCCTACTGAGTGGAAAGTGCCTCCCTGTAGCCGAGTTGCCCCTGCAGCAGGATGCTGAAAAGCTGGGCTTGGTGCTGGGGCTCTGGTCACAAGGACTTTTGTGCGTGTCTTAAGTTGACATGTACAGCTATTTATTTGTCATATATTTTATAATAATGTTATAATGGTTACAGAATCTAATAAGTCAAATTAGACATGTCTTTTCTGTCATGAGATTGTATTAGTAGGTTGTCCAGCCTGCAGAAGAGTAATGATGATGGGGTTAGGAAACAAAAACACAACAGAATAAATGTTTAAATTTTCTCATCTTGTTCGAATCTATTCACGTTTGGAACAGGTGTGCAGCTCTGTGTACTGCCTGTACGGAGATTAATCATTCATTCATTATCTTCTGCTAAATCCTCTCTAGGTTCCCCATGCCCATCCAGGGGAGAACGTTTCGGGCTTTTCACATTTATACTGGGACAGAGCTTCCAAGCTAGGCTTTCAGATGTAGGAACAAGTGGCAATAATAAAAAAAACAGGAATTTTAAACTTTTTTTTTTTTTTTGAGAATTGGCTCAGCCGAGCACTATCCAGATACAGTCACAACATGGATGAAACAGGATCTCAAAGACATCTGGCTGTTTGCAAAAAGGCATATACTTGCCCAATATATGTTACTAAATACTTTATATTAATTTTATAAAATGTAATTTTTACTTAGGACGAATTAGAATTTTTACTTTTGAATATGCTAAATTGGCCCATATAGAGTTTGTGTGTGTCTGCCCAGGGATGGATTGGCGCCCTGTCCTGGGTGTATCTGCCCAGCGTGCAATAGTTTCTCCTCTGGATGAGGATGAACTCCCCACAACCCTAGTAGAGAAATAAGTAGAAGATAATGGATGAAAGAAAATATAATTTTTACTTAAGATAATTTTTTTTACTTTTACTTGGTGGTTAGCACGTTCGCCTCTCAGCACTGGGGATTCCAGGTTTGAATCCCAATCTGGGTGGAGTTTCCATGTTCTCCCTGTGCCCTCTGGTTTCCACAGTCCAAAAATATGGATTCAAGGTAAATTAAATGCTCCAAATTGCCACCAAAGTGTGTTTGTGTGTTTGTGTAAATGATAGATTGGCACCCTCCCCTGGATGAGCCCTAGTAAAGGATTAAGCGGAAGATGAATGAATTTTTATTTAAAATATTACAGAAATGTCATTTCTATGACCTAAAGTAAAATAAGTTATTTTTATTGGTCATTTTGCTTTAACTTTAACTAGTTTATTTGTTTCCAGATGGCTTGACAATTAGTGAAATTAGCACACATTTAAGTGTGATTGAGTTCTTTAATTCTATATAATCCTGACCCAACACTGACCCTAATAAGCTAAACAAGGGACAGTGTTTAGCCTGCTAAATACAAGACACTGTTACTTTTGTCTGTAAATCCAAATAAGAGCAAACGGAGGTGATTGTAACACTGTAGCATGACCTATGTCACAGTGGATGCATTATTCTGGTACAAACTGTGGTATTGTGCGGAAGGATGCTAGAGGGAGGGTGTGTATGCAGGACGGGGAGTAGAAGACGTTCTAAAGCTCCTGGCAGTACCATTTTGAGACCTGCAGCTGTTAGTCACTCAGTACCTGCAATGAAAACCTCTCCCATAATCCAATTTAAACAGAACACCAGAAAGCATTACATCTGTAATATTAAGAATGTTTAATAGCTTATTAACATCATTTGACTGTACACAATATTTCCTCTGCACAGAACATTCAATAACTTGATGCATCTTCAATATCATACACTCAGTGTTCAGTGAGAAGTCCAGTGTTTGAATAAATTCTTCAAATCCTCCATACAGGTCTTGACTGACAGCAAGTGTTTGTATTTTACCAGCATGTGTCTGAACCATACCCATGACGTCATCTCTGCTGCTTCCTGTACATGTGTGTAGGGGGCACTGTAGACCGACATGAAAATCATTGCAATAAAATCAATTCCTAGTGCAAATGTGCTTTAGGGGGTGAAATTAAAAAAGCAAGCCTCTAATTCATGATCTCAAGACTGTCTCAAACAAGAGAGTCAGCTCATTCTGGCTTTAAATATGTAGTGGTTTAGATAATGGATCTTAAACATATTCTCGAGTTTCTAGTGACCCTGCAGCTGATCAGAACCAATTCCAGATTCCGAAACTGCTTGGGACTATACCTGATACAGCACAATATATGAATCAAAAGTAGTAATGGAGTGTAATATGATGTTGACCAGAGTTTGGTTTTGTTGGTTTAAGATGTGCCTCTTGGTGATGGGAGGCAGCACTGTTCATCTTGAATCTCCTCAGCCCTTTAAAGCAAAACTGATCCAGGTACACAGTCTCACCATTAAAGAACCTCAACCTCCCAGATCTGAGTTGTACTCTCAGGGCAGAACTCGTTTAGGATGAGATGGTCCTTGTCTAATCCATTTCCGCCTACAACATCAAGAAAGATATTTTATATTTAATAAACTGCATTTTTTTAATTTTCAGAATCAAACATTATTTTGCACAGACACTCAATGCATATTGGATCATATTGCATCATAACTTCAAAACATGAAAAATAAACACAATTTCCAAACCCTTTTTTGTCAGGCATTACATTTCAATTCATGTTCTCCCTGTGTGTGTGATTCAAGGTAAATTAAATGCTCTAAATTGCCCCATATAGTGTGTGTTTTTGTGTTTCAAAACCAAAACATCCTCCCCTCGACCATGGTAGAGGATTAAGTGGAAGATAATGAATGAATGAACATGCCTTTCCAATTTCTACTTTTGACAAAAAAGGAAACTATTTTGTTAGTTTACAGAAAAGTAATGGATTTTTAAAAATATTCACACAAGAAGCCAAACATTAAAATGGCACAATGAAACGTATTCTTCATATAACATCAAATAAAAGTGGTCAACTGGATAAAAAAAAAAAAAAATACAATTTACCTCTTCGGTCCAGTACAAAGCCGTTGTTCAAATGTGTGACGATCGTTCCATTCTCATTCAGTCTCCACCTCTGATGCACTCGCCCATGCTCTTCCCACAGAGCCACTCTGTTACCCACCGCAGCTTTTCCACCAATCACAGTCAAGCAGCCCTTTCCTACCTGTTCGCAAAAAATTATATAATAAGTCAACAAATCGCTTATCTTTATTCATCTGACAGAACTATGGTGTGTAATACAGATATGTGTGCTCAGTACTGACATCACCCTATGAGGACCAATTGACTTGACTGAGGAATAGACATTTGGTAAGGACTACTTCACTGGTAATATAGTGAAATATAGAGGCTAAATTAATTATTAATTTATTAATTTTAAGAAGGCAGTTGGTTTAACAAAGCGTGGTTTAGTGGAACCAGGTTCGAATCTCAATTTGGGCGGAATATCCATGTTCTTCCCGTCCGCATGGGTTTCCTCAGGGTTCCTCCAACAGTCCAAAAACATAGACTCAATGTAAATGTAAATTCTTCTTATATTTGTAAATATCGCTTTTTTTTTGCAAAGTTGTGGGCGCTTGCTCATAAGTTTTTCACTCACCAGTACCCCTGTACTAGGTGATGTGACAATAAAAAAAAAAAATCCTTGAATCCTTGAATTAAATGTTCTAAATTGCCCCCCCAACGACCTTACTAGAGGATTAAGCAGAAGATAACAAATGACTGAATGGATTGTTTTAACAAATAAGTCCTGACACTCCAGACAATGTGGAAGAGAAATGAATGTTTTAATTGTTCATCCAACAGGGAATCCAGGAATTTGGAACAGGTGTTCACGGTCACACACACAGATTCTGAAACATTACATTTATCAGGGTACACACCTCTCTGTGGGATTTTTGTTGCATTGCATAATTAATATGTTGAACCTTTTTTTTTTTTGCAGTTGTATGACTGAGTGCTGACCTTGCTTTTTAGCAAACCATCTGTGTACACCCAGTGCTGGGTATGCAGAAGGCGGTCAGCAGGGCTTAGTGAGAGTTTGGCTGGAGTTGAACATTCTCCGGTTCTCTCTGCAGTCAGCGCCATACCCAGAGCACGACACCATAACTGAATGTACACTCGTTGCTGTAAAAAAAAAAAAAAAAAAAACAATGGATAGGATTTCAACTGTACTGCTTTGTAGGTTTAATGCCTCGTTCAAGTTATTTATTTATATAGCGCTTTTTACAACAGTACATTGTCACAAAGCAGCTTCACAGAATGAAAAGCCTTTAAACCCCCAAAGAGCAAGCCGAAGCGACAGTGGCCAGAAAAAACTCCCAGTTATGCTGTTATTTAAGGAAGAAACCTTGGGAGGACCAAGACTCAGTGGGGGACTCATCCTCCTTGAGTGGCCAGGCAGGTTAATGCCCACACACGAACACACTGTGCAAACATGCGTATGCGCAAACACACAATATATGTACATGGGAACAGAGAAACAATAAAACACACTGGCTTACAATACATATATATGTAGTACATACATAAGTGCACATAGACACACAATACATAAATATCTGCATGAGAGTGTGCATACACATCACCACCATCAACACAACATGTAAATCAGTGACTTTGTGATTCGTTACACTGATTACTTTACATTTACATTGTCATTTAGCAGATACTTACAAATGAGAGAACAACACAAGCCAGTAGTTAAGGAAGAACAGCTACACTGTAGAATTATCAAGCCTGATCTTTATCTAATCCTTTTTTTTTCATAGCAAGTGATTGTGGAAGAGATGTGCTTTGTACTGAATGTGATCTGCTACAGGGAGCCTATAGAGAGAGATGAGTAGTGAAGTGACATGAGTTCACTTGGGCTGGTTGAACACAAAAGTCGGGCTGCAGAGTTTTGAATCAGTTTGTAGAGGTCTGATCGTGCAAGCCGGGAGACCGGCAAGCAATGCAATAAAGTAACTGAGCCAGGATAGGATGTGGGCTTAGAGTTCCAGCTGACTGTTAACTTAATATGCTGTATATGTGATATATGACATGACAAGGCAATTAAAAAAATGCTAAATATCTAAATTCATGATTTAACCAATTTAAGGCTTTTTTTCATGATGTACAGATGTCTCAGATTTTTATACCTAAAAAAACTGCTGTTAAATCCTTCTTCAATTTAATGATATAAAAACTTTTTTCGTCTAGCTAAAATTCAATCACAGCATACCACAATCTCAATAAACTACTTTTAAAATGTACTGTAGATATACTTATATATTGGCACGGTGGCTTAGTGGTTAGCACTTTCGCCTCTCAGCGCTAGGGATTCCCGGTTCAAATCCCCATCTGGGTGGAGTTTCCATGTTCTCCCCGTATCTGCGTGGGTTTCCTCCGGGTTCTCCGGTTTCCTCCCACAGTCCAAAAACATGGATCAAGTCAATTGAATTCTCAAAATTGCCCCATATAGAGTGTGTCTGTGTGAGTGAGTGTGTGCCCAGCGATGGATTGGCGCCCTGTCCTGGGTGTATCTGCCCAGCGCCCGAGATGTTCTCCCCTGGATGGGCATGGGGAACCCCACCGCGACCCTACTAGAGGATAAAGCGGGAGATAATGAATGAATAATGAATGAATATACTTATATATTTAATCAATATTGGATACACTTACTACAATATTCTTTGTAAAAAAAGAAAAACTCCAAGCTGGTGCTCACCTGCCTAAGTGGGTGGAGAGAGCCAACTGTGTCCCAGCCACTTGACTTCCACCAGCACGGATACTCTCCTGGCTGCAGCAGCATCTGACGTCCTTTAAACTGACCATACTCATAAGCAACCCACCTTGAATCAGCAGAGGCAAAGATACCAGACTGTAAGCCACTACCACAAAATAAATAAGAATTTATTTTAAGAATAAAATGAACAAAAGTGTGAGGAGTAATTACAGGCCACTATTGACTCTCAGAGACTGGGTGAAGAAGTTTTCCATGGTATCTACGTTTGAATTTACTGCAGTCTCCATGCCCTCAAATGAACTCAGTGAAAACAGACTAATTGATGGCTCAGAGAAGTTCTGCATATAACACACAAAACATACAAGTCTTTATCACAATCAGCGTAATTTAGTACAATTAGGCAGATCAAGTAAATCTACTTTAGGAAACATACATCATTAAAATGTTATGATATTAAGCTTTGTATTTAATTTGATTCTAATCCAAATCACATGTTTAATGAAAATGTCCACAGACAGCACAATGACCTGAATCTTTTTTGGATTGGAATGAAACAGATTATTTTATTCAGCTGTCTGGTCAGCAGTAATCCTGTATCAACCGCTGCACCATATCGCATCAACTGATTTTGTGTATGTATGTACATATGATTACATATATACTCATAGACTATGCCACGAAAAATAAAGGCAGTTCTGAATGCAAAATGTTGGCCAACATTCCCCTAGCAAGGTGTACCTAATTAAATGGCCAGTCAGTATATTCAGTATAAAACCAGTCAGAAGTTTGGACACACCTCGTTTGCTCCACTTATTGTTCATGTTCTAATGATGGACTTTGAAATAGAATTACAAAGTAATGGAATGGTACAATTCCAGACTGCAGTTCATCTGTTTGTGGACTACAGTACATACTGTGTACACCCCCTTTACTCTGTTGTCTAATGGTCAGGACCGCATAGTGCGACCACAGAGCAGGTATTATTTGGGTGGTGCATTATTTCTATCCCAGTAGTGTCACTGAGGTGTTTAAATGAAACTACAGCAGCACTGGTACACTAAAACGCTCTCACTGCATCAATGTCACTGCAGAACTGACAATAAACAATACTAGGGGTGAGCTGCAATATTCACTGATTCGACGATTCGATTCGGAGAACCGTAGTCGACTATGAACCTCATAGTCATATGTACCATTATGACCACATGGGGGTGCCCATGGCTGCTTCTAAGCATTAGTTTTTACATGAAATGTCTTTGTTTTCGTTATATATATATATAGCCTTTTGTCAAATTAAATCATCATAATTTCTAGAAAAAAAAGAAAAAACAAAAACAAAAGGTTTTCTTTTGTTAGAAAAACAAGTAAAATATAAAAGAAAAATATATTTTTTAAAAACTATTTTTATAGCGCCATCTTGTGGTGAAATTTTAACTGATTCGACTATCAGTCGACTATAGGGAAAATCTGACGAATCAGATTCGACTACGAAAATCTGTAGTTGAATACAGCCCTAAACAATACACCACCCAACATTGTATCATTTCTATGATGGTGAGGAACCAACAGAGAACAGAGAACCAACAAGGGTCTAACAAAAAAACCCCAGATGTATAAGAGTCCATCTATATGGTAAGTGGAGAAAATATACAATAGAGCAAGATGGTGTGTCCAAACTTTTTCTACAAATACATTTATGTGTGTGTGTGTGTGTGTGTGTGTGTGTGTGTGTGTGTGTTATTTGGAAATTATAAATTACAGACTTACATATTGAATTGGTCTGATGGATCTGATAGCTGTTGCCATGCACCCACAGGAGGTAAGAGTGGGATAAAGGCCCTCTTCAAGAACAATACTGTTACCACAGAAACCTCTCTCATCATACAGCAACCAGCTAAACAAAGTAATAGTCAGCCGGATACAAAGAGAAATAGAGACACAGATAGACTACATTTAAACACTGATGATAAAGTTTTCTGGATCTGCAATAGCCTATTTCCACATGGTGCCTGTGGCAGAGTTCTCTCACCTGCCCTGAATGACTCTGAATGATCCAGGATCTAGCATGCCACAGTCTGCCACTTCATCTTCAAATTCTCTGCTCTCTCCAGCAAAATGAGTTTTGCTATAGGCACGAAGCTGTACAAAGCATGTTTAGGAAAAGCAATACATTTTTACTACTTTGCAATAGTGGATTATTAATAAATATGTGCTCAGTTATTTTCCTTTTCATTTAAAATTTGCACGTACCAAAAACTTTGGTTCCCTTTCTCCACAAATCTCCTAAGAAGACAAAAGAGCATGTAGGAATGAATTTAAAAAACTCCCAAGCATATACACTACTTGCAAAACAACCATATTAATACTGGGTGTAGAGCATAGTTTAATGAAACATGATAGAAAAATACAGCATAATTTGTTTCTTGCATAGAATACACAAATAAAAAAAGAAAATGAATTAAGCTGATTATCCGGATTAGGTTTAGGGTTGTGGAGTATGCCGGATGGACTGCTCTTGCTCTCTTAGAAGACACTTTCTCCTGCTCCATCCTTCATCCTTCCTGCTTGGTCTCTCTCTGTCTTGTCTGTATGGGATTTATATCATAGCACTGCTCTTCGAAAGCAATAAATGGAACTAATTAAATGGTCTCTCAATGCTATTGCCACTATCTACTCCATGAGAAGACTGAGTCGACTAAACCTGCCTGCTAGGACAGAACCACAGCTGGATATACAATGGGTATCATGAGTAATTATTCTGCTGATAGGATTAGGCATTTCCCTGGTGTTTTGGGAAATTAAGACAGTTGGGTTAGTGGTCAAGAGCCCCCAGAAACTACCCAACATGGTTGATGTGTTGGGCAGAGCCATAGGAACTCAGACTGTGACTTTTAATCACCTTTCACAGCTTTCTTGTCTGTTTTATTTGCTTGTGTAAAAAAAAAAAAAAGGTGTTTTTTCGGGTCCCCAAACTTTGCTTAACAAAACATAGTCTGGGAGCAGTATTTTTTAATCAGCTATTTTCCTAATGTTTCATATTTCCTACCCACCTGTAATTCATGGTGGTGGAGCAAATGATCGCAACAGCTCCCTCTCTGTCTATGAAGAGCAGGAACGAGCTATCAAGGTCCTAGAATAGACTGGACTGTACTAGATATGCGGTGGAATTGACAATAAAGCATTCCTTGTATCCTTGAACCCAGCCATTTTTTGTGTACAGTGTAGTACAAAGATATTAAAGATAAATTTTGCCTACTAGCATGGTTCTAGTGCATGCGGTAGCTCAGTGGTTAGAGTATATGGCCATCAATCTGAAGGTTGAGGGTTCAAATCCCAGGCCCACGGTAGTTACCAATATGGGTCCTTGAGCAAGACTCTTAACCCTCATTGCTCCAGGGATGCTGCATCAACCCCATGCTCTGACCGTACCAAGTTGGGATATTTTTAAGTCGCTTTGGATAAAAGGATCTGCATTTCAGCTTAGTTTTCCCAGTGTTTTTTGTGTGTGTAAAGTGTTTTTTCGCTGTGAGTGTGAGTGTTATAATGTGTGAAGAGAGAGATTTTAAGCTGTGGAGCGTCTGCTTTCAGCGTGTAGGCTGAAGTATGGCGACTCCATACAGCGACGCCGTGTACGAGGGACTCACCCACCAACACGCCGTAAGGGTGGAGCGCAGGGCGGGGGTGAAGGAATGCTGTCTGGCGGCGGAGCAGGGACGCGACAATCTGCTCGCGGCATCCCGGGTGAACCAATCGGTCGTTATTTTTTGCAAAAACGATTTAAATAGCGAACAATCTGATAGAGAATGGACAGCTGTCTCTGCTTTTACCTTTAAGTAACCAGTCAAAAAAGATTATCCTGTCTAACGTCCCCCCAAACTCTCTTCGGAAAAATCGTGTCCCCAATTAAAAAGTTCGTCATAAGCCAGAGACTGAAACATATGATATCATACAGAAGAGTGGTGTACATGGTTTTAAAGGACAGGGAGGAGCTCGAGTTATCTATTAAGTTCAAGGTAGATGGCTTCAATTATGCAGTGTATGTGAGCTCAAACACAGACATGAAGTGTTTCAGGTTGGACATTTCATTACAGATTGTCCACTAAGTGCTGAACCAAACCCCAGAGGCTCAGAAAACCCCGAACAGGAAATGCATGGATCCTGCTGTGGTCGTTCCCCCTGCAGCTGCTGCTCATTCAGTGGTGGAGAAAATGGCTCCTGCCCCAGAATGTGAGGTGGACTAGGCAGGCACATCCACTGCAGAGCACAATGTTGAGAGTGAACAGGCCCATGAGGTGTGTTCTTTACCTGCACTAACATCAGAGGAGCCATGTGTGAAGCCATGGGTGGTGGAAAGGCACGAGGTGGTAGAATTGGGGCAAAGTGAAGAGGCAAGACTAAACCCTGTTATGCCTGAGTTCCTGAACAATGAGGACATTGAAATGGCAGAGGAAATTGTTTTTAAGGTCCCCGGTAAGAGAAACGGGGGAGAGAAAATGAAAAAACAGGCCAAAAGAGAGGTTACCACGCTTAAAGACAGAGATTCAGACAGTGATGGCTCTCTGTCTGACTCCGGATGGTCTGTGTACTCTCAGGACGAGAAGCTCCCTGAACAGTACACTGCTAAAGAGATTAAAAAGTTCTTGAGAGTCACAAAAGGTCAGAAAGGTGTACAGTAAAGGAGTCTTTTAAAACCACACAGCAGTTTCTCCACGATGTGAAATATTTTAGAAGCTTTTACCATACATGAAGTTCTTAGACTAAAGAAAATTCTGACCAAAATAAAAGTCCACATCAATGACTCTGGTTGACCCCCTTTATTTTAAAAATGTTTTTTTACAGTCTTAGTTTTTTTTTTTTTTTTTTTTTTTTTTTTAAAATGAGTGACAAAGATAGAAACATTAAATTTAAACGGTGCAGGAGACTGTAAGAAGAGAGCCATGTTTTATGAACTTTTTAAACAGAAAAGAGCCGATGTGTTTTTTGTCCAGGAGACACATTGTGATTTTAATAATGCTGTTGTTTGTGCAAAAGAGTGGAAGGGGCTCACAGTTTTAAGTCACCTTCCACTACAAGTGGTGTGGTGGGTGTTCTTTTACTAATTATTTTATCCCCTGCTCTTACACAGTGGAGGACGTTTGCTAAAAAGATAAAACCTGCTTTGAAGACCACTACGTTGTTTTTATTTGTGTTCACGCCACGACTGCAGCAGCAGAGAGTAGAATGTTTATAAAATCTCTTAGCACTGTGATCTCTGACTGTGATTTTGATGACATTTTAATTCTGGGTGGTGATTTTAACTGCACTGCTGATGATCTGGACAGAAACCACATGGAACCACACACCGCTTCCCGCAGGCGGCTGTGTGACTTCATTGAGACCCATGATCTGTGTGACGTATGGCAAAATATACACGGTAATCAGAGACAGTATACATGGGCTCATTCTAAAGATAAAAAGCTCTCTTTAGCCAGACTTGTCGATTTTATTGTTTTAAACTTCATTTATCCACTTTTATACGCTGTTTTATACCTCCTGTTGGTTTTTATTTTATAGTTAAATCCACGATCAGAAAAGCCCCAAAGTGCATACTGGCATTTTAATACAGCGCTTTTAAATGATTTTCATTTTAAAGAGTGTTTAATGTATTTTTGAATGGTTTTTAAGATTCGGAAGTCGTCTTTTAAATCATTACAGCAGTGGTGGGACATAGCAAAAATACAGATTAAAATGTTCTGCCAGCAGTGAACTTAAAATATCACTAGTGAAATAACCAGGTCTCTAAAAGAGTCTGAGATCACTAAACTCCAGACTCTAGCAGAGACCACAGGAGATCAAGAACACATCAACGCTCTTAAAAATAAAAAGATCTACTTTAATGACCTGCTGGGTATCACAGCACTGGGCACTGGTCTGTTCACATTTTCAGAACGTGAATGAAATGTATGCTCCTTCTAAGTTCTTCTTTGGTCTTGAGTGTAAGAAAGGTTTAGGCAGTGCACAGACCGTAAGCTGCTCTCAAAAACGTTAGCCTCGAGACTGAGGAAGGTGATGGAGAAGATAGTTCACACTGACAAGACATACTGTGTGCCTGGTAGGTCCATTTTTGATAACATATTTTAATCCAGGATGTTTCAGAGCTCTCCAGACTTCTGCATTTAAAAACTGGGCTCGTGTTCTGTGACTAGGAAAAAGCCTTGGACAGGGTAGAACACGAGTATATGTGGAAGGTTCTGGAGGCCTTTGGTTTTTAACCCTGGTTATATTAATATGGTAAAGGTGCTGCACAGTGACATTGAGAGTGTACTGAAAGTTAACAGTGATTTATGTGCTCCTTTTAAAGTGCGGTATAAGACATAGTTGCTAGCTGTCCGGGATGTTATATGCGATGTCTATAGAACCTCTGCTCTGCATTTTAAGAATGCGAATATCTGGTCTTCATATTCCACAAACCAACGCAGCAGTGTGTGTGTCAGCATATGCAGATGACCTGGTGGTGTTTTTAAAACTCACATAACGATGTGAACATTTTAAATAATGTTTTAAAGGATTTTAGCATTTTATTATCTGCCAAAGTAAACAGTGAGGCAATATTAATCGGGGGCTGGAACGGTGGGGGACCTGCACTTCCTGATGGACTGTCATGGAGGACTGGAGGTTTTAGGTATCTCGGGGTATATTTCGGAGGCTGCGAGTGTGTACAAAAAACTGGGAGAACATTATCAAAAAAGTAAAAGGACGTTTGAATAGATGGACATTGCTAGTACCTCAGATGTCGTACCGGGGACAGATACTAGTCATAAACAATCTCGCTGCCTCTTTTCTATGGAACAAATTACCACCTAACCTTTTAACCAAGGTACAGGCAATGCTGCTAGACTTTTTCTGGGACCGACTGCACTGGATTCCTCCTTCGTCTTCTACCTAAAGAAAGACGATAGAGGACAAGGACTGGTTCACCTGGCCAGCAGTACCACCACGTTCAGAGTGCAGTATCTGCAAAGTCTCCTCTTTGCCCCTAAGCATCTTGTATGGAGGACAGTGGCATACAGGATCCTACAAACTGTGAGTGGATTGGGGCTGGACAGAGCCTTGTTTTTTATGAACACTAACGTTCTGGACATCACCAGCTTGCCTGATTTTTTACCTTGGACTTTTTAAGATTTTAGGTTTTTATAACATGACTTTAAAAGGTGATCTGCCTTTGCACTGGCTCTAGGTGGAACCCCTCGTGTTCGGATCCATCCAGACTGGACATCAATGCTTGCGCTTTGTTGCACAGCACCCTGATCTCCTACAAAGTGTACACCCTGCGCCACCTACTGAATGCTGCTGGACCTGGACTGGATCGGACGGAGGACCTGGCTGCACGGATGGGGGTGAGGTTTACGTGCGTTGTAGCTCAGCTCCTACAGCATTGGAGGTCAGCACTCACCTCCAGAGAAAGGATGCTACTTCAGAGTTGTGCAAAAGGGGAGGTCAGTCCAGTAGGGGAGCATCGTTTCCCCAACACCACCATCACCCCAAACTGGAGGACTGCCAGGGGCCCCTACTGGACTACGGAAAGGAACCAGGAATGGACTAGAGTTCAGCCACAAGGAAACTCCTCTATAGAGGCAGTGTACTTGTTCTTAGCAAGAAAAAACTTGAGAACAGAGCTGACACACCATGGAGAAAAACATTAGGCGTTGGTTGTGATGTAAGACCAGAGTGGAGAGCACTGTACAAACCACCGTTAACCAATAGGGTGGGGGACCTTGGTATTATTTCGGTAAATGCTTTTATTTCTGTTTAAATCCAGCTATTATTGACCAGTGTCCTTTCTGTCACCAGAGAGAAATAGTATTTCACACATTTTTAAACTGTTTTAGACTTTATCCGTTATTTTTCATTTTAAGTGCTATCTTAAAAGCTCTTAATGTGATTTTTTCACCATAGGCTTTTATCCTGGGTTTTAAGTATGTCAAAAAAAACAGAAATTCAAGTGTTAACTGGTGAAGTTTTTGGGACAAAGCTCAAAGCAAAATGGCTGTATACATCAGCAGAAAAAACAAAGCTGCACAAACAGCAGACTCAAGAATTTCAGCCAACTGCTCAAATCGAGAATTTTTAATTGATTTTAACTTTTATAAATGTATGAATGATCTTGACACTTTTAAATCAGTATGGTGCTGCGGGGAATCAGTATGCTCAGTTACAGATGATGAGCTCTGGTTCGCACCAGATTTTACCTGAAAATGTGTAGTTATTTATTTATTGATATAATTTTTTTTATCTGCATTGTAATTTAATGACAGTAAAATAAAGTGTTATTAAGACAAAAAAAGTCTCTCTCTCTCTTGAGAGAGAGAGAGAGAGAGAGAGAGAGATTGTATATAAATATTGTTGTTACAAAGATATTAAAATAAATCATAGAAAAAACAAGTTACATGCTATTAGTTTAATTTATGAGCGTTTTTCAGAGAAGACAGGTTTGGTCACCTTTTGGAACTGGAGTGTATATGACAGCTCCTGTACCCTGTTACTGCACTGCTCAACTCAGCAATGTCTTTGCTAACACAGCAGAAACTGATATCACAATAATTTAGAACACCCAGTGTGTGTGTGTGTGTGTGTGTGTGTGTGTGTGTGCGCAAGAATGAGAGAGTGAATAGTCACCTTGCGTATAGGACGAATGGACTGAGGTGAACCCTTCTTGCCACCCCAATCCAGTGATCCAGAGTGTTGGCCTTTCTCAAGAACATACTGCTCTCCCGTGTAATTCTTTCCACTGTATGCAACCCAGCTAAAAAACAAAACAAAAAAACAACAACAACCAATTAGTTCAGATCAGTTGTAAAATAAACACAATATCTAAGTCTTGTATATTTAGGACCAGGAGACAAAAATCCAGATTCTTCCTCTTTGTACATGGGATGTGGTAGCTCAGAAGTTAGGGCTATCAATCCGAATGTTAAGGTTTCAAATCCCATGTTCACTGAAGTTACCAAAGTGGACCTTTGAGCAATCATTGCTTCTCTGTGTTCTGACCCCAGCCATCAAGTTGAGATATTGGTATCTCACTTTGGATAAAAAGCATGCGATAAAAAACAAATGTAAATGCAAATGTATTATAAAACGGGTAGTTTCAGTTCTTAAATCTGATTGGCTGAGCCGTTTGTCCAGCCTTGACATTAGTGACAATAATGCACACCTCTGACCGCTTCACATTTGTATCAATTCTTGATATATAATACATTTTTCAATCATAATGTACAGATTAATGTAAAATTTCAATTTAAAAACCAGACTAGATGCGGAAGACCTGTTTATTGATGATCTTGCTTTCATTAAAAGCATTTCAAAATGCATTGCTTCATGCCTAATAACGCCTCTATTTATTTGCATTAATGCACACCATCTCGTGCCTTAGTGCTTTAATACACGACAAGTACAGTTGCAATCAGAAATATTCAACCCCCTCACCTCCAAAGACATTATAGAGATGTGGATGAAAGACAATGACAATAAATGACAAAAAACCTCATTAAACAACAAACAGTATTTATTAATACATATTTGAGTTATTTTGACAACAGAAGTTGTCTTAACTTTGAAGTTCAAATGAAAATGTAACTCTTTGTTCACATGTGCACTATTATTCAACCCCCTGCTTTAATACTTTGTGGAGCATCCTTTAGCTTTTATAACTGCCAATAAATGTTTTGGTAAGTACTAACAAGCTTCTTACACCTCTCAATTGGAATCTTGGCCCATTCTTCACGTGCAAAAGCCTCTAGTTCAGTGATGTTTGATGGCTTCCGAGTTGCAATCATGGGAAAGTTAAAGGAGCTTCCACAAAAGCTGAGAGAGCAGATTATTTCATTGCACCTAAAGGGCCTTGGGTATAAGAAGATTTCCAAAAAATATAACATCCCAAGGGTTGAATATTTCTGATTGCAACTGTAACTCACATTAAAAATATTAATAAAATTTGCAAAGGAAAGTTTAATGCTTTATTAAAACAGCATTTCAAGTTTAAATCTCTTCACAAAAAAATCACTAAGCCTCATGACAATAAAAAAACAACAACTTATACTTACACTCCTCTTACAACACTGATTGTGTTTGTCTCCACTTCTTGTTCATTCTGCTGCAGATCTACAACATCCTGGTCCACGAGTTCAGTTTGCTCCCCGCAAATCTTCAGAGACAACGCAGGTTCCACGAAATTCTGAAATAACAACAACCCATTTACTTCAGCTTTATTTATCACCAGTCAGCATCTATGAGAGAAAATTATTTTATACTACAACCAGATGCTTCCTGATTTATTATAACACAGGCTTGTTTTGACCAACCAATTTATTTCTTAAAATTTATTTATACACCATCCCAGCATAACATCATCCTAGTATTGTACTGGGCCACTTTTTGCTGCCTAAACAGCCCTGAGCCATCGACGCATTGACTCCACTAGACCCCTGAAGGTATGCAGCAAGCTGTTTGCATCGGATTCTTTAACTCATGTAAACTGTTAAACTCTTGTTAAATGTATTAATTTATTTAAATAAGGATTTACATGTTTAAATACGACATTTAGTAATACCACTTTTCTAATATAGTCTATAATCAAACTACCTTATCTGTTCTATACTTTTTCTTCTTAACATCAACAAAATCAAGCAAGGATGCATAAAGTATACTGTGTGAAACTAAAAAGGAATGAAAGATGTGCTATTTATTTCAAAACTGGGACAAGACCTCAGAGTCTCCAATTCAAAATCTAACCTACTTCGCAAAACTCAACTTGTGCAAACAATTTCTTTTCATAAAATATAGAGAATATACACCATAAGGAAGATAGTACTTCAATACATATTGCATCTAAAAAAGAATACAGCTTAAGAGAATTTTTAAAGTGCACAGTGTTTTTGTCTGAATCTTTAAAAAAAAAACATTTGTGAGGCCAGATAAGAGGTACCTCTCAAATGATGGTGTTTAGGTCAGGGCTCTGTTTAAGCCAACGATGCTATTTCACACCACACTCACCCAAACCTGTTTTGTTGCACTTGGATCTGCAATGGATCTGAGAGACACCTAAAATACCTACAATAAATAATTACGACTAGTGTCTCTTATGGTGTTTTCTAAATACACCCTGTAGTACTTTGTAGTAACAGAACAGAGAGTGGCGGAGAGTGAGAGGAACAAAGCTCTTTTGCTGTCAATTACCTGAAACTAATTTCCCCCAGATGATTAATAAAGTATTCTGATTCGGATTCAGTAGTAAAATATACATCCAGATCTGAAAAGAACAGTTTAAAAGAACAGATTCTAAATTTTGACTTCTGTTTACATTAAATTTTTACATTTAAATATATTTACATTACAATATTACATTTACATTTGATATTAACATTATTGGGGCAGCACGGTGGCTTAGTGGTTAGCACGTTTGCCTCTCAGCGCAAGGGATTCCAGGTTCGAATCTCTAACTGGGTGGAGTTTCCAAGTTCTCCCTGCGTTTAAGTGGGTTTCCTTCGGGTTCTCCGTTTTCAAGGTAAATTTAATTCTCTAAATTGCCCCATATACTGTGTGTGTGTGTGAGTAGATTGGCACCCTGGCCTGGGTGTATCTGCCCAGCACCCAACACATTCTCCCCTGGATGGGCATTGGGAATCCTACGCGACCCTAGTACAGTAGAGGATTAAGTGGAAGATAAAGAACGAATGAGTGAATTTAACTTTATTGCTATTTTTGTAATAACATTTCATATATATCTACATTTCACATTTAAATTTGAGTATCCTTTAACCTTTATCTTGTTTGCCGATAGTCCACTGTGCATTACTGTGCATGTATATAAAAATGTATAGATCACTGTTGTAATCATCAGTATCCTTTATTTCTGTGCAAAATCACCAGAACAATGGCAAGCATTCTGCTAATATTACCTGAAAGGTAATAGTAAACTATTTACCTGTACATAATCAAAAGAAGGGTTTAGTTTCAGCTTTACTGATGGAATAAAGGAAGTTTCAGATTGCACCCTGAAGTGACAGGAGCCTAATTGTGCCTAACTGTGCATTAGTCTGTGAATATGAATAGAAGGCAATGAATAGAGTCAATAGGCCAGAGGCCTACTACAGGCATGTACTGTATGAAAAGCAATCTGTATTAATTGTCTTTGCTGAGTGTCTGTGTGGTATGTGTTGTAGGACATGTTTGTCACTGTGCTAAAAAGCTATAGGATAGGACTTTAGCTATAAAGTCAGTTGTTAGTTCCTTCTGCGTCTGCCTCTGTCATCATTTTACTGAACCTTTGCTATACTGGTCCCAAAATCCAGGATGTAAGAAAGATCCAAAACCATGATGTTTTTCTATGCCTAACCCAAACCAACACTAGATCCAAGCATAATGCAATGAACTGGAGCAGTGATTCAGACAACGGGAACTTCTTTCTTTATGCTAACAGCTATAACTACTATGACTAGTGTTTTCCTCAACCTCCTCTCCTATGTGAGTCTGCATCTGATTGTCTGTTGAGTCCAATTAGCACATTTAGGCTATTTAATGGCAGTGTATATGGGGTGTGTTGATTACATCGTTTGAATTAAGCTATATAAGATGTTACAGGTTAATGTAATGTAAAAAGTTCAGCATTTTCTCTGGTGATGTTTCAAATAGGCTTTGCAGACTGTACAATAATATTTTGTCTTTCTTTATTGCTTTCTTTTTAGTATGCTGAGCATTCGATAAAGATGTGTTTAACTAAGTATGGTTTGACATGGTCGGCAGGTTGGTGCATTTTCCCCTGTGAGAATTTGCGTGTGTGTAATTCCAATATGTCCAATTCAGCATTTTTTTTTTCTGACAGTTCATTCTTGTATAATTATTTTTGGTCGATTTCATGTAGTTTATTATGCAGTTCATTCTCCCATTTGTTTTTAATGTATGTAAATATCTTTGGTAGAGCATCTGTAAGGGGAATGAGTCGAGTAGTGATCTGTATCTTCTTTTTGATGCATAATTTTGAGTCAATACATACAAGGAATTGTTTGTGTTTGTTTGATTTGACTTGTTTTAGGGCTAATATCAAAGAAAACCCTTCTCACTTAACAGGTGTACAACAGCACAGGTGTGGGAATAAAGCCTGGGACGACACAACAGTAAAGCCAAGAGTCTAGGCAATCCCAGGACAAATGCCCAGCACTAAAGGCAAAGGTATATATTTGTCTCACTGCTGCCGAATGACCAGGGACATACAGTAAACAGACAGACACTTTATTGATCCCAAAGGGAAAAATACAGTATACCATACATTATGTTAACATTCAGTTGGATGGTCACACCACATAGAGATGTGTGGCAGTAAGGGCATGACTATGCTTCGGCTTGTAAATGGAAAGTGAAATCGAGAGACCAGTAGTGATAACCATGCATATCTGGGAAGAGGTCTACGTGGTAGGTGTTTAAAGAACAGAGAACATCTGCTCTGGGAGGTTGAAACACTGGTCTTGTGTGTGTGAGTATCGATGTGTTACATAGCAATAATTAAAATCTGTATTATTTAACTTTTGCAATAAAGCCAGTTTTATATTTCTTCTATGCCTGCCTCGGTTCTCATATCCCTGAACCTTTGCTGCACTCCCACTGTTAATATTGGACATACAAACAAAAATAAGATAAGGCAGCAAAAAGCTACAGACCAAAATATCAAGTGGAACAATGTTTGAATTTGTTTATAATTATTCCATGTCTGTATATTTTGTGTGTGCTGGCAGGTGGATGTACATATATTTGTGTTCGTGTTTGTACCTACAGCCTGAATGAAGCGGAAAGACTTCAAAGTGTCCTCAGTCCCACTGAAGAGTGCGCTGCAGTCTTTGTACTCTCCCTCCTCTAGTACACACTGCTGCCCTCTGTAGTTTTCACAAGAGTAGCCCACCCACCTGTGCCACACATAAACAAAGCATATTAATGGGTGCATTTGTATGTAAATAACCATAATAATAAACATAAAATAAGTGCATATCTAATTTACATTTAGTCATTTAGCAGATGCTTTTATCCAAAGCAACTTACAAATGAGAACAACACAAGTCAGTAGTTGTCAGTAGAACAACACAAGTCACAAAAGCAGCTACACTGTAGAATTATCAAACATGACTGTTATCTGGTGGCGGCACGGTGGCTTAGTGGTTAGCACGTTCGCCTCTCAGTGCTAGGGATTCCCGGTTCGAATCCCCATCTGGGTGGAGTTTCCATGTTCTCCCCGTGTCTGCGTGGGTTTCCTCCGGGTTCTCCGGTTTCCTCCCACAGTCCAAAAACATGGATCAAGTCAATTTGAATTCTCAAATTGATTCTGCCCAGCGCCCGAGACGTTCTCCCCTGGATGGGCATGGGGAACCCCACCGCGACCCTAATAGAGGATAAAGCGGGAGATAATGAATGAATTAATGATTGTTATCTGATCCTGCACTCCTTCATTTTTTCTTTTTTCCTACAACAGATATTTGTTAAAAAGATGCATCTTTAGTAGTTATCTTAAAAATTCCAAGAGACACTGCCTTACGGACAGAGTTAGAAAAATCGTTCCACCATTTTGCAGTGGTGAACGCCACGGAGTGAGAATTAGCTCCTCGGTGAGGCAATCATCACTGGAGTGAAGTGAATGAGCCGGAGTGTATTTTGAAAAGATAGAGTGAAGGTAAGAAGGAGTAGATCCAGAAATGGTCCTGTAGGCCAGAGTCAGTGAATTGTACTGAATGCGAGATGATACAGGGAACCAATGGAGAGAAATGAGTAGTGGAGTGACATGAGTTCGCTTGGGCTGGTTGAATACAAGTCAGACTGCAGAGTTCTGAATTAGTTGTAGAGGTCTGATTGTGGAAGCTGGGAGACCGGCAAGTAACGCATTACAGTAATGAAGCCGGGATAGGATGAGGGCTTGAACTAACATCTGAGTAGCATGTTCAGTCGAGAAAGGTCTGATCTTCCTGATGTTATAAAGAAGAAATCTGAAGGAACAGGCGGTTTTAATAACATGATCAGAGAGTTTAAGGTGGGAGTCTATGGTGCAACCAAGGTTACGGACTGAATCGGTTGGAGAGATTGTGGAGCCGTCAATTTGGAAGGTCAGTTCGTGATGGATTGAGGGTTTAGCTGGGATTATGAGAAGCTCTGTTTTTGCTAAATTTAATTTGAGATGACGGGCCTTCATCCAAACAGATATGCCGGTGAGGCAGGCAGATATCCGATTTGAGATTGTGGTGTCTCTATGGGCAAAAGACAAATGAAGCTGAGTGTCATCAGCATAGCAGTGGTAAGAGAATGCGCCTGAATGACTGTGCTCAGTGATGTCATGTATAGTGAAAAGAGGAGAGTACCAAGTACAGAGCCCTGAGGAACACCAGTGAGTACTTGATGAGAGTTAGAGATTAAAAGGTTGTGGTAATAAGGCTGTGGGAGCTGATTTTGGATACATGATTGAGTGTTTTTAAATGACCTCCTGAGTATGTTCTATGCCTAAATACATAACACTCATAAAAGTGTTTGTTTAATATATTGTGAATGCAAGTAACCAAAATGTGTCGTAACAAAATTTGCTATAGATGCAACACAAGTGTCGTGTTAACACCAACTTGACGGCAAGCTTGTGTTTTATAGTTTTGCTTGTATAGCTTACATGAATAAGATTACCTGCTTTTGTTGTAGGCATTAAAAGTTTTATTAAGTATTTTTATTTCTCATTAACAATTTTTTAGTTAACGGTGGCTTAGTGGTTCGCACGTTCGCCTCTCAGTGCAGGGGATCTGGGTTCAAATCCCAATTGGGGTGGAGTTTCCATGTTCTCCACATGTCCGCATGGGTTTCCTCTGGGTTCTTCGGTTTCTTCCCACGGTCCAAAAACATGGATACAAGACAAACTGAATATTCCAAGTTGCCCAATAGAATGTGTTTGTGTGTGAGTGTGCCAAAGTGATAGATTCCCTTTCCTGGGTGTATTTGCCCAGTGCCCGAAACATTCTCCCCTGGATGGGCATAGGGAAAACTCCATGCGACCCAAGTACATTTTCTAGTTAAGTTAAAACTTGTGTAATATATACCGCATTTATTTTTCACAGGTGATCTCTCGTATAAAAGCAACATTACCTACAAGAAACAATAGCACTCTAATTAGTGCCCTAGCCAGGAAGTAGCCACATTTCCTGCTGCTAGCTACATATTTTTAAAGGATAGTGAGTTTCTGGGCTAAAATCCCTTTACCCCTGGCTATCACACTTATTATGTTTTACTCAGAAGACCAATGGGTCAATTAGTTTTTTATATATATCTGCACAAAAAGATATGGCAACCTCAATAATCTCTCAATTGTATTTCTTAATACTCATTTCTATCTTACTTTGATGTAAAATAGGAATCTACTGTTAACCAACCACACAATTGCAAATCTAATCGTAATCTGGTGAGCGTTCACACCCACTCTTAAGATCAGAGCATTTGTAATTGTTTAAAAACATATATTTAGTAAAACATTTCAACATATCAAGCACACCCATCATTAAAATGATGAAAGACTGATGAAAGACTTTCTGCTGATACTGCCAATAACTTTAACATTTATGACTAGAACAACTGTGGCCCTGACCAGTAAAAGCCATAGAAACACATATCAGCCTTCCCACCCAGATTTCTGTTTATTCATAGTCACTCACTCTTTCTTTCTTTCTCTCTCTCTCTCTCTCTCTCTCACACACACACACACACACACACACACACACACACACACACACCCCGTAGAATGAGCTGACAGCACGTCCTCTGTTTGCAGAGGGTGGTGAACACAGTGTTTCAGGTGTCCTAATATAGAAATATTTTGCATGCAGTTATATACAGTCATAATCAACGTAGCATGTACTAATACACATTTATATTGTACAATTTAAAAATAACCTGTACCTCACAGACATCCTACCTATCCAAACAACACAATTTTTAATAATTCAAAAGAAGAAGACTTTAAAATTACAATACTACCGCCATTAACACTTTTGAAGTCACAAAAAAAGTTTGTTTATTAGTGTATGCACTTCAGTTAAACACTCACACTCCTCCAGTAACTTGAAGAGAGAAGACCTGCACTGTTCCTGCAGCAGAACTTAAACTGGGTGTATTCTCCACAAGCTCTTGGTACTGACCCTGGAACAGCGGCTTCTCATAAATCAGCATCTACACAGTGTTGAAAGCAGTGTGGAATTAACAAGAACCAATTAAATAACAATATTGACTTCATATTCATTACACACATTTTATTTGACATTCAAGATATATTTAAAATGGGAAAGAACCTAATGGGTAAAGGAGACCTGAGTCACAGAAGTTCCTCATTACTCTCAGGTCACTATATTTGACATGAGCTGATTTCTAAGGAAAACTTGAGGGTGTGAGACTGCTGTACCTGTAATGTATTTATGAATATCACTGACAACCACTTCATACTCATGTGGTTCTTCACTTTATATACAACCTTTAGAATACTTTACAGCATAATGACATTATGCATCATTTCTTTCCCAGTGTAAGCTTATAGCTTTGATTTTAAAAATATATATAAAATAGATTTGGCCTTTTGGATTATACATTTGGGCGCACATTTGTCTCTCATCGTTGGGGATTCCTGTTTCGAATCCCAATCTGGGTGGATCAACAATATGGATCAAGGTAAATTGAATTCTCCAAATGTTTGTGTGTGTGTCTGTGTGAGTGTGCCCAGCGATAGATTGGCGCCCTGTCCTGAGTGTATCTGCCCAGCGCCCAAAACATTCTCATATGGATGGGCATTTGGAACCCCCCCCACGACCCTAGTAGAGAAATAGTCGGAAGATAATGGATGGATTATAAACCTGTTGCCATTGTTTTTTAATAAGATAAGAATCTTGGATTTGTTTATTATGCTGATTTTGTAGTTTTAATAATTCTTAATTGTAAATACCTTGGCAAATTGGCTAGAAAGCCCTAAAAAGCAAGATTTGAATAGGAAATATGTCTTGCTAAAATCCTGATGCACTGTACAGGGTACCCATCCAAAGAAAATGCATGTACTCACACCATGAAAAGTGTTTTCTTTTGCAATTATAGCTGACAATCTAGACTGATTTCTTTTATTTCTGGCTCAACATCCATTTTTTTCTGAAAACAAGCTTAAAAACTAACTCATCTAAACAAATCACAAGCCTAGTCTATAGTACCAGGTGAGATAAGCTTTGGCCAGGAAGACAAATTAGTGAATTAATGTTTAGTATCTTCCTGGAACTGTGTTCTGAAATTCTCTTAAGCCCATGTTATTACATCACAGTAGTGTGACAGTTTCTCAGTTAATGCCATCTAAGCGCAACTATGGCATTTTGCCAGACTCATAATGTACTTCTCTTGATTTACTAAACCAATATTATATACAGCATATTAATACAGCAAATTAACTGTCATTTTTAGGTAGAAAGAGCATTTTACTTCACAATTCAGGCATTTATTAGATTACAAATCTGAGGACCATGACCCATAACCCCATTAGATGTGTCTTATCAGCTCCATTCACGAGATGTCCATCTTTTGTCCATACCAAACAACACACACGAGTAGGCCATTGCCTGCTCAGGATGATTTATCACTCAAATAACATGTGATCAGTGGGACCTGACCATTTATCACCAGGGTAAACCAGGACTAAAATGTAGTCTGTAATTGTTAAAACTGTGATATGCACATACATGGTAAATAAAGCTGATAAAATTGTCATGGGTATCCTGGTATCCTTTTTCTTCCAGAGACAACAATATGATTTTACCTAGTTACACAAGGGACACTGATGAGTCTGACAGTGACTGGACCTTGAGTGGTACCTATAGCCCATTCTACACACTGATCATTAAAGAACTTCCCTTATCTCACCTCCGTTCATTTTATAAACAGAACCATGTTATGTTCTCGGCATGAGGTATGGACAGATGATTTTTCCAACCTTACATTTACATTTAGTCATTTACTCAGTACAACCGACTCATATCCTAAACATAAACAGCAGGTCTACTAAAAAAATCATGTGAAGCAAAGCTGATTAAAAAGTTGGGTGATGAAACAAAACCCAGCTAAAAAATAAAGTATTCAGTATTCAACATTTTTCAAAAGACCCATTTCACACATTCTCAGCACACTTAGTACTAGTGCTAAGCACAATACCATTAGATTTGTATTCCATACAATTTCTTTTCTGTATAAACCTATACAACAGTAACAGAATACTGTGTTGACTTACAAAGCACCTCACCTTTGGATCCAGAGGTCTCCACACTTTTGGACCTTCCTGCAAAAAAAAAAAAACATGCAGAAGCCACTGCTTAAATGTCCCACTGTATAAAGCAATAACTTTAACTACAAAATACATCTAGCCAACATGTTTAGAAATATCTTTCTTAAAGAAAGATATATTTATTCTCTGGTGTTTAATCAGAAAATTACTGATATATGGCATGACATAAACCTGTGACGTATTGAAAGCATCTGTGCTGTAACTTGATCTGCAGAGGCAGATGTAAGGTTAATGCTTATGTCAGAGGTGAAGAGAGCTAATGATGTCGTACCATTCTTATTGGCCGCAGTGACCCAACTGAGGGTATGAGAGCACTCTGAATGATGGGTGTGGTCAGACCTCCAACTTCTAGAATGGTCTGATTTCCGGTGAATCCAGCACCATCATAGGCCAACCAGCTATAAAACAATAAGCAAAATACATTAAAAGTAGAAGAAAGAAAGTACAGCTAGTTGCTATACATGACACTTACCCACAACATATACAAAAGCAATCAGACTGTAAAACAACCTGCTGGTGTGACCAAATTTATCTTACAATATTAACCCTAATAATTAAGAGCTTTTAGTAAAACGTCATGACATCGTCTATATATCTACTAATTACATTAACTGAGAGTGTGGCATCTGTCATGAATGTAAACTAAAAAAAATGCTTAATGAGAATATGTTGACTGGAGCTCTTAAAGACAGAACATTAGTTTCCTCTATTTTATATTTAAATATAAATTGTTGGATATAAATATATTGGAAAGAAAACCATTAAATTATATTATTTATATCAATTTTGATATTTGAGTACATTTAATTAGCTATGCAGACTTTATAACTATAATAAAACCAAGCTATACTCAGACCAACCACCCACCACTGCCATATTCAACCAATCACAGGTGGATTAAATTTATTAAACCAGTTACTTTATGAGAGAGTGAGAACTGAAACCCTCTCTGGCTTTTGATTCACATTTCGATTTAAATGTGTTCCTTTCTTAAGCTTACCACACTTTATTATTTTAGACAAATGCAAATAGGCTAACAATGTTTTTAACTAATACAAGAGAAGCACTAAATAACAAGTTCAAGTTATTTATATAGTGCTTTTTTCAATTTTTCAACAGTACATTGTCACAAAGCAGGTTAACAGAGTTATAAGACTTTAAACTCCCAAAGAGCAAGCCGAAGCAACAGTGGCAAGAAAAAAAAAATCTCCCTGCGATGTTGTTATTTAAAGAAAGAAACCTTGGGAGGACTAAGGCTTAGTGGGCTGCTCGTTCTCCTTGAGAAGCCAGGCAGCATCAACAGTGTAGGACAGCCATATAGATATTGTGTTTATCAGGTGTCCATATTTAACTATTGGAAAACTATACTACATGTCCGATTAACTTAAGTCAGTTGTAATTAATAAATGACCTCAAAGTGCTGCAAAGTTTGATGGTATTTTGCTACAGTAAAGAAATAAAACAGCAAATTCTGTAAATGTCTGATGTCAGGAGAGATGTCAGAAAAATATCAATGATTTACTATTTGGTCCACATGTAGCCTAGTAATCATGCTTACTGTTAATGGATTACATTGTGTAATGGAGGAATACTTTGTTGCAAATCAGGAAACACATAACGGTTTATTATTACTTTATCATCATTTAATAAATTGCCCAAGTAATTTAAAGGGATGTCTTATTTTGATTATATCATGAGGAAACAGCATCATCAGCATTCCTATTGTGTCATGTATAAAAGCAGTGACTAGAACTTATCTTTATGCACATGTTCTGTTAAAACTGACTGATTCAAAAAGAATAGCAGAATCACTGGACTAGAAAGTACCCTACAGGTCTAAAGGTGCACTTTTCAATAACATACTCATGATCGTGCTAAATCACTGCACTCCTCGGTTAAAGGAGACAACTCCGCAAGACATTTGTGTAAGCACAAACAGTACACACTGCAGTAGGGTTTGTTCACCAGCAGTCAGTTTGATCCTGTTTACAATATTGGATATCTAACCAAGAATGTCATAGAAGACCTTACCATCCAGAGAGCACTCTGAGGTCGGAGAGGTGAACTGAGCCATATGCACCAATGTTGTTGACTTCAGAATGGAAACGCAGGGGCCCACACGTCTTAGCACAGACTGAATAAATATGAATTTCCGGCACTGTGTCATCCTACGGGAAAAAGAAAGCACAAAATGTAATAGGACCACTTTGAAGCATGGGCTGAAACTCTATAGTTTGTGCTACTGAATTCAAACAAATATACAGAGGTAAAAAAATTAATTAAATAAAATACTTTTTCGACGCTTAATAAAGAATGAATGAATACTGGGTTGCACGTTTGGTCACATCTAAAAATAATTGTTGAATATTAAGCACATGAATCATCACATTAATAATGAGTTAAATATTGTACTTTATAAAACATGTAGATACGATCCATAAGTCTGATTGGCAGAGCCATTTATCCACCCGTGACATTATTGACAATGCACATCTCTGATCACTTTACAATTGTATGAATGCGTGAGATACATGATTTTAAAACATAAAGGAAAATACACATTAATAAAAATGACAAGATAATTCCTAATGAGCATTAAGTCTGTATCCTGTTGCTTAGCAAGAAATGTTTACTTAAATAAAAGGGGAAAAAATCGAATTATAATAATAAACCCATTTATAAATCTAACCTTGTTTTTTTTTTATTATAGTGTGTTTGTAACTACTTTCTAAAAGCAAATAAGGCACTCGAGGTTGCACTGCATTATTGTGAATCATAGGGAAAAAAAACTGTAACGACACCTCTTTACCATGATTTATTTACAAAAGGGCACGCCCTCTCATGACTTATTGCTTTATTAGTCAAAACTGATGCAAACAGTGTAAATATAATTTGTGAGGACACGGACAACAATGAATCTGACGACGCCAATGAATAATGTGGGAGAGACAATCAGACTAATCCTTTATCAGTTTTGCAGGGAATACCACAATTATGTTTGTGTTAATTCCTATATGTTTAATATGTTAATTAAATGCCACATTTGAAAATGTTTATCACCATTTCAGGTCTACATCTACAATTGTTTGCTCAGTCATATCTGTCAAACAAGTGCTGTGTTTGCATGGTCCCTAAAGCAGATTATTTCCATAGATCCATTTATTTGCATTCAGAAGTCTCAGGTTAAATCTGTACTTTGGATCTGACAGATCCGGGTATTTATAGTTGTATTAACTGAGATTTATCCTAAAGGTCAATGGCAAAAAAACAACATATATACCTTGACTGCTCTCTTAACTGAACCAACCGAAAACATGGATGAGGCAGAGGGTGTGTTTCTGTTCCTGGTCCTACCACTGGTCCGGATGAGCTGTCCCTCTTCTAAAAGGATGCAGGAGCCCCTGTATCCCTGCTCCTCATAAAGCAGCCAACTTACATACACACACACACACAAACACACATACACACACACACACACACAAACACAATAAATTTTTTCCATCTTTTAACGTTGAGAAAATTAGGATGTAAGATTAAGGAGGCACCCTATTCTTTAATGAAATTAGAAGAATTATCCGGCAAAATGTGAAATTTCAAAGATGGTAGCCAAGCATCATCAAAGGACATAATTGTGTCATCATGTTATCCAATAGAAAAAAAACAGTCAAAAATAATGTTAATATTAAAGCCCTACTTTATTTTTCTTCAAATTGACTTTATAGATTATTACAAGCAATCAGTGAATTTAAGGACAATAAATATTAAAATGTTACATTTAAATTTGTTTAAATTCATAAAAGAGTTTCATGTTTTCGCTGATTACGGTTTATTATACATATTTCGTATACAATATAAATACTATTCATATAGAGTAGGCAATGAGCTTAAATCAAATACAAACTAATTCAAGACTCTGTTGCAGATATTGTAAGGTATTACTAATCCATTAAAACATGGCTGCAGCTTTGATGCAACAAGAGTCAGTCCATCGATCTAGACTACAAGTGGACGGAGTTACTGGTATTTCATGCTGCTTGGTAAGTGGTATGATCAATATACAGGACAATTATTCGACTGTAAATTAAATTTTAATAGAACACGATACCAATATGATTATGTGCCAAGTGTTAAATTTACATTGACAACATGTTCTTTTACCAAATAAATGTATTTTAGCAATTGAAAACTGCTTTGCATTGAGAAATGACACCCATGAAAATTTGTGACTAGAAACAGTGAAGTTGTTCCTTAAGTTCTTTAGAGAGCATCAGTTTTGTCTATATGCAAGGTACTAAACTTATTACCTGACTGCATTCAAACTAGTTTACTAAAATTAGAAATAACATGAGGACTAACAGAATGTGTGATGTAATTGGAACTACAAATTACAGGGATATGGCATACATAGTACGCAAGATTCCCTATACTATACTGACAAAGTTGCATATTAATCAGAAAAAAGGTTCAATAAACCTAGATTTAAAAAGTAAAGGCTTTAAATACTATGACAAGCTTGAAGCATACATGCACAGGCAATACATAATGTTGCCATTTGATTGTAAAAGTAAAATTAAGTTTATTTTTGATTGTTTGTACAAATACATCTATATAAGTAACTTATAGTCTACTGTCCATGAACACAGAACGTTTAAAATGTAAATACAACCCAGTCTTTGTTTTTATGGACTCCACAAAACTGTGTTCACACCGGCGATTTGACTTTTGTGCCTTTGTTGATATTACAAAAATGCAGTCACAGCATAATTTGATGTACATCAAATATGTGAAACTAAGCACAGTACAAATTTCTTACAGCTGTTTAATAAACACATTTAATTTAAAGAAAATAGTCAACGTTCAAGTCTTTAGTGTTTAAGTGTTTTGTTTTTTTTTGGGTTTTGGTCAGCTTGAAGAAAAAGGCTGTGGATGAGAAAACAATTGCATTACATTTGGTCGATTTGCAGACGCTTTTGTCCAAAGCAGCTTACAAAGCGAGTTGGTGTACCCGTGGAGCAATGAGGGTTAAGGGTCTTGCTCAAGGATCTACATTGGTAACTACAGTGGACCTGGGATTTGAACCCCAAACCTATTTTTTTTATTATTAGAGAGTGGTGATAAAATGGCAACAGTCTGGGGATCTTTTTTGACTGTTTACGTATTCCATAAATACAGCTAAACTACAGACCACAATCCCTCTGTCTATGCATGTTAACTGCAAAATGAAACAACTCTTTACTAATTAAAGACATTGTAAAACATTAAAGAGCCCTTCCTTTTAAATCGCTTAGATTCGAAGCCAGAAATTGTACGTGGTGTCACACAGTGTGTGTGTTGTCATGTGGAAACCTATTTGAAACATCTAAAACTAGGACTATATCGTTTAGACAAGATATGAATGTGTCCCAGTGTCATTCCAGCTTTGGTATTCTGTGAGAAAAAAACAAAAAAACAATAAACATTCTTACCACCCTTTCCGGGCCTGGATTGTGGCTTCTTCTGGAAAAAGAATTCCTCTGATATCGTCCACGTCCTCACAGACCGCCCTCCTTTCTCTATTTAGCGTCAGACCCTCGTAGATGTGCAACTGTGTCATTAGGAATTGTAATTAGATATTCACTGTCAGTACTCAGTCATTAGAGATCCATCAGTAGGAAACAGTGGGTTGTCAGCTGAATGGTTTTTGCTCTAAATGCTAACAAAATGGCTTCAAATTTAAATGTAATAGGTAATAATACAAGACTATATTTACACTATTGCACAGAATTGTTCAACTGTCTATATCTAACGGCATCAGCTTAAATATTAGAGTTCAATCTGAGGTATAAAAGCTGTATAATAAGTCTTCCTGTCAGCAGGCACAGTTGTTAATGCTGCTGCATGAGCCAGAACAGCAGTTATTAGCAGGTTTTAAAACAGGAACAGAATTAAATCAGTGAAATGATAAAGCTTCCTAGGGATTAAACAATTTAATAAAGAGATGCTGAGCCTTAACTCTGAAGTTAAAATCCTTATTAAAAAAAGTAAAATGAAGCTGTACAGCATACCACTCCACTATTGTGGATATTACAGTAATATCCTACTGGAAATCAAGAAATAAAAGTGCCATCCAATTAAATATTTTTGGGATTTTCTAACTATCAAAATAAACTTAATTTTTTTTTTTTTGAATTTTACAGCATTTCCTTTGAAGTAGACAAAGATAATTAACCAATTTGCTTGTAGAGTCATAAGTTAATTCATACTAACAATCCAGTTGAGGTGAACTAAAGGTGAACTAAACTTAAATGATGAAAATGAACTGGAATACCCTTTTTTTGCAGTGTAAACAATGAAAAACCATAATTAATAGACAATATTTGACATAGCTTTCCTTCATCTATAAAATGTGTTTGTTAGTATGGCAGCCATATTAGAGAGAAAGAAATTGGAGGTTCCCAGCACCCAAACCAATCATATTTCATATCACTGGAAACCCCAGAATTTATATGGATATATTTGGATATTATTGCATTATTATTATTAGCCTCATGTCATATGTGCCTCAATGTACAGTAAGTGCAGTTTTTTATTTTCCACCAAGAACTGACTCGTTAGCTGGTGGTTTAATAAAATTGCAACTATTTTGGAAAAAAAAAAAAGATAAAATTCTTTCTCCAGTATTTTAGATAAGACATTTCAGTAATAGTAAAAGACTCATTTTAAAACATTTCACCATCATTCTTAAGTGCTTTAATTTAATTATTGACTCTCTTGTGACTGAGATTTGATGTTTGATAAAGCTGTTAATGCTAAAGCATTTTTGTGTTTTATTAAAAGCATATTTCAACATTAAAGGTTTTTATTTTTCATCATTTTGGAGAAGTTATTTTAATTCCAAACACAATCACATTAGATCAGGTTTGCCCACACTTTTCTGGCCCGAGATCTACTTTTCCATTGGCAGGTCATTGAGATCTACCAGGGTTAATAATTTTTTTAGGCTTTTATATTGAAACCTGTTTACACACATTATGTTAGTATTGTCGAATCAGCATAGAGAAGACGGCATCAGATTTTCACAGAAATAGCTCTGTTATTAAACACATTAGAGCAAATAGCATGGAGAAAACATGATTTTAGTACACCCAAAATGACCAAACACAATGGAAGGTCAATGGCTACTTGGCTAATCAAGCAAATGCATTTTGAGTTTGACGTTGTAAAAAAAATATTCCTCCTCCCACTCTAAATGAAAGTGGAACATTTTAGTTCTTTTGGAGCGAAGTCCTTCACTCATCTTGTCAGTGAAATAAATCGCGAGGCAGTGCTTCGGATTTAGGCACGGAGGCGTGGGGGGGGCAGACTGCTCGCTTGCACAAGGATAGAGATCGCGATTCAGAATGAATTATATTGTGTGTGAAAATGTGTGCTCGTGTGTGTATAAGTGCTTCCGATACTATGCTGTAAAAAAGCTCTGATGCATGATAAGCACTTTTTTTTTCCAAACATCCATCGTGATCTACCAGACACCCTGACCGGTCGATTGCGATTGACGTATTGGACACCCCTGCATTAGAGTAATAGTTTTCAGATGAATCGACTAATCGAAGAAAAAAAATATATATAATAATAATAATAAACATAAATTAGAAATAAATAAAAAAAAATAGATCAATATAATCGATAGAAAATTAATCTTAAGGTGTAGCCCTAATTTAATACAGTTAGTTCAGCAAATACTAAAAATACAAGAAGAAACATAAATTATAGTAAGTTAAGAACAATAAAAGGCCAAGGAAAGCTTACAAGACAAAAAGCAGATACATACCAAAGTAGGCCGTGGTGAGACTATCCCAGACCTTGTAATTTCTCTCTATTGGACCACACAACACAGAAATGGCTTACATTCTCAGACCTACTACTATCATATGGAATTATTAAATGATACTTCAGGAAAATACATACCACAGTAGTAGAGGAAGGGATTTCCACATTATAGCAGATACTGTCCGTTTCCAGCACCACATCTATAGAATGTGAAATCACGGTGTTGGATCTTAAATATTTATAGAATGGAGTGTTGGCAGCTTCTACAACATTATTCATGGTGTCTTCAAAATGCCTTTTTTTCAAATCGTCAGTCCTACTGCATTTCTGGTTTGGACTAAGGCTTGGATATGTTTCCTCATCTTTTGATGTTTCCTTACTGAGAAACATAATCCCTGGGAGTTGATGGTCCATGGGCGAACTTGGCTCTCCATCAAATGCATCATCATCACCATAGTGATCCCAGGGGAGCCTCAGACATTGCTGAGGGTGCTCTGGGTCATTCAGCTGGTCCTCCACATCCTGTTCTGTTTCAGAGTCACTAAAAGCTGATGACTGCAGCCTCTGGCTAACTGACTGCAATAGTGATAGGATTGAGGAAGCTTGCTGCTCCATGCTTCGCTCCTCCTCCTCAGTGGCTGGGGGTACGTGCAGCATGTCATCTCGTGAGGTATCCTCCCTGCCACTGTCCTCTTCATAAATGGGAGAGAGGGAAAAGGGATAGGTTTTGACTCGGCGGGTGCTTGGACTCAGTATGGGACCCATATCATTCACAAATATTGCATCGGTTTCCTCCTCTTCATTAATGATGGTAAAAGCACCAGGCATATCCATGTTAGATCTAGCTGGGACAGGAAGTGCCGGCAACCTGCCTCCCAGCGTCTCCAAATTTTGGCCTTTTGAATGATCAGCCAATGGTGAATTCTCTTCTTGGCTCTCATCATCACTTCCACTGCAAAGAAACACTTTCACTGCTCTGAAACACTGAGAGTCCTCGCAGGCTGGACAATCTGCTGTATCCACATTGAGCAATTTTAGATGTGACTCAGACAAAATATTTATATCCTTACCATCTAGTGTATAATCAACCAGAGATGATAATGTCACAGCTTGGTCCTTGGTGCTCTCATTGTTGGATGACCCATGTGTGCCTTCACAATTGCCCAAATTTGAGGAAGCAGTTTCATGAAAACCATGATTTGGAATAATGGACAAAATTGGACAGTCTTCTTTTTTGAAGGAGTCTCTTATTTTAACTACACAAGTATCAGTAAGCTGTTTTAAATCTGAGCTTCTTTCATCATCTGGAGATGCACAAGCCTCCAACCGGTTTTCTATGTTAGTGTTGTTGCTGACTGGTGAAACCTTACCCAAGTCTGAGTCTAATGCATTATTGAGATTATTGCTTTCTGGATCATCTAATGATGCATACTGGAGCCCTGCAGTATTCTTTCCCTGGAAGACACAATCATAAGAACTGTACTTTTTAACATCACACTGTGATGGCCCTTTGTTTGATTCAGTTGCAAATGCAGATGTGTCTGGCAGTACAGTTGTAATATGTGTTACATGACTGTTATTGCTATTAGTAGAAGGATACTGGTGTAATAAGTCATTGTTTAAATCAGACCTGACAGGTTCACCTCTTGCTTTAGAGTCCATTTCAAGAAGAGAAACGTCCTGACAAGTATTTATATTCCCTTCAGCAGAACTAATTTCTGCTCCCTCGCTAATATCCTGCATGCTTAATAGTCCACAAGTGGAGATAATGTCAACACTCATTGCCATGCTGCTTTGGATGTCTGTATCTGAGCCGGCGATAGACTCATAGCCTGAAGAGGGTGTTGAATGGCAGCCGTCTACTTGTGTCTGGCTGACTGGCGTTGTGACTGAGAGTACAGGCTGGGGATTTTCTTCATCACTCTGAACTGGCAAAGGCTTTACTAACTCCCAATCCAGTTTAGCTGATCCACTTGTGCTGTCCTTTGATTCCAAAAATATAAGATGTTCGGCACTCAGATCTTTAGTCGAAAGCGTTTTCCTTTCATGCTCGGATACATCAACCTGTTTCAAGGCTGACAGAACATTAGTAAGAATTTGGTCCACCATCCTCTTGGACTCCTGCTGTAATGTTTCCGCATCGGGCAAGTTATCTACACTTTGGGGCAACTGTGCATCATATTTGCTGACTTGACTTTCCATCTTGTCCTTTCGATCTGTGAGACACTTAGACGGCTGGCCTTTTTGGAAGCAATCTGTAGTAATGCTTAAACTAGGAAATTGTGTGTGCAAGTCAGAGGCAGTGTTAATGTCAGTTGAATGTGTGGTTAAGACTGTGGTAGTATCACTGTTATACTGCTGCATTTGAGGCGTCTTTGGGGATTCTGATGTAAAACAAAGTGAAGTGTCATTATTCTGACCGTGGTCCAATCCCGAAGAATCGGATGTGAAATTTCCAAACCTACAGGCATCATTTTCCAAAGCACATGAGGTATTAACAGTCACCATCGGCTCTAATTTTACATCTAAATGCTGTCTTGCCTTAATGTGTGTCTGTAAGGCACTTAGGCTTAAATCACTGTGCATTTCCTCTGCCTTGACTGAAATAGAAGAGTTTGAATGTTCTGTAATGGAGCGAAGTGACGCATGGCTTGAACAATCTGGAACGTCAGGGGATGAGGTTTTAAACATCGAAATGCTCTCTATGGCTACAGATGGGTTCGTTCTACATTGAGCTTTGGAAAACGTCAGGTCCACACCAACTGCAAGCGGCACCTCCTCTCCCTCCGAGATAGGCGAGTGAGGTTGGACCTCCTTGCCCCTCTTCATCTTCCTGATGTTCCTAAGACCACGGTATGTCACGTATGTTACCACAGGAGGACATGCTAGAGCATGGCGCCGCACATCCTCATCTTCTGTAGAGGAGTTATTTATTGCTGCACCTTTTTCATCATCATCATCATCATCATCATCATCATCATCATCGGTTAAAGCCTCCTCATGAAGCCTGAAAAGTAATTCAGAAACAAAAAGCGTAGATAATTAACAGTTCAAATCAGCTCTGTAATTTACAGACAGAGTAAATAACTGGAAATGTTTGAAAAAGGACGACAGTTCCTGAAAACTTGGTTTAACATCCCTGCTTATTGTTTTGGACACGATCAGTCAGTGCATGGATGAAACTGTAATGTTTGGTCGTAAGTTTGGTGTATGTGGACTTGCAACCAAACATTAAAAAAAAACAGAACGTGCACTGCACACCAATCTTCTAAAAAGTGTAGTAGGTGGCGATCACGTAATTCAGACTATACAACTGATGACAATAAGCATCTGATTAACTTTACTGCAAACTCCATAAACACGAACAAAGCGCTACTTTAAGGCTCTTCAGCATGTTCAACAAGGGACGTGTAAAGAAGCAGTTCAAGAACCTTTTATTATAGAATATTTATAAAATCCTGCTTTCCAAAATTAAACTATGTACTGAAACCATGCTGAAGCAGTGCGGGTCTTGACTGCTTGTCACTGTGTCCATAAAATATGATGAAGAATTTGATGATTTAGTTAAAATTATGTAAAATCTATATGTAACACAGGGGATTGAAGTAGCATGAGAAAACAGGATTTAAATAGAACTTTTAAGAGCTCTGCAGGAAAAAAAGTGTGTGTGTGTGGGGGGGGGGTCCACATGGACAGGTTACAGAAAATAGGAAGAGGAACAGTTTGGGATTTTGGTGTATGTGGACTTTGAACATTTTGGGGCATTTGTTTAGAAGTAACTGGTTTATAGGGGAGGTAAAACTTTGTAAGATCAGGTATAAGGTATTAAAAACAACCTTGAATTAAGTATATTGTACTATTGTCTTGTAAACTCAATATCCTTAATATCCTTTTATATTTTAATTGGGTAGATACTCAAACAACTGATTTGCAATTTATTTTTATAAAGTATTGTTACAAACTAGCAACAATAACCAAAAATATATAATTTTTCAGTCTCTCATATTATTTGGGAAGAATTCTGACCCACTTTTCTTTACTAGTAAATTAGATTTTTGTCTGTTTGCATGACCCAAATTTCATTGCATGACTGAAATTACTTTTCAGGCAATATATTTGTGTTTAATTCCTGAGTACAACATGTTTGGGTGTGTGGAATAATTTTCTAAGCATTAAAAACGTAAGCTCACAGAAATGTTTCCATTCTTTCACACTTATTTTCATTATTATTTTTAGCATTTATTCAATTGTTTTCATTTATTCTTTTTGTATATATTAACACTAAATGACTCATCTGTGACTACTGCAAATTTTAAAAAGTTTTCTGATTGTGATACTTTACACATACAATTTATATTTTTTGTACTGTATTTTACTTATTTGCAGATGCCTCCATACTCGCTAAGACTCTTCCTTATCCTTAACAGCACCACTCTGCATATGCTTAAAATCTAACTGCACTTTATCTAAACTTCGAAAACAGTTAGAGGTCTGCCACAAAAGCAGAAAATCACAGAAAAGGTCAATTGAAAAGACAATATTTATCCATTCAGGTTGCAGTAAACAGTGTTAGTAACACAACATAGAGGGTCCGAAGAGTCTATAAGCATGGTCTTGTTTACTGACTCCATCTGAGATTGTCTGATGATTTTGTGGCAGATGTACACTGTGTACAAACTGTGTGTAAAGCTCAGTGAGCATAGAATGTTGTTTAGTGTAAAAGATACATTAGACAAGAAAGCAACCATCTGCAATTTAGTAAAGTTCTGCACAAAAATAGAATTTGAATGCTTGCAAGAAATAGATCAACGTACTCAGAAAATAATTCTGCATGCTCAAAATATTTTCATATGCTCATAAAGGAACACAAAGCTGCCGGATGAATGACCTCAAATTTGACACAGGAATACTTTTTTTCCCACCAAACAGAGCTCATTTTTGTAAATATAGTTTTGATACAAGTCAGACACTTTACCTGGTTTTAAACATGTCATTACTTCTGGGTGTGTAAATTGTATATTTATATGTAGATTTCTTGATGCATTTTAACTAGTTCTTTTTGTGCTTACTCATATTAGAAATAAAGTAATTTGATTTATGGATCAACTACCTAAATGTTTACTTTTGATTTTCAAAGATGTCCACAAATATTTGGGATTATGCAGCTAAACTAACACTCATTTTGTTGTGGCTTTGAGGGTATGAAAGAGGTAGCAGTACTTGACATCAATTATAGCCAGAGCATCATTTAAAGTCCAGTGGAAAGCTATTTGGATTTTCATGAAAGAAACCTGCAGCTTCTGAGAAGAAGCAAGATGCTAAAAATACACTGTGTTTAATGTGTGTATGACCGAGAGAGAGAGTGAGAGAGAGAGAGAGAAAGAGAGAAAGAGAGAGAGATAGAACTGAGCTGACACACTGACTATTTCTAGCAGACAGCCCATTACAGCTAAATTTCTCATAAATGTTTAGACATATTAACCACAACCTCACACTACTTATTTCAACTCTATATATTTTTAATTTCTTATTTAAAATGAGGTTACAATTTGACACAGATAACATCCAATTACAATTACAGCTAGACATTCTAAGTAATCTTAAACCATAGTATACACATCTGTGCTACATTTATATTACATTCACATTCAGTCATAACAGACGCTTTTATTCAAAGCGACTTACAAATGAGAATAACACAAGTCAGTAGTTAAGAAAGAACCATCTACACTGTACAATCTTCAAACCTGATCATAATCCGATCCTGCACACAATAAACAAGTCGGTCTGCAGAGCTTTGAATCAGTTGTAGAGGCCTGATTGTACAAGCTGGAAGACCAGCAACCAATGCATTACAATAATCAAGCAAGGATAGGATGAGGGCTTGAACAACCAGCTGAGTAGCATGTTCAGTCAAGAAAGGTCTGACGTTACGCCTTCCTGACGTTATAAAGAAGAAATCTGCAGAAACGAGCAGTTTTGGTGACATGATCAGAGAGTTTCAGGTGGGAATCTATAATAAACCCAAGGTTATGGACCAATTCGTTTGGAGAGATTGTGGAGCCATCAATTTTGAAGATCAGGTCAAAATGGATTGATGGTTTAGCTGGAATTATGAGATGCTCTGTTTTTGCTAAATTTAATTTGAGATAATGGGCCTTCATCAAAAACAGATATATCGGTGAGGCAGGCAGATATCCAATTTGAGATTGTGGTGTCATGTGCTGTGTTTATTTATTTAAGAATAGGAAATTTAAGAGATCCTGTAAAGAACCTATTAAGATATGATATTGACTTGCAAATGTTCATGAACAGTTCATAACTGTGCATCACAATATGCAGAAATATTGCCCTTATTTTTCACATGCCTATTAAAACAAAACAGAATTGGACCAGGGTGTACAAACTTTTGATGAAAAAAAAAATGCAAAAGTCTGCATAGTTGCTTGTTACTGTGTGGAAAAGATTTTTGCCTTCAGGCACAATTTGGTTTACGGGACATGAGTGTATTCTCATAACCATATCATGAGTCAAACTAAGTTTTACATTTCAAACCAAGCAGTGTTGCTACGGTCCCTATCCAACCATGTTCACATTTACATTGACATTTGGTCATTTAGCAGATGCTTTTATCCAACTTGCATGTATCCAAACTTGGTTGAGGTCAGAACAGAGTTACATACAGCACCCATGGAGCAATTAGGGTTAATGGTCTTGCTCAAGGACCCACATTGCTAACTCAGTGGACCCAAGATTTGAACCCATAACCTTCAGCTTGATAGCTCAACACCCTAACCACTGAGTTACCATACCCACATCATCTCTTAACAATGCTAAGCTTAATGTGCAAGACCACAATAATAAATTAACTAGTGACCACTTCATACATAGGCCAGGCCTGGGTGGCATGGTGGCTTAATGGTTAAAATGTTCTAATTCAGATCTTGATGAAATTTCCATGTTCTCCCAGTGTCAGCGTGAGTTTCCTCCAGGTTCTCCGGTTTTCTCCCAAACCAAAGACTAGAGGTAAATTGAATGCTCTAAATTGCCCCATACAGAGTATCTGTGTGAGTAAGTGTGTGGCCATTGATAGATTGGCACCCTGTCCGGGGTGTAGCATGCGCATGGGAGACCCTACTAAGTAAGATAATCAACGGCTAGGTCTTGAATTCTGCAGGTTTTGCCCAAGTATTATATACATTTCATATAAATTCTCTGCCTGTATAGACTCATACGCAATCATAAGAGTATTTATGCTACATGCTTATTTTTAGAGTCTGATACTTGTAGTGCTAAGGCATCTCACCTTTAATCTCATAATCCAAACAATTTTTCTTCTGATTTTAAAGATCATGAAGTTTCATCACCTCGAGACTGAACAGTGGTTAATTGTGGTGCTGGGAATATGGTCTATTAACAGAGCATTAATGAGTTAACTCTTCTTGTTTTTAATAAAAACTCAATAATCTTCATCTCCTAAGGCCACTACAGCCGATCTATCTAGATTAAAATGCTTTGACACATCTACAATCGAAAAAACTGAATTCTGAAGGGTAATGAGTTGTGATGATGATTTGGGCCCTTATGAATGAGAATTTCTAAGTCCTGGTTCTGTAGTGCATTTCTGGCTCCACACCCTTTTTGACTTACTTATGGGCTGTTAAATAGTCAATTAGAGGATCAGGTGTCTGGAGTGGGAAAAACAGGGTAGGTGGAGTGCAGGGCAGTGACCCTTCAGGAGCAGGATCCACACAAAAATGTAATCATCTAAAAAGTTTGTTCTTACCATTTTAAAAACATTTTACATTTACATAATAACACAAGTCAAATTGCAACACAAGCTTTAAAGGCACACTATGCTCACACTATGGTATTGTGTTTTAGCAATGGGTACAAGTAAAGGTCTCTTCAAAAACATTTCAGATTTTGCCCTCTGTGGTTAGAGTGGTGGATGTAATAATTGCAAAAGTCAGCATTTTCAAGCCCTCAATACACTTTTATTGTGTGTTGCACACCATGCATTGCTGAAATAATGGATAGACAAAAAACAAGATATCAACACTATGTATAATCAGCAAATGCTGTGCCCAAAATGGTCTGAAAAATACACTCACAAGCCACTTTATTAGATACACCTTTCTACACTGATTTTTTTTTATATTTTATATTGTTCCAATTTATCTTTTTGCTTTTCTACATACTATACTCTGTTCTCTTATGGACATGTATTACTTGGGTGGTGGATCATTCTCAACCTTGCAGTTTCAGTGACATGGTGGTGATGTGTTAGTATTGTGGCGCTGGAACAACTGGACCAGACACAGCAGTGCTGCTGGAACTTTAAAAATACCTTTCTAACACTACTATGCTTATAATATTCCAGTCACCAAATGATGAATGTACAGAGGACGTCAAACACAAACCGTATTATTCCAGTCAGTACCAGTACAAAAAAGACACGCCTCCTTTTTGCTTGACTTTCTATCTGTGTAATCAGTTCCACTTAGTGTAAAGATGGACAAAACAATAGTTCTACAATTCCAGACTGTAGTCTATCTGTTTGTGGACTATGGTACATATTGTGTACGTTTCCTTTACTCTGTTCTCTAATGGTCAGGAGCCCAATAGAACCACCACAGAGCAGGTATTATTTGTTCGGGGCATTATTCCTATCCCAGCAGTGTCACTAAGAGGTTTAAATAGAACTACTGCAGGACTAATACCCCCTCACTGCATCAGTGTCACTGCAGAACTGACAGTTAACAATATACAACCCAAATCATATCTGTTAAGTGAGAACCAACAGAGGACTAATAAAAAAATTAAAGAAAACATTATTGCCATCTGTACTTGTAAAACTACAAAGTCCACCTATATGGTAATTTGTGAAACTAGACAATGGAGCAAGAAGGAGGTGTGCATAAACTTTTGACTGTACTGTGCATCATTTACATATACAGTATATTAGGGGTCTAATGGTACAATGTATTCGTCACCAACTGTTTGGTATGGAGCACACAGTTAGAAACATGCAGTCACACAGAGAATACAACAGAACACGCATATGAGAACAAAAAATCTCCAACGATTAATCTCCACTGCTTTTAAACATGAACTTGACTAATCCTATGATTTTTTTCATGAGTTAATCTGTGCATACTCAATCCTATACTCCCTAGACGAGCTATCAGACAGGAGTAAAATCATTACTGAAGCAATGAGCATGTACAGTAATACCTCACATCATTAAAGTTACGGTCCAGATTTCCAACGATGTAGCAGTGTTATAATTATTTTATTATTTATATTTTAAGGCTTAATAAACCCTTTCCACACTTGTGCAAACACTTCAAGTGCCATTAAAACTTTCTAGACACTTAAACCTATGGAAATTTAGGAACAGATAGAGCGCAAAATGCTGCAATATGGCAAAGACTTAAAAAAACATACCCAAAATATGGTGAAGCTGCAACAAGTGATTTGCGATATGCTCCATATGCTGTAGTGGAAGACCAGGGTCTCAATTATCAAAAACATTTAGTTGCAATTCTTTCTGCAATGGGGTCAAAGCCGGTACTAAACAAAAAGTTGACATATTTTTGACACATAAATATGAACTATTGGACTATTTTCTTAAATAAATGTCTGTATATTTATTGTATATTTATTTTTGTTTGAGTTGGTTTTCTTTATCTGCTGATCTAACTTGTTTAAAAATGTGTTACATAAAATTTCTGCAGACATTCAGCATCTTTAAAAAAACAACTCAACACATCTCTTCTGGAAGCACTTGCTATTAAAAAATATTATAATATTATAATATTAAGTATTCAAGGAGACTTTATTGTCATTTACCTAACATTAAATATAGCAGCATATAATCAAAATTTAGGTATAAAAATATAATAGCAATAAAAAAAAACTTTCTTATTGTAAGTTGCTTTTGATAAAAGCATCTACTAAATGACTAAATGTAAATGTAGATATAGACTATTTCAATGCATTCCCGAACAACGATACCAGCCTGTTTGCTTTTTCAGATGAGGTACATTTTTGTGACAGAACTGTTAAGGACATGTATCTCCAGGGGCATGATATTATCATAAGGCCCTCCTCAAGTCAGCTGTTGGCACACAGTACAAGAAACTGCTTTGGGATCTTGTGATGGATTAACTCCATGGCAATTAAAAACCACACACAAATACAACCAGACAAACAGACATTCATGTTATCCCCTATGGACTAATACTTGCAGTTAGCAACATCACAAGGGTTTCCAGCTTGGAATATGAGGCTTAACTGAACTCGCTTAGAAGCTAATCCCACACTCTTAGATACACTGCTTGGAATTTTAGATTTCTGGGGTTTATTACTAAAGACTCAAGTCACTCATAATGGAATAGGACTTAAGTCAAGCACTGCTCACAACCAGGCTCTGTATTGAAGCTCACAAGAAGAGTAAAAACAAGTTTTCAAAGCAACCAGGATAAATGCTACATATTAATGTGTGACGGCTCATTGCTCTATTATTCATTTGTAAAATCAAGATAAGTTATTTATAAATTCATGAAGAAGAAGAACATATTTAGAAGCATAAGTTAAGTAATTCATTACCCCATCCCACAAAAATACAATGTACAATTTTTTAAAAGACTTCTAAGATGCGATCAGGAGCTTAGTTATATTTTAATGGCTTCTCATCAGGACCATATCACAAAGTTAAACAAAAAGAAGATCAGAACACTCACTGTGTAGCCTGTAGGTTGGGCTCAGTTTGAGTTGTGGATTTCCCGTCCGGACCGGCCGCAGAATGAACCACCTCCTGAGGCTCCAGCTGCTGAGCTAGCTTACCTCCTTCAAGACTTGTCAGCGCTTCCTCTGTGTCCTTGTCTCCCTGCACCTCATCATTGGGCTGAATCAGCCTGCCGGCTTCTACCGGCTCAGCTCGGGAAAACAGGAACAGGCTGCCCAGGCGCTTGAAGAAACTATCTACAGGGGGCACAGGGGAGCAGGACTCAGAGGCAGGAGGGGTGATGGGAGGAGGGTCACAAGCTGCATCACCCAGCTCACTGACCTCGTGATCACAGTCTCTCTCCACCTGCTTGTCCTGCTCGGAGTGCGCCGATGTCTAAATGTAAAGGAGGGACACATCCTGGTTAGATTTTCCCAGTTAGTTTCAACATGAATCGCAGAGAGAACACTGGCGATTGCTAGAAGTTCCTTACCGGCTCCACTGTTCCAGCCCTACTGCTTCTACAATGCTTGAGGTACTGAGACAGAAGCATGCTATCCGTTCCCCTTCCCCCTCCCCTAACCCCACCAGTCCTGCCCACCGCAATGTTAACTCATTCAGTGCCATATGGTATCTCAGATTCAACAATGACATAAGGGCACGCACGCACACGCACACGCGCGCACACACACACACACACACACACACACACACACACAGACACAACCATGCCTTATTAACCAAATATGTAAATTCAATGTGCTGTTAATGTCATCACTTTATCATCAGATTGAAGTCTTAGTTATGCATACTGGCCATTCCCAGCATTATATTCTGAAAGAACTTAATAAGCCCTGCTCACTGAATAAACTGATTTTGACTCTCTTAGGAGTCAAGTAGCCAAGACAATGATGTACAGCACAGTGCTTGTGCATATAATAGCTCACATATCCCTATTACACTTCTCCAAATTGATACAGGGATCCAAAATATTAGGTTCCATAAGTAAATTTAGATCATATAGACTAAAATTGCCCTGATCCCTGGGTCAGGGAGAGCCCCCAAAAGAGACTTCTTGTCTTTAAACAATTTGCTGTAATATTTTTAGATAACAGTCGTAGTTACAGTGTAACTGCAACATCAGAGATCAGCATAGCCCTCAGTTCTGAGTTCACTGGTTATAATATATTTGCAGCTTAACTTTTATTTACTTATTAATTGTACAAGCTTGCAGCCACCAACTAAACAATGTATGCAACTATGAGGGATGTTTACATGTCGTGTGCAGTATTGACACCCCAACCAGGGTGTTTTTTTTGTTCACCAATAAGTTTAAGTATACTGTAAATAATGATACTCATCTGTAATGCCAATCCACTGTGCAATGTAGAGCACATTATTAGTAAATTGTGCTACTGCTACATGTCTGTCTCCACTCTCTTTTTTAAATGGGCTAGAACAGCCTACTAAATGCTATGTAACAGCCAGCACAGAACTAATAAATATACCTTTAAATGCCTATGCCTCACGAACAAGAAAAGCAAAAAATGTGTGATCATAATGTCCAAAAAATACAGGCATTCAAATACATTGTAGTGATGGAGTCATTCTGAAGGCAGAAAAATAACTTGTAATCTCAATTTTATTAAAAATACCATCTTGAAAAAAGTGAAAAATGTATCAGAACAAATGGCAAGTGGGTAAATTCTGCCTGAACAGGAACATGTGCACTCACACTTATCATTTTATCTGTGTCTAGGACCCACACAGCAGTTCACACATAACTCACAACAGTGAACATATTGATAGTGGCTACAGACAAAAACACAATGCACTGTGGACGATGACAGATGAGCTGAACTCCACCCTAGACATTCCAAATATGGCACATAATGCCATATGGTTAGCAGACAAAATTAGACCTATGAAACATTTTTCATGTATTCATTTTCAAGTAGTATGAACAAAGATTTATTATTTTAAATGAATGGTAATAAAGCAATAAGGCAATATGCAATATGGAGTGGGCGTGCATTATTGGGAATAAATCATGGGAAAGAGGCGTTATTAGCAGCATACATTTACACCTCTTTGTAGTGATTTATTCACAATAATACACAACCTCACTTTCCATATTGCATTTATAAAACAGTTACAAACACACATTAATTAAAATACAAGTTTTAACTCATTAATGTTTTATTACAAGCAAAATCGTCAATAAACAGGTCTTCTGCAATGTCACCTAGTCCGTTTTTAAAAGACATTTAAAAAACATTTATTGCTAAGTAAGAGGATACAGGCTTAGTGCTCATTGATGTATTTCCATAAATAATACATGATTTAAAATAATGCATACTACACATTAATATGAATGTGAAGCAGTCAGAGGTGTGTGTTATTGTTAATAATATCACAGCTGAACAAACGGCTCAGCCAATCAGATTTAAGGAACAGAAGTACCCATTTATAAATTTATAATGACATTTATTTGTTATGCACACCTGAACTGAATACATCAATCAGATAAACCCTTGATGTTATCTTTCTAAATTTGCTCTACATTTTATTTTCCATGTAACTTTAATGCTAAGTTGCTTCTGTTTGGTTTATTTCTTTTTTTGTACTTATTTTTGCTTTTGTAGGTGTATTTCACTTTATTCTTGTATATAACTGGTCCAGATTGAATGTTACTCTGATTGTTATAGATGTGGATGCTTGTTGTATTTGGAAATTTGAATTACAATTTGCTTTATATTAATTCCACAGTGAAGGGGTCCATTCAGGAAGAGTATGTTGACATTTTTTAAGAACTTTTTCAACCATTATCATCCGCTTAATCCTCTACTAGGGTTGTGGGGGTTTCCTATACCCACCCAGGGGAGAACGGTTCGGGCACTGGGCAGATACACGCAGGACAGGGTGCCAATCTATTACTGACAACACTCACTCACACACACTTAATATGGGGGCATTTTAGAGCATTCAATTGACTTGATCCATGTTATTAGACTGTGGGAGGAAACCGGAGAAACCAGTGGAAACCCACGCAGACATGTAAACTCCACCCAGATTGGGATTCAACCCTGGAATCCCCAGCACTGAGAGGCCAACATGCTAATCACTAAGCCACTATGCCTCCCTAGTAAGAATTTCATTCATTCATTCATTCATTCATTATCTCCCGCTTTATCCTCTATTAGGGTCACGGTGGGGTTCCCCATGCCCATCCAGGGGAGAACGTTTCGGGCACTGGGCAGATAGACCCAGGACAGGGCACCAATCCATCGCAGGGCACACACTCACTCACACAGACACACTCTGTATGGGGCAATTTGGAGAACTCAATTGACTTGATCCATGTTTTTGGACTGTGGGAGGAAACCGGAGAACCCGGAGGAAACCCACGCGGACACGGGGAGAACATGGAAACTCCACCCAGATGGGGATTCAAACCGGGAATCCCTAGAGCTGAGAGGCGAACGTGCTAACCACTAGGCCACCGTGCCGCCTTAGTAAGAATTTAAAATTTTTTAATATTTAGAATTAGGTAGATAAGTGTGAAGATTTCCAGGGTTTGAACACAGTAGCTTGGGAAGGAGTGCTTTATATTGCAGTATAACAGTAGTCTTACTTACCTATAGTGGTTGAAATAGTGGTTTACCTTCCTAAAGACCTTTCTGGCCTCATTAGATTTCAAACGATTATCATATTCAGAGAACCCTAAAGAGCTATTACCCTGAGTGAACAAGCTATAAAGATCAAGATAGCTGAAAGTATTCCAACCTCAATCCTGATTCAATCTGATCAAAGAACCTGGAAGGGCAACATTTTCATATTCTTGACACACAAAATTTTATGGCATGGACCTATTCTTCATTTTTTGGTGCTAAAAATGTAATGAGCAGTATTTAATGTAATGAGCAGACTCCTGTTTTGTTAATGTTCCTCCACCATTTTCTCTGACTTTCATTTATTTCTGAGTGTCAGGAAGTCCTACAGGAAGCTGATGAGTAAGGACCCTGGATTTTACACCGGCCTTGGCTCTGATGTTTTTTATTGATGACACCCTTGCAGGAAAGTAGAAACAGAACTTTCATTTTTATTATAAAAACTCACATGACCCATTTAAATTAGCTCGAATTCATCCTTAATTCCATGGGTTCCAAGAGTGTGGTTGGTGAAACACATGCATGTAATCATACCTTATACTAAATCTTGGTCTTAATGTTAGTCTTACAAAGTTATTGAATCTTGGATCACTAATATATAAGGATTTACAAATTGGTAATGATGTATTCAATACACTATGACAAGCTCACTGTAACGGGGAGGGTGGAAGGAATGAGGACCGGAGACAGGATTGCACCCCAACGAACAGGCTTTATTGCCGACACGACGAACATACACTTAAAAACACCGATCACAGTATTTTTCTCACACACGTGCCATTTACACCGTCCCACTAGCTCACGGTCAGTCTCTCTCCCAGCGGCTTTTGATGTTTTAAAAAGACACACACTCGTTAGGCAAAGCCTTGTCGGGTGCATCAATAACCAGAATTAAAGTCATGCCACAGCGATCCTGCCACACTCACTATTTCCTCTTTTATTCTTGTGCCATTTTTCTACCTGAAGCTATTAAGACAAAAGATTGTAAATGGAGACATACTAAACTGGATGTATTGAAAGTTGGACTGCATGGAAAGACACAATTGTGGAGTATAAATGTGCACTTACAGCAGCTAAATGACTTAACAGAAACCAACACACACACAGTTAAGAAAGAATGTTATAATAATATTTTTGTGATAAAATGAAAAACTTACATCTTGCAACATATATAAATCATCAATATGTGTTAGCCACTAAAAATATAAATCATAAAGAAACTCAAACAGTAAAAGTTTTAAATGCTTCAAATTCTAACTCTGTATTTGAAAATGTCATCAAAAGCAACATTATATCTACTAGACTCAAGATGGGCCTGAGCACCGTAATGTGGCGGCTGCTCTTAAAACTGTTACTAGTCCATGTCTATGTTGTTATATACACTCACCGGCCACTTTATTAGGTACACCTGTCCAACTGCTCGTTAATACTTAATTTCTAATCAGCCAATCACATGGCGGCAACTCAGTGCATTTAGGCATGTAGACATGGTCAAGACAAACTCCTGCAGTTCAAACCGAGCATCAGTATGGGGAAGAAAGGTGATTTGAGTGCCTTTGAACGCGGCATGGTTGTTGGTGCCAGAAGGGCTGGTCTGAGTATTTCAGAAACTGCTGATCTACTGGGATTTTCACGCACAACCATCTCTAGGGTTTACAGAGAATGGTCCGAAAAAGAAAAAACATCCAGTGAGTGGCAGTTCTGTGGGCGGAAATGCCTTGTTGATGCCAGAGGTCAGAGGAGAATGGCCAGACTGGTTCGAGCTTATAGAAAGGCAACAGTGACTCAAATAGCCACCCGTTACAACCAAGGTAGGCAGAAGAGCATCTCTGAACGCACAGTACGTCGAACTTTGAGGCAGATTGCTGACCATGTCCATCCCTTTATGACCACAATGTACCCAACATCTGATGGCTACTTTCAGCAGGATAATGCGCCATGTCATAAAGCTGGAATCATCTCAGACTGGTTTCTTGAACATGACAATGAGTTCACTGTACTCAAATGGCCTCCACAGTCACCAGATCTCAATCCAATAGAGCATCTTTGGGATGTGATGGAACGGGGGATTCGCATCATGGATGTGCAGCCGACAAATCTGCGGCAACTGTGTGATGCCATCATGTCAATATGGACCAAACTCTCTGAGGAATGCTTCCAGCACCTTGTTGAATCTATGCCATGAAGAATTGAGGCAGTTCAGAAGGCAAAAGGGGGTCCAACCCGTTACTAGAATGGTGTACCTAATAAAGTGGCCGGTGAGTGTATGTGCTGTGTGTTTTGTCTTGTTCCTAAATTGTACCTAAAATTTGGGGGCTGTTTTTTTTAATCACATTTCTTTTCCTTTCTCAATGCATCTGATCTTTCTCAGTTCTGAATTTCCCCATTGTGGGATTAATGAAGTATCATCAATCAATCAATCAATCAATCAATCAAATCAATCAATACTAACAACAATGCATCCAAATTTATAATAAATACATCTATAAATATAAATAACTTATAATAATTTCGTTTCTTAGCCCTGCTTATGTAATGTATGTAATAAACCATTACCTAAAACATTTACATTTAGCAGATGCTTTTATCCAAAACGACTTACAAATGAGAACACAAGTTAGTGCTAAAGGAAGAACCAGCTACACTGTAAAATTTTTAAACCTGATCACCCTGCACCCCACTCACCCTGCACCCCACACACACTATCAGGTGTTTGTGAAAGAGATGTGTTTTGAGTTGTTTGTTAAAGATTCTTAAAGTGTTGGGAAGATCGTTCCACCATTTTGCAGAGGTGAATGCTATGGAGTGAAAATTAGCACCACGGTGAGGTGGAATCACCAGGCGACATTCATCACTAGAATGACAAGAACGAGTTGGAGTATATTTTGAAAATATAGAGTGATCATAAAAGGGGGCAGATCCATATAGACCGATATTAAACCTATAGACCGATATTAAACTATAGACCGATATTAAACTATAGACCGACATTAAACCTTGCCTTTGTCTAGAATGCCCTCCTGACTCAGCACTTTGTAGTTTATGCCTCTTTTCGTAAATATGTTTCATTATTATTCAAATGTGCATTATATGTATGTGTGTGTGTGTGTGTGTGTGTGTGTGTGTGTGTGTGTGTGTGTGTGTGAGTGAGTGTGTGCCCAGCGATAGATTGACGCCCTGTCCTGGGTGTATCTGCCCAGCGCCCGAAACGTTCTCCCCTGGATAGGCATGGGGAACCCCACCACGACCCTAGTAGAGGATAAAGCGGAAGATAATGGATGGATGGATGTGTGTGTGCGTGCATGTGTGTGTATAGTATATATACACACACACTTACATGTGCCACTTTACGTTTACTTAATTCTGTATTTTTAGGTTTAAATTTACTTTTACTGCGCTTATTATTATTATTATTACTCTACTTAACTTATTATGCTGTATATAACAGCATCTGTAAAAACAGCAATTTCCCTCCAGGGATTAATAACGAATCAAAGATAAAGTATACTATTAATATTTAATTAAATGAATAAAGTATATGATTCAAATGTGCAATTCTTGACCCACAATACATTATATTTAAAAAAATAAAATAATGTGTATATACATTATATATATATATATACACACACACACACACACTATACTGCCACTTCACTTTTACTTCAGTATTATTTTGTATTTTTAGTTTTAACTTTATTTTTACTGTGCTTATTGTTAATTTGTACTCTACTTCTGTATATAACATGATAAATGGAGTGTCTGTATCAAATGCAATTTCCCTACGGGGATTAATAAAGTATTCTGATTCTGATTTTAGTTATGCAGCTGTAGTCAGCAGTCATCTTTTACAACTTCACTGTGTTAAAGACTTTTCACTTTCACTTTTTTTGCTCGCTGCCCGGCCACTCAAGAAGGATGAGTCGTCCTTGGGTCCTCCCAAGATTTCTTCCTTCGAATAACAACATAACAGGGAGTTTTTTCTTGCCACTGTCGCTTCAGCTTGCTCTTTGGGGGTTAAAAGGCTTAGAACACTGTAAAGAAGCTTGGTGACAATGTACTTTTGTAAAAAGCGCTATATGTAATCAAATAAGTTCAAGTAATTTATTTTAATGTCCTAACCTTCTATTGACCTTTCTTTCAGATCACACTAGATCCACAGTTATGACCTTTCAGCAAATCAGGGATTCAAACCTAAATAGCTTGAATGATTAAACTGAAAATCTGTGTATTATTATCATTATTGCTTTACACCTGAAAACATTTCATAGCAGCCCAAGAAGGATGAACTCACATCTGAGCCTTGGTTTTTACAAGGATTCTGTCTATGAAAGCTAAAGTTTTTCCTGGCTACTGTTGCTACGGCCTACTTTTTGGGGGTTCAGACTCAAGAAATTAAAAACTACTTCAAGACAAAGGGCTGTTGTAAAAAGCAGTAAATAAATAAGTAGATCTGGATTAAAGTTTATTTTAAGTGTACAGTAAAAGTAAAGTGCTGCACACAGTGGACCCATTTTATTTAATGAATATCCGAGGCTGATATTTACAACAGGATTGTTGTTGATGTTCGTCAGCCTGAAAAAGTTTACACACAATTTCTAAAAGGTTTAGACTTCATTCATGCATTATCTTCTGCTTGATCCTCTACTAGGGTCGCAGGTTCCCCATGCCCATCCAGGGGAGTCTGTTTCGGGTGCTGGACACATTCACAAACACGAACTATACAGGGCAATTTAGAGCATTCAATGACCTTGAATACATGTTTTTGGACTGTGGGAGGAAACTGGAGAACATGGAAATGCCACTTGGATTTGGATTTGAACCTAGATCCCCAGTGCTGGGAGACGTGCTAACCACTAAGCCACCATGCCGCCCCAGGTTTAGACTTAATGTAAAGTAATAAAGTGGTCTATTTTGTCTACTGTATTTACATATAGAGGAATTTGTCCTACACATTTTACCCAGTCGTGCAGTGAAACACACACTGGTGAAGTGAGCACACATGACAGGCAGCCTTGTGCACGGCCCTCACAGAGCAACTTGTGTTAGGGGTCTTGCTCAAGGCCACTTCAGCCATAGTTCTTGGTGGGACCAGGAATTATATCAGTGCACAAGACTGGTTCCTTCACCACAAGTCTACAACTTCAATACAACCCCAATTCAGACTAGGCTACCATCACCAATTTACAGACTGACAAGTCATACTAAGATGTATATTAAGTCTGTGAGGACTTACAAAGGAACAAAAGTTAAATTCTAAGCAACCACAGGTCTTTTTCACATTGGCTAAGATTAATGTTTATGAGATCACTCAACAACAAAGGTGTAAATTACTGGGTTGCAAAAACAGGGGCTGATCTGTAAAACATTGATGCTCATATGCAGTTGGCTAACACTGATTTGTGCATTGATGAGACCAATGTCAGTCTTCAGCAATTTTTTTTTACTGACTAAATAATGAACAAGCGGCGGCATGGTGGCTTAGTGGTTAGCACGTTCTCCTCTCAGCAGTAGGGATTCCCGGTTCGAATCCCCATCTGGGTGGAGTTTCCATGTTCTCCCCGTGTCTGCGTGGGTTTCCTCCGGGTTCTCTGGTTTCCTCCCACAGTCCAAAAACATGGATCAAGTCAATTGAATTCTCCAAATTGCCCCATATAGAGTGTGTCTGTGTGAGTGAGTGTGTGCCCAGCGATGGATTGGCGCCCTGTCCTGGGTCTATCTGCCAGCACCCGAGACGTTCTCCCCTGGATGGGCATGGGGAACCCCCCCACAACCCTAATAGAGGATAAAAGCGGGAGATAATGAATGAATGAAGAAATAATGAACATCTGATTAGTCTCACTGACCTCACAGCGTCTGATATCTATGATGTGCTTATAGAGTTACATTGAATGAAGCATGGCTATTTTTTTTTTTTACTTTAAAGGAAATATTCAAATATTTATAATTTATTATTTATTGAACACATATGCTTTACTGTTCTAACTTTTTCATTCATTCATTATCTCCCACTTTATCCTCTATTATGGTCGCGGTGGGGTTCCCCATGCCCATCCAGGGGAGAACGTCTCGGGTGCTGGGCAGATAGACCCAGGACAGGGCGCCAATACATCGCAGGGCACACACTCACTCACACAGACACACTCTATATGGGGCAATTTTGAGAATTCAATTGACTTCATCCATGTTTTTGGACTGTGGGAGGAAACTGGAGAACCCAGAGGAAACCCACGCAGACACGGGGAGAACATGGAAACTCCACCCAGATGGGGATTCGAACCGGGAATCCCTAGCACTGAGAGGCGAACGTGCTAAACACTAAGCCACCGTGCCGCCCCTGTTCTAACTTGTTAAGGTAAAATTAGAAGCCTAACAGTTATTGCAATCACTTGTGTTAGTCATCCTCTAATCCTTCATCAGTGCTCTAACCAGAAGCTGTTTAAAGGGTGATGGTGATTGTACATTGCCAGTGACTGCACCAAAACCTTAAAACCACTTAAAACTTATGTGACGAACATACAAAGATCATGTCAACATGTTGAGAGCCATAGACCACCAAAACAATACCTGCTCTGTGGTAGTCCTGTGGGGGTCCTGATACTTTTAGTATAGCACTACTACTATTACAGGACAAACTTAAGAGGCCTATTAAATAGTGTAAAGAAACAAAGACAGCAACTTGTCATTTTAAAGCATCAACATGATATCTACAGCTGAAAATGGCAAATAAGGTTGTTGAAAAAGAAGACGAACCTTCGGCAGATCTGGTGATAAAAAGCGGTCAGGCTCAGAAGTGGACAGCATGCCGACCTCAATAGAATGGTCGCCATTACTGGCATCTTCATTATCATCACTAGAAAAACAAAGTCACAAAGAAATTATAACATTTATCATAGAAATAACACACAACACAAAGACCTACAGAACACAGACTACAGCAACAACACAGTTATTGATTATTCATTTACATGAATCAAGACAATTTACACATCAAGAAAATTTTATCCAGCACGACTTACAAATGAGAGAACCACACAAGTCAGTAATTATGGAAAAAAAACAGCTACACTGTAGTATTATCAAACCAGATCATTGTTCAATCCCTCACCCCTTTTATATCCATCCATTATCTTCCACTTTGTCCTCTACTAGGGTCGCGGTGGGGTTCCCCATGCCTATCCAGGGGAAAATGTTTTTCAGGCGCTGGGCAGATACACCCAGGACAGGGCGCCAATCTATCGCTGGGCACACTCACTCACTCTAACATCATATTCTATATGGGGCAATTTAGAGAAATCAATTGGCCTTGATCCATGTTTTTGGACTGTGGGAGGAAATTGGAGAACCCGGAGGAAACCCACGTGGACACGGGAGAACATGGAAACTCCATTCAGATTGGCATTCGAACCGGGAATCCCTAGTGCTGAAAGGTGAACGTGGTGCTTGAGGTGCTTGAGGAAGAGATGTGTTTTGAGTTTTTTTCTAAAGGATGCCGAATAACTCTGCCTTGCAGACAGAATTGGGAAGATCATTTATCAGTGGTGAGGGGATAAGGAGTAAGAATTAATCACTAGACATTCATCAGTGAACGAG